>PVIH01001336.1:159032-186461 GCA_004025045.1 Sigmodon hispidus
AAAAAAAAAAAAAAAAAAAAAAAAAAAAAAAAAAAAAAAAAAAAAAAAAAAAAAAAAAAAAAAAAAAAAAAAAAAAAAAAAAAAAAAAAAAAAAAAAAAAAAAAAAAAAAAAAAAAAAAAAAAAAAGAAATTGAAGAGGATATCAGAAACTAGAAAGCTTTCCCATGTTCCTGGATAGGTAGAATCAACATAGTAAAAATGGCAATTCTACCAAAGGCAATCTACAAATTCAATGAACTGCCCACCTAAATTCCAACACAATATTTCTTACCTTGAAAGAACAATACTCAATTTCATTTGGAATTACAGGAAAGCCAGGATTGCCAAAATAATTTTACTTAATGAAAGAACCTCAGAAGGTATCACCATCATTGACTTCAAGTTACTCTATAGAGCTACAGTAATAAAAAACAGCCTGGTACTGGCATAAAAACAGACTTGTGGATCAATGGAATAGAATTGAGGATCCAGACATTAACCCAAAAACCTATGAACACCTGATCTTTGACAAATAGGCCCAGAACATTCAATAGAAAAAAGATAGTATGTTTAATAAATGGTGTTGGCATAGCTGGATGGAAGTATGTAGAAAAATGCAAATAGATCTGTGCCTGTCACCCTGCACAAAACTCAAATCCAATTGGATCAAAGACCTCAACATAAACCCAGGCACTTTGAATTTGATATAAAAGAAAGTGGGAAATACACTTCTATGAATTGGCATAGGCGACCATATCCTAAATATAACACCAGTGGCACAGACACTAAGACCAACAATTAATAGGTGGGATCTCCTGAAGCTAAAAAGATTCAGTAAAGTCAAGGATACTGACAATAGAACAAAATGACAGCCTACAGAATGTGTAAACATTTATACTAACCCTACAAATGATAGAGGACTGATCTCTAAGATATGTTAAGAGCTCAAGAATCTAGAGCCTGGAATAACCCAATCAAAAAAAGGGGTTCAAATGTAAAAAGGGAATTCTCAGCAGAAGAATTAAGAATGGCTGAAAGGTACCTGAAAAAGTACTCATCTTCTTTAGCCATCAGAGAAATGCAAATCAAAACAACTTTGTGATATCACCTAATACCTGTTAGATTGGCTAAGATAAAAGGCACAGATGACAGCCTATGTTGGAGAGGATGCAGATCAAGGGGAACACTACTCCATTGTTGGTGGGAGTGTAAGCTTGTGCAGCCACTTTGGAATGCAATATGGTACTTTCTCAGAAAGTTGAAAATCAATCTCCCCAAGGACCCAGCAATACCATTTCTGGGTGTATACTCTAAAGATGCACAGTCACACTCCAAACGCATTAGCTCAACTATTTTCATAGTAGCATTATTTGTAATAGCAAGAACCTGGAAACAACCAAGATGTCCCTCAACTGAAGAATGGATTAACAAACTTTTGTACATCTACACTATGGAATACTTCTCAGCAGTAAGAAAAAATGATATCCTAAAATTCACAGGCAAATGGATGGATTTGGAGAATATCCTCCTGAGTGAGGTCTCACAAACTCAGAGAGATAAGCAGGGGACGTACTCACTCATTAGTTGTTTCTCAACAAACTAACAAGACAAAAGCCAAGCATGCCCAAGCTGCAAACCACAACTACTGAACAGCTTGGGATCAGAAACACCCTGGACTGACCCTTCAGATCCCACTCCACCTATAGGAACACCTGACTTACACTTGAAGGAAGGGAGACAAAATGGGATTTGGAGGGTGAAGACTGAACTAAGCATTCCTGGATCAGTGGGACCATGGGATTGTCCGCAATCTGCTGAGGGAGGGGATGGGGAGTTGTGGAGAAGAAAAAATGACCTGATGTGGCAGAAGGGGGAAGGGACCTTGAATGAGGATATACACGGATAGAAAAAAAATCTAGAGGGAAAGCTGAACACAAAGTAATTTTATGTGTAGTATATTATTTGAGTTATTACCCTTGAAAGTCATGCTTATGATTTTTATTTTCTTTATAGTTATTGTTAACTTATCAGCATTTTAAATTCAATTTACTGTTTTTCTTGATAAATACAAAAAAAAAAAAAAAAAAAAAAAAAAAGAAACACCTCAGCCGCAAGGACAGACACAGGATTAGAATAAAGGATTGAAAAAAGATTTTTCAGTAAAATGGTCCTAAGAAACAAGCCGGGGCTCCAATCCTAATATCTAACAAAGTAGACTTTAAGCTAAAAGCATTAAACGGGGACAAAGGTGGTCACTACTTATTCATCACAGGAAAAATTGGTCAAGAGGAAATTACAATCTTGAATATTTATGCCCCTAATATAAGGGCATGTACTTATGTTAAAGAAACACTGCTAAAGCACAAATCTCATATCAATTCTTACAATCTAATAGAGGGAGACTTAAATATCCCACTTTCATCCCTGGATAGATCAACCAGACAGAGACTCAACAGAGAAATACGGAGTCTAAAAGAGGTTATGATGCAAATGGATGTAATACATATCTAAAGAAGCTTCCACCCAAATGCAAAGGAATATACATATTTCTCAGCTCCTCATGGAACTTTCTCCAAAATTGACCACATAATTGGTCATAAAGCAAATATCAACAGATACAAAAAATGGAAATAATTCCTTGTAACGTATTAGACCAGTAGGGCCTAAAGTTAGAGTTCAACAACCTAAAAAAAATCTACCAACTTATGGAAACTAAACATCACTCAGCTGAACCATCTCTGGGTCAAGGAAGAAATTAAGAAAGAAATCAAATTCTTCCTAGAATTTAATGAAAATGAATCCACAATGTATCCAAACTTGTGAGACACAATGAAAGCAGTCTTAAGAGAAAAATTCATAGTGCTCAATGCCTATATGAAAAACCTAGAGAAATCCCACATTAGAAACCTAACAGCTAAGCTGAAAGCCTTAGAACAATTAGAAGGGAACACAACTAGAGGGAGTAGACAGAAGGAAGTAATCCAACTTCAAGGTGAAAACAATACAATTGATACAAAAAGAACAGTACAAAGAATCAATGAATCTAAGAGTTGATTCTTTCAGAAAGTTAACAAGATAGATAAGCCCTTAGCCAAACTAATCAAAAAACAGAGAGAGAGTGTTCAAATCAACAAAATCAGAAATGAAAAGGGGGACATAACAACAGACCCCCAAGAAATACAGAGAATTATCAGATCATATTTTGAAAATCTGTATTCCACAAAAATGGAAAACTTAGAAGAAATGAACAGCTTTCTGGAAAGTTAGTATCTATCAAAATTAAATGAAGATCAGATTAATTTCCTAAACAGGCCTATAACACTTAAGGAAGTTGAAGCTGTCATTAAAAATCTCCCCAAAAATAAAAGCCCTTGTCCAGATGGTTTTAGTGTCGAAATGTACCAGACATTCAAAAAGTATTACTACCATCACTCCTCAAACTATTTCACTCAGTAGAAACTGAAGGAGTATTGCCAAATTCCTTTTATGAGGCCACAATCACCCAAATACCCAAGTCACTCAAAGACTCAACAAAGAAGAAGAATTACAGACCTATTACCCTCATGAATATTGATGCGAAAATTCTCAACAAATCTTTGGCAAACCGTATACAACAATGTATAAAAGATATCATCCACCATGACCAAGTAGGCTTCATCATAGAAACGCAGGGCTGGTTTAACATAAAACTTTATCTATCATATAAATATTATCCATCATATAAACAAATGAAAGGAACAAAACCACATGATCATATCTTTGGATACTGAAAAACCTTTGACAAAATCCAACACTCCTTTATGATTAAAGCCCTGGAAAGATCAGGAATAGAGGGAGAATACTTAAATCGAATAAAGGTGATTTACAAGAAGCTGACAGCCAGTGTCAAACTTAAAGGAGAAAAACTCAAAGCAATCCCACTAAAATCAGGAACTAAAAAAGGATGTCCTCTCTCCTCTTATTTATTCAATATAGTTCTTGAAGTTTTAGCTAAAGCAATAAGCGAACGAAAAGAGATTAAGGGGTTACAAATTGGAAAAGAAGAAGTGAAGCTATCTCTATTTGCAGATGATATGATTACATACATAAGTGACTGACAAAATTCTTCCAAGGAACTGCTACAGCTGATAAACACCTTCAGCAATGTAGCAGGATACAAGATTAACTCAAAGAATAAGTGGCCCTTCTATACACTAAAGATAGAAGAGCTGAAAAAGAAATAAGGGAAACATTACCCTTCATAATAGCTGCAAATAGTATTAAATACCTTGGAGTAATTATAACCAAAGAAGTAGCAGACCTATTTGACAAAAATTTTAAATCGCTGAGGAAAGAAATTAGGGAGGATATCAGAAAATTAAAAGCTTTCCCATGTTCCTTGATTTGAATGATCAACATAATAATAATGAAAATTCAACCAAAGGCAATCTACAGATTCAATGCACTGCCCATCAAAATCCCAAGACAATATTTTTTGGACCTTGAAAGAACAATACTCAATTTCTTTTGGAATAACAGGAAAGCCAGGAATGCCAAAACAATTTTACTCAACAAAAAACCTCAGGAGGTATCACCATCCCTGACTTCAAATTATATTATAGAGCTACAGTAATAAATACAGCCTGGTAATGGCATAAAAACAGACTTGTGGACCAATGGAAAAGAACTGAGGATCCAGATATCAACCCAAAAACCTATGAACACCTGATATTTGTTAAAGAGTCACAAAACATTCAATGGAAAAAAGATAGTATATTTAACAAATGGTGTTGGCATAGCTGGATAGAAGTGTGTAAAAAAATGCAAATAAATCCGAGCCTGTCACCCTGCACAAAACTCAAATTCAAGTGGATCAAATGCCTCAACATAAACCCAGCCACTTTGAACTTGATAGAAAAGAAAGTGGTAAATATACTTCTACGAATTGGCACAGGTGACCACTTCCTAAATATAACATCAGTGGCACAGACCCAAAGACCAACAATCAATAAGTGGGATCTCCTGAAGGTCGGAAGCTTCTGTAAAGCCAAGGTCACTGTCAATAGGATAAAACCACAATGTACAGATTGGGAAAAAGTTTTAACCAAACCTACAAGTGATAGAGGACTGATCTCTAAGGTATGTAAAGAACTAAAGAATCTGGAGCCCAAAACCTTTAATAACCCAATCTAAAAATGGGGTTCAGATCTTAAAAGGGAATTCTCAGCAGAAGAATTAGGAATGGCTGAAAAGCACCTGAAAAAGTGCTCATCATCTTTAGCCATCAGAGATATGCAAATCAAAACACCTTTGAGATACCACCTAACACCTGTTAGATTGGCTAAGATAAAAGGCACAGATGACAGCCTATGTTGGAGAGAATGTGGATCAAGGCAAACACTCCTCCATTGTTGGTGGGAGTGTAAGCTTGTTTATTCCCTTTGGAATGCAATATGCTGGTTTTTCATAAAATTGAGAATCAATCTTCCCAAGGACCCAGCAATACCACTTCTGAGTGTATACCATAAAGATGCACAATCGTACTCCAAAGATATTCGCTCAACTATGTTCACAGCAGCATTATTTGTAATAGCAAGAGCCTGGAAACAACCTAGATGTCCCTCAACTGAAGAATGGATTAACAGACTGTGGTACATCTACACTATGGAATACTACTCAGTAGTAAGAAAAAATGATATCCTAAAATTTGTCGGAAAATGGATGGATTTGGAGAATTTCCTCCTGAGCAAGGTATCACAAATCCAGAAAGATAAGCAGGGGATATCCTCACTCATTAGTGGTCTCTAAATAATCTAACAAGAAAAAAGCCAAGCATGCCCAAGCTGCAAACCACAACCACTATACATCTTGGGATTAGAAACGCCCTGGACTGACCCTTCAGATCCCACTACACCTATAGGAGCACCTGACTCACTCTTGAGGGAGCGGGGGAGACAAAACTGGATATGCTAGGAGTGGAGACTGAACTAAGCTTTATTGGATCAGTGGGATCATAGGACTATCTTCTGCCTTCCCAGGAAGGGGATGGAGAGTTGTGGAGAAGAAAAAATGACTTGATGTGGCAGGAGGGGGAATCAAACTTGAATAAGGATATACAGGGATAGGAAAAAAAAATCCAGATTGAAAGCTGAACACAAAGTAATTTTATGTGTAGCAAATTATTTGCTTTATCACCCTTGATAAGTTATGCTTATGATTTTTATTCTCTTTGTAGTTATTGTTAACTTATCAGAATTTTAAATTCAATTTACTGTTTTTCTTGATAAATACAAAATAAAAAAAAGATAAATAAAAAATAAAACCTATTTTACAAAATCATAATACACTAAATGACAGACAACTATAGAAAAAAAACTCAGGAAAATTATAAAAACAATATTCTGGCAAATGTCTGTTAATTAACAAAGATTAAAATTTAAAATGAAACTATATTATGTTATTATTGAATGTTTATTAGATACAGTGGCAGATGTATCAAAAATTTTACAAGAGTCATGCAACTAAGTTGGCTCCTTCAAGAGGTAAATGTTCAGGTTTGGGGAAATGGGTCATTATCCCAATTAAAACAAAGTGCCAAATAGCTACAAGAAGGACAGAGAGGAATGTTAAAGCTATATGTGGTTAACATTGCTACAAATTTATGGGGATATGTTTTATTACAACAGTGGAACACACAGATTAAAGTTCCTCCAAACACAGAAATAAATCATAAACTAACATATATTTCTGGGAGAAATATTAGAAGGTATTATGAGAATCCTTCACAAATTATCCAAGCTGTGCAGAAAAAACATACAACGACTATTCGTCTTTCAAAGACACTCACATCAATACCTTCAAAATGACTAACAGATAAGCCTATATGGATTAATTAATGGCTATTAAAAAAAAGAGAAATTGCACACCTTAGAGCAGCTTGTGAAAGAGAAGTTAAATGCTCAGCATATAGAAGAATCAACCAGCCCTTGGAACTCTCCAATATTTGTCATTAAGAAGTGTGAAAAGTGGAGTATGGTGATAGTTTTAAGAGTAATAAACAAGGTGATCCAGCTAATGGGTTCTCTTCAGTCTGGAATTCATTTGCCTTTTCTTTTACCAAAAGAATGGCCCATTATAGTTATCAATTTAAAAAAATGTTTTTTCACTATACCCGTAAGAAACAAGATAAAGAATATTTTGCCTTTATAGTGTCCAATTAAAATAATTCTCAGCTTGTAAAGAGGTATCATTGGAGAGTCCTCCCTCAAGGAATGCTGAAAAGCCATATGCTGTTTTGTACAAAACCCAATTGAAAAAAATTGCAACAAATTCTCTAAATACATAATATAGCATTATATGGATGATATTCAATTTGCAGATTCAAATATTGATAGTCTAGGAAAACATGTTTGAGAAAGTTAAAAGAATTTGCATGCTTGGGGATCATAAATAGCCCCTGAAAAAAACAAAAGGGGGATTCCATTAATTATTTAGGTTATAGAATGGACCTCCAAAGAAGTATACCCCAAAAGGTACAAGTCAGGAGAGATAGATTAAAGACTTTAAATAATTTTCAGAGATTACTCAGAGACATTGCCAATTTGCAACCCATTACTGGAATAAAAAATGAACTGGAAAATTTGTTTAAAATGTTAAATGGTGACAAGTACTTACTTAAATAGTCCAAGAGATATGTCACTTGAAGCTGAGAGAGAATTGTTTTTAGTTGAAAAAAAATTACATGATGAAAAGGTGGATTGTGCGGATCCAGGCCTTAATTGCATTCTAGTGAAAGACACCAGACTCAGGGTACTATCCTCATGGGAAGGGGAGCCCCAATAACCCAGACTCAAGTCCATTTGATGCAAACAGCAAGAGGATTTATATGTCTGCAGAGGCAGGCAACTTCTCTATCTCATGAGCAAGAGAGTCGCCCCGATTAACGATCCCAAATCCCCTTTTAAAGGCTAAAATCACAAAATTATAATAGCAACTGGGGCAATACATGATCACTTACCTAAAGGTTACACTATAATCACAAGACTGATTACACATCTGGGGGCTTCTCTGAGAGCTCTTAAGGATTTAATCTTTACAACCAGGTTTTGGGCATAGCTTTATTCTGCTCAGAATGTCTGGTATTTTTACCACAGGTTCAACCATTGTGTCCTAATGGTCACCTGAGTTGATTATGACCATTTAGTTTGTTTTTCTCTTAGTGGGTGCTCTGCTGAGTATTTGAACAGAATGTCTGGGTGGTCCTTTGAACTCAGAGTCCTTTATTCCCCCCATTTTCTTATGGGCATATTTTAATCTTAACATCATGGTATCTCTGCATGTTTCAGACCATGATACTGTTGAGTCAGAATAAAGGTCTGCATGACTGATAGCCTTTCTCTAATAAACTGTAGTAACCTATTGAAAATGCATGGACAAAAGGTTAGTAGCAAAAGCAAAATATGCAAGGGCCCCATGATTGTGAATATTAGTGTAGTCAGCCATGGGGTCTTATTAAACCACCCTTCAAACCAGCCATGTTGGAATTCCCAGTCTCTTTGTCTTTTTTTCAGTCTGGCCTGGAGTTTCTCCATGGAGTCTCTGACCACTCCAGAGTTATCTGCATAGAAGCAACATTCTTCTCCTAGAAGAGAGCATAGTCCACCTTCTTTCAAGAACAGCAGGTCTAGCCCTTTTCTGTTCTGTAACACAACCTCAGACAGGGAGGTGAGGGACTGTTCTAACTTTGAAACCATATGTTCTAATGCACGGAGGTCTTCATCAACTGCTACCTGGAGAGTCAAGTACTGTTGATTTGTCTGGACTAAGGCAGCCGTCCCTGTTCCCACTCCTGCTGCTACCTCTAGACCTAACAGAACAATGAGAGTTAGGGTTATTGTTTCTCACTTAAACTGGGCAGGATGGTCTTGGTAGCTTTCAAAGGCATCAGCCGAATGGTAATATACCCTGGGGATAACTTGGACTAACATGCAAAAAGCCCCTATAGTGGCTTTTTTGAGACCTTGAGCCAACACATAGGGGGTGAGTCTGGTGGTACAGGCCCACCAAGATCCTTGGGGTGGAATGACATAAGGTCCTGTTAAAATATCGATAGGGATAGTGCAGTTACAAAGGATAGTCTGTGAACCCAAGGGTTCCCCAAGGCAGAGGCCAGCTCAAATGACCTCAGTCAGGGTTAATCTGGGGGTCGAGCTCCAGCAGCAGTAGGAACTGTTACCAGAGGTGTAGTTCCCATTGGCAGCAATACCCTTGTAGTAGGGGGTGCTGCTTTCAGACACAACCAACAAGGATCTGCTTGGGTGGGGTTAGTCTGGTTGATGAGTCCAAAGACCCCTGTGACTAATTTGAGCAATCTATCCCCAATCCATGATGGGTTCCAGAGGTCAAGGTTGCTAACACCATGTTCCAGGGTCATCAGAGACCTATTAACTGGGGTGCTAGGGGTTAAAATTCTGGGCTCAGTGGGGGGCTTTTGTTCTGCCAACATTGAGTTAGGCCCTACTGCTTGAGAGACTGGCTCAAGCCACTGGGAAAGGGTAAGGAGTGCTCCCCAATCATATGCGGTGGGGTGGTAGTATCATATTCCCCAAGTTCCAGCCAAATTTTGAGACCTGTTGCAATCAAGCTTTAGCTTGATAAAATATTGACCTCAGAAGGATATGCAGTTTTTCCCCTGTCCCACCATTCCATTGTCAGAGGGTCATTGCCTTGTTGGGTGGCCCATTTTTCTGCCACCTGACCAAAGGATGAAGTTTCACAGCCCCATCTATCACAATAATATTGGAGTAGGGAATTGCACCCTGGTCTGTGGATACCTTTGTTTTCGGGGCACACATACCAATCATCAAACCAGGCTACACCCAAAGTCTGCTGTCCCAAGGTTTTAAGAATAGTCAAGAGGTTTGCTCTTAGTTTTTGTGGGCACCCGGTCCCGTAAGGGCCACTGTAGGATTTGGTATCCAGGATAATATCTGTGCCCGAAACAGTCAGGGTCCAGGTAGTAGTTCCCGGTAGGTGGGGATTGCCAACAGGTACCGTTCTGGTCAACCACACCAGGAGGGTCAGGATTAGGCTCTCGAGATTCTGAGCTTTAGAGGATTTTGTGTACACTCAAGCTTCCATCTGGCCATCTTGGAGTAGTCTCCACCCATCTCAGGTCCTGTCTTGGGAGGAGGTAATTTGACATTTGAGGTGTGGATCCAGGCAACAATCCTGTTGACCTTGATGGCTGTTGGTGTAGTCAGCAGAACCATATAGGGTCCTTTCTAGTTAGGTTCTAGAGTTTTAACTTGGTGTCTGTGGATGTAGACAGAATCCCTGATCTGGAAAGAATGAGGCATCTGGGGTAGGTAGGATTGGTACACTGCTGCCAGTGGTTTCCAGACCTGGTCCTGGATGAGCTGCAGGGCTTTTAGTCGAGCCTGGAGGTTGTAGGAATTGGTAAAAGAGCATGTGTCAGGCCCCAATAGATCTGCTATTGGGGCAGGGCCACCATAGAGGATCTCATAGGGGGTTAATCTGAAGGAAGCCAGAGTGTTCCAGACTCTGAACAGGGCCATGGGGAGTAGCTCAACCCAGTCTCTAGTGCCAGTCTCTATTGCTAATTTGGTAAGGGTCTCTTTTAGAGTTCTGTTCATACATTCTACCTGTCCTGAGCTCTGGAGTCGGTATGCACAGTGTAACTTCCAATCTACTCCCAGTGCTCTGGTTACTATCTGACTTACCTGGGAGATGAAGGCAGGGCCATTATCAGACTCTATTACCTTTGGCAGGCCAAAAAAGGGAAGATTTCTTCTAAAATCTTCTTGACCAACACTTGAGCTGTTTCCTTCTTCCTGGGGAAGGCTTCCACCCATTTTGAGAATGAATCTACAAAGACTAGAAGATATTTAGCTCCATATCATCCAGAGTGGACTTCTGTGAAGTCCACTTAGCACTTGGTTCCTGGATGGGACCCTCTCATGTGTGTCCCCTCTGGCAATGCCTGAAAATTTTGTTAAATTTTTTTTTTCAGCTTCTCTCACTAGATCTTGCAGAGTATATCACTGCAGCCTCTCCAGTCATAGCTTAGTGTGGATGTTGGGTACAGACTATCCTATGAAGAAGATGATGACCTCAGCCTGTCTATCCTGTGCCTGGGGATCGAAGGGAGTATACATATGATATCTCTCCATCAGCCTTTTAAAAACCCCACCAGGGATTTCTCTGACCTTTGGCCTATGGCACGTACCTTGGCCAAATTGGTGGGACATCTGCATGCCCCCTTGAGACCCGCCAGGAGAATCTGGCAATAGAGAAAAAGTCAATTCCTACTGGTCCTGGTGTTGAAGTCCCAGTTAAGGCAAGTGAAGGAAAAATCTTCTCATTTGGCATTTGGGTGGGTCTACCATTGTCTCCTGCCACATTCTTGCAAGCCTCCAGGAAGACATGCTGTCTCTCCTCTGTTGTGAGGAAGGTCTGCAAAAGCTGCTGGCAATCTTCCCAAGTGGGCTTATGAGTCAACAGGATTGATTCTATTAGCTCAGTTAATGCTTGGGGGTCCTGGGAGAAAGACAGGTTATGGGTTTTCCAGTTGTAGAGATCAGAAGCAGAGAACAGCCAATACTGGTTTTGGCCAGCCACTAAGCAAATAGAATAAGCTTGTGCTGTCCAGGTGTCCTCCCCCTCCCTCATCCAATCCCAACAGAGGCACTGGCAGCTGCTTAGGGGGGAAGAATCTTGGTGCAGAGGTGAGTCCTGGCAGGAGGAGTCTGTACTTGATATGGCTTACACTAGGGGACCCTCCTGTCTGCCTGCATTAGGAGTGGGTTGGTTCATTAGCAACAGATCCCCCTGATTTCAAGAAGGGGAGGAAAAGTGTTACCAGCAGGCAGGAGGATGAGCGGAGTGCTTGATGTTAGAGTGGGACTCTGGGGCACAGGATGAGTGGAGATGGAGAGGAATGGTTTCAACCAGAGAAGGGGATCTCTGGCCAAGTCCTTCCAGACCAAGATGTAAGGCACTGGACCTTGATATCAGTGTGGTCCCTGGTCATAAACATGAGCCTTCACCTGCAAAATAACTTTGACATTAAAAGTTCCATCCCTAGGCTAGCCAACCTCAAGGGTCAGCCATTCTGTGGAACAGAGAGTAGTCCATTTCCTCTTCTTGACTTTTAGGGAGGCATTATGTGCCCAAGCCAGGACATCTTTCCAATGATCTAGAGGATGGTTACTTGTTGTCCCATCTCAGATAGTTTTAGAAGGACAGAAGGGAGAGAATATTTTAGACAGTCTCCAGAAAACACTGAGAAAATTGGCAGACACTAAGCAAACACAATCTGTGTGGTGGGCAATTCAGCTACAGACTGAAAATACAGATATAGATGGGAGCGGCCACAAATGGCTCCTTTCTTTGGGAAGGAGAGACACTAAGTCTCTTACCTTCCTCCAGACAAACTCAGAGGAGTTCCCCAGGGAGGGGACCAGGGGGGTCCTGGACTCAAGGCACATCTGCCTGCCTCCACCACTGGTCCAGTTACACTGGTCCTTTGCAGGCACAAACCTACAGATGCCGTTTCTCCCAGACAAGACACAGTGACACAACACAACAAATGTTGAACAATTCAAGCTCATTCTTATCTCCAACCAGACCCAGACAGGGGGTCCAGGGCACCCAAAAATCCCGGAAGAACTCCCAAATGATAGACCCCAGACTCAGGGTACTATCCTCATGGGAAGGGGAGCCCCAAGAACCCAGACTCAAGTCCAGTTGATGCAAAGAGCAAGAGGATTTATTCATCTGTACAGGCAGGCTACTTCTCTATCTTGTGAGTAAGAGAGTAGCCACAATTAACAATCCCACATTCCCCTTTAAAGGCTAAAAATCACAAAATTACCACAACAACTGGTGCAATACATGATCAGTTACCTAAAGGTTATACTATAATCACAAGATTGATTACACAGCTGGGTTTTCTCTGAGAGCTCTTAAGGATTTAATCCCTTTACAACCAGGTTTTGGGCACAGCTTTATTCTGCTCAGAATGTCTGGCATTTTTACCACAGGTTCAATCATCATGTCCTAATGGTCACCTGTGTTAATTATGGCCATTTAGTTTGTTTTTATCATAGTGGGTGCTCTGCTGAGTATTTGAACTGAATTCCTGAGTGGTCCTTTGAATTCATGGTTTTTCATTAAATATCTTGCCTTCTAAGCATTTCCCTACAGAAATTTTAATGCAAAGGTAAATGTTATATTGGAATGGATATTTCTACCACATAAACTGTGTAAAAACTTAAAGACATATATGGAAAAGATTTTCGAACTAGTCTTTAAAGGGAAATTAAGACTTTGTCAATTAACAGGAATGGTTGTACCTTTAAATAATAAAGAAATTGACAAATTATGGGTAGAAAGTGAACCTTGGCAAAGAGCATGCAATAATTTTTTGGAGCTAATAATAACAAATACACTCAAAGGAAAAGAATTGAATTTTTAAAGAAAACTATTGGATTTTTACTTGTGTTGTATGAGATAAACCAATTTCTTGAGCACCCACATTTTATACCAATATAAATAAGTAAGGAAAGGCAGGTAACAAATCAGAAAATATAAGTAAAATGTTGAAAGCTCTTATAATTCTGTTCTAAAGTCAGAATTATATGCTATGGTGATGGTATTAATGGGTTTACCCAAGCTCTCAACATATTCACAGACTCTTAGTATGCAGAAGGAGTTGTGTTATACATTGAAACTTTTGATTTTATTACTGATGAGTGAGAATTAACTTCAGTATTTATTTGGTTACAAGAAATAATCAGGAATAGGAATCATTCCTCCTATAAAACATACATTTGATCCCATACATTTCTCCCAGGTCCTTTAGTACAAGGTAATGTTGAAATTAAATAATTATTAATAGGAAATGTGCTAGAGCCTAAAAAGTTTCTTTAAAAACATCACATCAACACTATGGGATTATTAAAAGATTTCTCTATCACTTGGCAACAATACAAAGAAATTGTAAAAAGATGTCCTACCTGTTCCTTTTATTTCCAAACTCCACTACCAGCAGGGAGTAACCCTAAAGGTATACATAGAAATGAAATCTGGCAGGGCTGGATAGATGGCTCAGAGGTTGGGAGCACTGACTGTTCTTCCAGAGGTCCTGAGTTCAATTCCCAGCAAAACCACATGGTGGCTCACAACCATCTATGATGAGGTCTGGCACCCTCTTCTGTAAAACTGAATGCATAATAAATAAATAAATAAATAAAAAGTTAAAAAAAAGAAATGAAATCTGGCAGATGGATGTACTTCATTTTACAGAATTTGGAAAATTAAGATATGTACATCATACAATAGATACATTTTCAGGATTTCAATGGGCAACTGCTTTGAGTTTGAAAAAGTCTGATTCTGTAATCACACATTTGCTAGAAGTTATGACCATTATAGGAATACCTGCAGAGATTAAGACAGACAATGCTCCAGCATATATTTCTAGTAATATGAAACAATTTTTTGTTTAGTATAATATAAATCATATTACAGGACTACCACATAATTCTACAGGGTAAGCAATCATAGAGAGATCACATCAAACTCTAAAGGAGATGCTCAATAAACAGAAAGGAATAGCAAAGGCCCATAGAAGTAGACTAGATAGTTGTTTATTAAATTTGAATTTTCTCAGTGCTAATAAGAAAGGAACAACAGCTGCTGAAAGGCATTGACCTATAGAAAAAAATGATGAGCTAAATGAGCCTATTTCAATGATGTACTGACCTCAGATGGAAGCCAGGCTATGTGCTATATGGGGGAAGAGGTTTTTCTTTTGTTTCCAAAGGTGAAGAAAAGTTAAGAGAAACATCAAAATTAATAAAGAATTACTTTGAACCAGAAAATCTTCATGAAAATAAGAAATGATGGCTCATCTGCCCATATTACAATTCTTTAAGTTGTAAAAAAAATACAAAACAAAACAACAAACAAAAAAATACAAAACAAACCCAAAGTTTTGGGGCAGGTCTTTGTTTTTGTCCTTACAGAAAAAAATAGAAATAACCATTTCAAGAAGTTAAAAGATCTTAGACATCTAGACATATACAACAGAAGGGAGGCTATCCAGAAAATTTCAGAAGCAAAAGAATATCACATCTATTGTAATAATATACTCTATGTGGTAAAATCTTTTTTTTTTAACCTCTATATTTAATTATAAGATAAGTTGAAGTCCAAGTTAAATTACAAATTAAAGCTGGATTTGGAGTTGGATTGTGACTCTTACCATCTCTAAATACAAGCATACTTGTTAAAGGAAAATGCAACATCTCTGTATCATATCAGAAGTGCCACCTGATATGAGATAGAAGAATGACTCATAAGAAGAGACAGTTCCGTTGTCATTAATCTTATTCTGAATAAAGATGTATGTATTTAGCTTTCTATATATTGTGTTGGATTTTTGTCTCTTATCAGTTTTCTTCAGTGATCCATGAAAATGCCTAGTTATGAACTGGAAGTACCAAAAGGAAGATGGAGCTCCACAATGAGAATATCACATGGACTATGACAAAGCTATCAGGTTGACAAACACCAACCAAAGATTACATTTGGACTCCAAAGTACTCAGGACATTTTTGAGGTGACTAGCTGAGATGAACCAACTTTACAGTCTCCTCTCTGGCCAGGGCCTAAGACTAGCCATACACTTTCCTGTATATATAGACTGGATAACAAATAATACAGCTATATATTTCAGGACTTGACAATCAATAACATTTTTTTAGGATTCCCCTAAAGATGCCATCACCTCTCAGACAGCAGGAAGTAAATTTAAGAACATGATGCTCATAGTCTTAAGAGGTGGGATGGGTGATTTTTGATCTTTCAGTGGGTTATGGGTGATTTTTGTTGTTTAGGGTAATTGCTTAAATATTTTTATTAGTTATGGTTAGAAAATAGCTAAACAAGGGAAAATAGAGTTAGCTTTGTTCAAAAAGAGGAAAAAAAAAAGAAAAAAAGGATACTAATATAATAGGATATAAGGGTAGATTATTGAATCTACCTTAAAAAAGACATTACTAGCTTTAAATATTGAACACTGGATTTGATTTTTTTGTATATTGTATACAAATTATGTATATTGACATAGGTTGAGATTAATTTTGTCGCTGTACATATAATCCTGTTTTTTCAAAGTATTATATAATATAATACAAATTGCTAGACAAGGAAAATTATTATTAGCATCTAATTAGGATATGAAGAAATGCAAGTTAGTAGTTAGACATTACAATCAAACTTACAGTCATATTAGATATGATTTCAAGATCAGATATATTTTAGATGGACAAGTCTTCTTCAAGCAATTCAGAGATCCATAGAATATGACATTTAAGAAATTTCATAAACATAGGTTATTATTATTTGTCAATTTGATATCTGCTCCTGGCAGCACCAATCCACTTTGGAGAAAGTTATTGACATCAAGGTACTCCTCCATAACAGTTGACCTTCATTGTGACAAAAGTTAACCATTGGACAAGAATGTACTCTTATCTTGACTGCTGACAATCTGATATTCAAAACGGGCAAGCAGGAGAAATACACAAAAGAATTGCCAGAACCTGACCAAGACAAGGTAGAAAGAACTTTAGGAATATCCTACTGCCCAGAGAAGTCTGTCAGACATGCTAGGCTTATAGGCTGAAGATGGACACTTCAACAACACAGAACTTTGGATGACTGTCCAGGAAGCCAGCTGTTTCATTTCTTACATTTTTGGAAGTTGCTATTTGAATAATATTATTTCCTTCTTGGGCTTCTGAGGAATTTGAAGATGAGATAGTTAATAGTTATAGTTATGTAATGGCAGTTTATAAAAGAAAAGTTAAAGTAAGTTTAAGACATATTGAAATATATTTTTAGTTAGAAATACAAGTTAGATACCAAGTAGATTAGGTACAATCCTTTGGACTCAACAAAATAGGATAAATAACACAATACTTTCTTTGAATCTGTTAATTGTTAATAAAACTGGATATTCCTTATGTAATTATTGTTTGTATATTATTATATGTAATTATTGTACCTACTGTTTATGTTTTTTGTTATGTTATACTTTTCTTTTTGATACAAAAGTGGATATGTGGATATATACTATATATTTAATAAAACCTGAATATTGGGGATCCTAGACGGACAGATCAGGAAATTCTTAAACCTTGAATACAAAGATAAACAGCTGGGTTAATCACATACACCTTTAATCTCAACACAGGGAAAGTCAGGAGTGGCGACCAAGACCCTCTATTCCACAACTCCATAGACAGAACTTTTTCTGTTTCTTTGAGATCAAGGTTACACACCTTTAATCCTAACCTGTATGGAATAGTGTATATAAGGGCTTGTAGAAACCCAGAGAGAAACAGAAGTAATTGGGAGAAGCTACTGGGAAAAGCATCCAGGAGCAAGGCTGAGGAAGTTGTAAGACAGCTGGGTGAGAATTCACTGTGGTGTTCCCTCTCTCTGATATTTCAGCCTTCTCTTGATATTTGGCTCTGTGTCTCATTTATGCTACTACATGTTCCTATAAAGTGTTCAATTACTTTTTTAACCCATAGTCTGAACCTAGGTCCATATCCGTTCAAACAAAAACATGGTCAAGCCTTTCACACAATATCCCAGTCTCTGGCAGAAACTTTTGTCATAGGATTTATATTTCTATGGAGAGACTCTATGACTATGGCAACTTTTATAAAGAAAAGTATTTAATTGGTGTGGCTTACAGTTCAGAAGTTTAGTTCATTATCATCTTGGTGGGACATAAGTAAATTGCAGACAGACATGCCACTGGAGAAGGAGCTGAGAATTCTACATCATGATTGAAAGACAATAGGAAGTGAACTGTGACACTCCTCCTCACTTCCTGACAGGGTCTAAATACTTAGACCAGGTTGACCTAGAACTTATAATCTTCCTGCCTCAATGTCCCCCAGCCTACTCTAGCACACTCAGCTTTACATGTTTTCAAGGGACATATAACAATGTCATGTCAGCCCCTCTCCTTGCTCTCTAGGATATTTCTGTTCATCCTACAATAAATCTAATGTTGGTGTGAGTGACAGGCCCACATCCCACACCCACTTTACATACAAACTTCTAGGCAAAGGTTTCAGCTCACATTGAAGGTCAAAGACCATAAAGGAGGAAAAGATATGTTACACAGACAAGTCCTGGCAACAAGTAACACTTGAAGAGAAAGAGTAGTAGATTGGTGAGTTAGGGACAGAAGCCATCATGTGTTTTAACCTGAAGGAAGGTAAAAAGAACAGCTGAAGAAGGAAATAGAGGATAATAGGGATGCTCTCAAGACTGTGAGAACCAGTAAGGTCAAATGTTCACCTCAGATCAACTTCCAATCCTAAAATCAACACAGTTGCTGAGTGTTGATAACACATGGTGGGAAGTTTTGTCATACAAAGCAAGCCTCTTTAAAATGTGTATATACTTTGACCTAGCAAGTTCACTTTCAAGTGTTTATTCTGATATACAGCACAATCAAATTCATTGAGGAGGCCCTGGTTAACTCTTACCTGAAACAAACCTTTTTAAGAAAGGCCATTCTGAGATGCTTTTTGATTGTTAATAATGTTCAGAAAATACTTAAGTTTTTTTTGCTGTTTACATGTATATTGTGTGATACAAATATGTGTAGGCACATGTAGTGTAGGTACACATGAGCATGTGTGTAGAGGCATGAAAATGGCATGAGCAGTCTTCTTCAGGCTTCAGTTTATCCACTGTGGCAGGGTTCTCAACTGAACAGAGGGCTCATCCTTATGGCCAGTCTAGCTAGCCAGCTTTTCCTGATTATCCCCCAGCAGGAGTTACTGGAAGGCTCATGCCCATCCAGCATTTATGTAGTTTCTGGGGAATCCCAACTCTAATCCTCACACAAGTACTTTATCAACTAACCCATCTCCCTAGTCAAAGTAATAATTTTGTTAAGTCCACACCTTAGTATTTGCCTTGGTCTATAAATATCTTAAATGTCTTAATTTTATTGTAAGTTCCCATAAAACATGCATACATTTTAGTTATTGATTAGTATCTATTAATTATACAGAATGATGAATTTCATCGTGACAATTTTCACATGTGTATATATGGTTTATTATCATGTTCTCCCTCCATAGTTCTCTTTTGTGCCCCTTCCTGCTGCTGAGTGTCTCCCTCTTCTTCCCAAATAGTCCCACTCCTGGTTTCATGTCTTTTGTTTTATTTTGGAGAACCAGTGAGTTTCATTAATGTTACTTACAGGAATTAGGGCACCTTAACAATGGTTACATCACTAAAGAAAATCTCTTCCTTCCCAGCAATATTAAGTGCCTATAGATATGTAGAGAGGTGGAGTGCATCATTCAGTATTCACATCCATGTTTAGAGGTATAGCTCAGTGCAGTTCACTACATTCATATGTGTACCCATCACTTTCATTCACTCTTTGCATCCTGAAACAAAAAACTCCTTATTTGATTTTAACCCCATTTCTCCTTTTAACAACTCCTTGGAACTGTCCTCTACTTTCTGACCTATGAGTTTGACTAGGTTACGTCATGTATATTGCATTATATTGTACTAATCCATGTGTGACTATCTTGCCTTACTTAATGTCTCCAAGGTTCATCCATATTGAGGCATATATCAAAATAATTTTCTATTGTATGAATGTGAAACATTTTTATTCATTATTCACCAATAAATATTTTGTTAATAAGAATAATGCTGAATGAGAATACCTCTCTGAGACTCGACCCTCAATTCTCTTACATAAAATTATTATGGTTGTTAAAAGTTGTTAATGGAATTATGATTGTATTAATTAGATCAATGGATGATATAGCAGGTCTGTCTTTGAACAGCCAGCTGCCAAAAAATGACACAGAGACTTCTTATTAATTATAAAAGGTTGGCCTATGCTTAGACTTATTACCAAACAGCTCTTAAAACTTATATTAGCCTGTTCATTATTAATCTACATTCTCCCATGAGGCTTGTTACCTCTCCTTAGTATCATACATCTGACTTCATCTGTGTGTGGCTAGTAAGTCTGATTCTTTCACAGAGATTCTATCTCTCTCTGGAAGTCCTGCCTATCCTCTCCTGCCTAGCTATTGGCCATTCAGTTCTTTAATAAACCAATCATAAGGTGCCTTAGGCAAGTGACAAAGGACAGAGACAAATCTTTAGCCAGTGTACAAAAAGATGATCCCAACAAAAAGATCCCAATATCTTAGAGATACATACAAGAGTATTTTTTTTTTTTTTTGGAAAAAGGTATATTGGATTTGCATTTAATCCAGTAGGATAGGAGAACATTAAATTAAGCATAATTGAGGGCTGGGCAGTAGGAATTCCACTGCTTGGTCAAGACTATTAGATATGATTAAATTGTTTTTATCTTAAAAGAGTTAGAAACAGATCCTAGTATTAAGTCTCAAGAGTAAATTTACAGCAAAATGAAAAGCAAGCTAAACATAAAATAATGAGACTGTCAATTTATGCTATACTTGTATTACAGGATATTTGGTATATTGTTTTATAAACTGTAACTGTTACAGGTAAAGATACATATAATGTTATGTACAATATTAGGAAGAAATCATACAAAAATTATGTGAAACAGGCCAAAGTGATGAAAGGCTGAGTATGCAGTACTTGCTGCCTTTTCAGAGAATCTGATTACAATTCCTAGCATCCACATCAGGGAGCTCACAATAGCCTATAACTCCAGCTCCATGGGATCTAATTTCCTCTTCTAGCCTCCAAAAGTACATGTGCACACAAGTGCACATTCACACACAAACACAAATGCACATACAAATACACACACACAGACCCACATAAACACTTATATGAAATATTTTTAATTATGTGAAACATAGTTTCCATTTTTGTTTAAATAAAAATATAGGAACTATAGCTATGGCTCAGGATTAAGGGCAGTTGCTCCACAATCATAAGGGCAGAGTTTGACTCCCAGTACCCACATAACAAGTATGATAACCCCCAAACACACACACATCAAGTTTCAGTTACAAAAAGAACTAATATGGCTTGATGATCTTCAGCTCAACCAAGAGAATGTGATCCCCAACTTCATGAATAGGACCAAGACTCAAAGGGTAAGGAAAATCATAATAGATGACACCAAAAAAACACTTTTCTAGCCTCCATACACAGCAATGCACACACACACACACACACACATATGAACACACATATACACATATGCCCTCCCAGAGATATAAATGAATTAATCTGTCAGTTGATTTTTTAAAGCATATACTTGAACAGAAGGAATTGCCCAAAATGAAATTAAAGATGTTTAGCCACAAGTACTTTGTATGGTTTTTTTTTGTTTTTGTTGCTTTTTTCAAATTAACTTTTATTTGAAATTACTCTTCCCCACATGTATTTTGAGATTCTATGTCATACAATAATCACAAAACCAATAACACAATAATAAAATTTCAAACAGCAAGTTACACAATTGGTCTAGGTAATAAATAAATGTTTTCCTCAGTGATTAAGGGAACACTTAAGCTTCTGTAAATTTAGCATAAAAATCACAATTTAAGTTTATAAGATTTAACATGTATCTTCAACTATAACAAGTTTACAGGGATTTACAAGCTTTTAATTCCCAAAGTTGACTTAATTGTTTTTGGTTCAAAGTTACATTCTTCATATTTTCCCATCTAGCTTCAAACATTTTACACTCATCGACTTCCATGACACTCCAGACAAACCTGGCATGATTCAACTACTACAGTGTTATTTATCTTCCCCTAAAGAAGGTTAAAAATTAGCTTGTCATGACTGCAGATTTCTAATAATAGAACTTCTCCTACAATATCTGTTACAGAAGCTTTAAGAAGATCATCTTTCCTCATTGTAAGGAGTTAATCCCCTGTAAAAGCAAAGTCTAACATTGAGCTTCTTTTTCCTCAGATGTTGTGCTTAATAATTACACCTTTAAGAACATAACAAAGTTTCCAAAAATAAAGGCCCTGGTCCAGATGGTTTTAGTGCTGAATTCTTCCAGACATTTAAAGAAGAATTACTACCATTACTCCTCAAACTATTTCACACAGTAGAAACTGAAGGAATATTGCAAAGTTCCTTTTATGAGGACACAATTACCCTAATACCAAAGCCATTCAAAAACACAACAAAGAAAGAGAATTACAGACCAATTTCCCTCATGAATATTAATGCGAAAATCCTCAACAAAATTTTAGCAAACCATTTACAAAAATGTATAAAAAATATCATCCACCACAACCAAGTAGGCTTCATCCCAAAAATGCAGGGCTGCTTTAACATATAAAAAACCATAAATGTTATCGATCATATAAACAAACTAAAGCAACAAAAACACATGATCATATCCTTAAATGCTGAAAAATCCTTTGACAAAATCCAACACTCCTATATGATTAAAGCCCTGGAAAGATCAGGAATACAAGGAGAATACCTAAATATAATAAAGGTGATTTACAAGAAGCTGACAACCAGTATCAAACTTAATGGAGAAAAACTCAAAGTAATCCCAATAAAATCAGGAACTAGACAAAGATGTCCTCTCTCCACTTATCTATAGAATATAGTTCTCAAAGCTTTATTTAAAGCAATAAGAGAATGAAAGGAGATTAAGGGGATGCAAATTGGAAAAGAAGAAGTGAAGCTATCTCTATTTGCAGATGATATGATTGTATACATCAATGACCCACAAAGTTCTTCCAAGGAATGCAAAAAGTGATAAACACCTTCAGCAATGTAACAGAATACAAGATTAACTCAAAAAAATCAGTAGCCCTTCTATACACTAAAGATAGAAGAGCTGAAAAAGAAATAAGGGAAACATTACCCTTCATAATAGCTGCATATAGTACTAAATACCTTGAAGTAACTATAACCAAAGAAGTAACAGACCTATTTGACAAAAATTTTAAATCACTGAAGAAAGAAATTGAAAAGAATATCAGAATATGGAAAGCTCTCCCATGTTCCTTGATAGGTAGGATCAACATAGTAAAAATGGTAATTCTACAAAAAGCAATCTACAGATTCAATGCACTGCCCATCGAAATGCCAAAACAATACTTTTTGGACCTTGAAAGATCAAAACTCAATTTCATTTGGAATAACAGGAAAGAGAGGATTGCCAAAACAATTTTACTCAACAAAAGAACCTCAGATCACCATCCCTGACTTGGAGTTATACTATAGAACTACAGTAATAAAAGCAACCTGGTACTGGCATAAAAACGGACTTGTGGACAAATGGAATAGAATTGAGGATCCAGACATTAACCCAAAAACCTATGAACACCTGATCTTTGACAAAGAGGCCCAAAACATTCAATGGAAAAAAGATAGAATATTTAACAAATGGTGTTGACATAGCTGGATGGAAGTGCGTAGAAAAATGCAAATAGATCTGAGCCTGTCACCCTGCACAAAACTCAAATCCAAGTGGATCAAAGACCTCAACATAAACTCAGCCACTTTGAACTTGATAGAAAAGTAAGTGGGAAATACAATTCTACGAACTGGCACAAGTGACCACTTCATGAATATAACACCAGTGGCAAAGACACTAAGACCAACAATCAATAAGTGGCATCTCCTGAAACTAAGAAGCTTCTGTAAAGCTAAGGACACTGGTAATAGGACAAAATGACAGCCTATAGAATGGGAAAAGATTTTCACCAACCCTACTAGTGATAGAGTTTTCTCTAAGATATATAAAGAACTCAAGAATCTAGAGCCCAAAACCTTGAATAACCCAATCAAAAAATGGGGTTCAGATCTAAAAAGGGAATTCTCAGCAGAGGAACTACGAATGGCTGAAAGGCACCTGAAAAAGTGCTCTTCATCTTTAGCCATCAGAGAAATGCAAATCAAAACAACTTGGAGATACCACCTACCACCTGTTAGATTGGCTAAGATTAAAGGTCACAGATGACAGCCTATGTTGGAGAGGATGCGAAGCAAGAGGAGCACTCCTCCATTGTTGGTGGGAGTGCAAGGTTGTTCAGCCACTTTGGAATGCAGTATGGCACTTTCTCAGAAAATTGAGAATCAATCTCCCCAAGGACTCAGCAATATCACTTCTGGGTGTATACTCTAAACAGGCACAGTCACACTCCAAAGACATTAGCTCAACTATGTTCATAGCAGCGTTATTTGTAATAGCAAGAACCGGGAAACAATCTCAATGTTCCTTGACTGAAGAAGGTATTAACAAACTGTGGTACATCTACACAATGGAGTACTACTCAGTAGTAAGAAAAAAATGATATTCTAAAATTTCCAGGCAAATGGATGGACTTGGAGAATATGCTCCTGAGTGAGGTATCACAAACTCAGGAAGATAAATAGGGGATGTACTCACTCATTAGTGGACTCTAAACAAACAAACAAGCAAACAAGAAAAAAGCAAAGCATGCCCAAGCTGCAAACCACAACCACTGAACAGCTTGGGATCAGAAACACCCTGTACTTACTCCTTGGATCCCACTCCCCCTAGAGGAACACCTGACTAAGTCTTGAGTTTGGGGGGAGAAAACTGGATCTGCCAGGAGTGGAGACTGAACTAAGCAATATTGGGACAGTGGGACCATCGGAATGCCTGCTGCCTGCCCAGGGAGTGGATGAGGAGTTGTGGAGAAGAAAGAATGACCTGATGTGGTGAGAGGGGGAAGGGACCTTGAATAAGGATATACAAGGATAGAAAGTGTGACTTCTTTGTTAATAATAATAATAGTAATAATAAACAATAATAAAAATCTAAAAATAAAGCAAAAAAAAAAAAACCATAGCAAATGGTAGAAATCAGCAACACAAATGGCCACATTTTTAAAAGGAAAGTACTTGCTTTGGGATTGCAGAAAACTTTTTACTCTTGAAGACAGAGTGTAGAGAGCTGCCTCCAGCCACACTTTAAGATGGTCCTGGCCTTGAGGGCTCTTTGTGGTAAACAACTCCATATTTGGCTAAGGCCAAGGATGTGGCTTGTTTCTGCATATCTGAGCTTATTGCTGATGCCCAAGTAGCTATCTTGGATTGGAAGCCCTGAGGGTATTTAGCTAAGAGCAGGCTTCCCCCCCCCCCGGGGGGTCTTTTGACAGAAGAAACTGGATTGTTAAAAGGACCCAAATAAACTGCAGAGAGAAGGATCCGGTGTTGGGTCTTTCTTGCTGGCGAGGTTGCACGTGACAACACAGGACTCAAGTTTAGTTTCCAATAGTCACACAGCACCTTATAACTGTTTGTAACTCTAGTCTCCGTGGATCAGAAGTCCTCTTCTGTCCTTTGAGAGCACCAGGCAAATATGAGCCACATACACATATATATAGGTAAAACACTAATGCATATTTTAAAAATCTTTTAAAAGATTGTATTTTATTATTATGTCTTAGTGTGTGTTTCTATGTATATGAGCTCCCAATACAGTGAAAAGCAGGTGCTAGATTCCCTTGTGAGGCTTCCCTTATTAATGTTCTCTGAAAATTCACAATCATTCCTTAGCTGTTGAGCCATTTCCCCATTCCCACTTTCTAAGTTTTCTACAAAAATTATGAATCATTCATTCACTGAATGTATTTTCTACTTTGTCTGTATGTGTGTGTATGTCTACATATGCACTGGGTACCTAAACACATACAAATGTGGATATCTAAGGACAACTTTCAGGAGATATTTTTTTTCTTGTAACTATGCAGGTTCTGGGATTTGTATTCAAAAGGCACCTTTCCCCGCTGAGCAATCTGGTCTCAGCGGGGAAATACATTTAAGAAGCACATTATCTTCTGCATTCATAGCTCCTTGATCATTACATTACCTCTCTTTCTATGCACATGTGTGTATCTGTGTGAATGCATGTGTATTTGTCTTCATTTGAATAAGTATCTATGTACCTCTGTGTGTCTCTATAAATTTGTCTGCCTGTTTTGGTATGTAGATGTATGTATGAAAATTTCTTAAATGACTAGCATGTACTAAATATCAGGAAACTTGAAGATAGTGTTTAGAATGATAGCTACATTCTTCATGTATTATCCCTTTATCCATAACAAATTTCACTAGAACTGTCTGTAAGTGAAGCCAATACTTCTGAAATGACAGGACAACCTTCCTTAGGTTTTTTTTTTTTTTTTTTTTTTTTTTTTTTTTTTTTTTTTTTTTTTTTTTTTTTTTTTTTTTTTTTTTTTTTTTTTTTTTTTTTTTTTTTTTTTTTTTTTTTTTTTTTTTTTTTTTGTTGGATCAACTTCA
The DNA here is from genome assembly GCA_004025045.1 of Sigmodon hispidus. Lineage (NCBI taxonomy): Eukaryota > Metazoa > Chordata > Mammalia > Rodentia > Cricetidae > Sigmodon > Sigmodon hispidus. Next base: position 185,340 of record PVIH01001336.1, read on the forward strand.
ACAAAAAAAAATTCTCTGACCTCCACACACTTACCATTGCATAAGTGCACCTATACAAAAATAAATCATGGTTTCCAAATTTTTAAATATTTATTTTAACTGTTCTCTGTGTCCTGTAGCATTGGAGAATTATAAAGTGAATGTTAATAAAACACATTTAGTATCATAAGTGGAGTTATTCCATTTTGTGTTTCTTTGGAAACTATTCCATGAGCCTTCTCTAATGGCCTCCCAACACATGTGAACTTCAGGGATATTAGTGAGAGAAAGCTGCCTACTAGTATGGTATGAGTCAGAGCATAGTGTCATAGCTGAGATGCTGGTGCCAACTTTCATGTTAGTCAAAGCATCTTGCCTCTGGCCCTGATATAAAGAGTAAAGAATTGAGACTTATAATCCTCAGGGCCTCTCCATATCTAGTTCTCATCTATGATTTTATAAGACTTGGAACTCAAGTCATTGTTAATATTGCTCTTCACTACTATTGTATGTGAAGAGTTTTTCTATACACACTGACTGAGGAGAGAAAGAAAACAGCATTCAGTTGATTTTTGGAAAAAATAACTTCTAGAAAAGAATTAATAGCAGCTTTCAAAATTGTATAAACTTTTTAAAGAACTGAACCCAGCCATAGTGTTTTTATCTTCTAACCAGGCACCAGTTCTGTCACTAAATCTACTAGGCCTTCTCATCCCAGGAAAGTGCCTCTTTCTTGCCATTCATGTAGTTGCACAATCACAGACTAGATATCCATTTGTCAGCACCTTTTCCAGAGGTCCAAAGGCCTCCAGCTCAGAATCACTTATGTCTACATTTGCCCTCCCCCTTCTGGATCATTAATAAAACAATTTAAGGAAGTGGGATTCTGTAGCAGCACAGAAATGATGTCTAAGTTTTCACCCTCTGCCTTTATCTCTGTTAGTTCCTAAAACACACTCCATCCTTCTGCTGAGCCAAGAAAAACGATCACATCTCAAGGAGCCTTCACCTTCCAGTAGCATCTACTTCCTTCTATCATCTGTTTTCACCAGATATTCCATTTTCTATTTTATGTTTACACATCTCCCTGTCATCTCTATCTTGCTCATGTGTGCATGCACATGTGAGACTATGTATGTGTAC
>PVIH01001336.1:186561-243228 GCA_004025045.1 Sigmodon hispidus
TTTTTTTTTTTTTTTTTTTTTTTTTTTTTTTTTTTTTTTTTTTTTTTTTTTTTTTAAGGAGGAAGTATGCTGGAGAGATAGCTCAGTGAGTAAGAGTACCTTTTGCTCTTGCATAAGACTCAGATTTGATTCCCACTATCACATGCAAGGGATCCATCATCCTCTTCTTACCTCTGTGGGCACCAGACACACACACGCACACACACACACACTCTCTTCTCTCTCTCTCTCTCTCTCTCACACACACACACACACACACCCCAACCACTCAATCACATAAATCATTTGTTAAAGCCAGATGTGGTGAGGTGCACTTGTAATTTTTGCACTAGGGACTGAAGACAGGCAGATCCTGAGAGCTCACTGCCCAGTCATCATAGCTTATTTGGTGAACTATGGGTTCAGTAATAGATAAAAGAGAGATAGAGAGTCAGTTAGGCAGTTCAGAACTTACCACAAAGCCCAACTCCATGGCCCTTCAGTTGTCTCTCGTCAAACATTTTGTCACAGAAACAAGAAAAGTAACTGAGACACTTTAGCTAATCACTTCTAGAAATCACATGAGCTCACAGCTATACTTTTTATTGGCCACTTCAGAAAACATCTATAAAATGTGTGTTTATTATATTTTTTTTACATTGACTACAGAAAGAGATACCTTTTTACTCACCTTGAAAGACTGATGATATCACCTATCAGAATCATGTTCTCAGGTGCCCCATCCACATGTTCCACAGTTCCTCACAGTGGTGGACTAATAATATTTACAAGTGGGCTTTTGAGACTACAGAGGAAAATACACAGTTTTTTATGTGTGTGAAAGCAGAAAGAAGAGATGTGATCAATGCACATTAGGAAGAACAGAGAAAGGAGTGGAGTTAGCCTGTTTGTCTTTTAAGTATTGAGAATAGAGAATGCCCCATGTTTGCTGGTGTCTATGGTATAAATATCCTCATTTACTCCCACTTAACAATGTGAGAAAAGATGTAGCCATGCTTAACCTTCACAGTTATTTGATTGCACATAGAGTTTGCAAGAAGGCTGGACATGTAAAGAGAGTAAACTAAGCTCAAGAAATCCAATTCTGTATTCTAGTTGCCATTTTATGAAAAAGGTAAAATAAAGTTTAGTTTCATATTCCTGGCAGGGGGCTTACCCAGTTCTGGGAGACGAATAGATATGCCTGACCAGTCCTGGGAAAAGAACTTGTCTTATGTCTGACCAGTTCTGGGAGAAGAATAGACCTTGCAGCAGCCCTGCCCAGATCTGGAAGAATAAGCCAAGCATTAACCAAGAACATGATTTGTAGTCAGACCACAAAATGTTCCCACCTAGATACAGGCAATCAAAAAACAGGCACCCCAGGAGAAGTCCAAGAATATTCTTTTGGGGAGAGTCTCTGAGCATGAGCCAATCAGTAGCACACTTAAATGATGTCCCCAAACAACTGACTTTGTTGTAGTATTTGCTTATAAAAGTCAACATAACCTAGGAATAAGCAGCTCCTCCTTACTTGCTCTTGGAGTGAGCCTCATGTCTGGCTTGTATTGCGCTGTCAATAAATCTTGCTGTTACATTCCAGACATCGAAGTATCCAGTGGTTTCTCTAGGGTCCAGCCTTAGGCAAAACAATGTCTGTCTGAGGCCATCTCCAGAGAGAATTAGCTAACAGAGAAAGAGCTGCCCTGAATGTGGAATCATCCTTTGGGGTGCGGAAGGCTGGGTATGATGAAAGAAAAGAAAGGAAGCTCTCAGTTGCTGCTTCCACCCCTCTTTGCTCCCTCATCAGCTGTGAAGGGAAGAGCCCTTCTCCATTCTGCCCAAGTCCAGGGGACCAATAGGAAACCTTGACCCCAAGGAGATAATGGCACCTCCATTATGATATTTCTATTAGGTGTTTGTCACAGCAACACAAAATGTAACTAATAGAGACCCTGAGACTGGGCAGGTGGATCTTTCATGCAAGTGTTTGCTGTACAAGCCTGAGGACCTGAGTTAGAACCCTAGGATCCAAATAAAAGCCAGGCCGGTTGTATCCTAGCCATGGAGAAACAGAGATAAGGAGCTCCTGGGCTCATTGACCAGGAAGCCTAGCTAAATAGTGAATTCCAGGACAGTGAGAGATTTTGTCTCAAAAGTAGAAATGATGGCACCTAAAAAACAACACCCAAGGTGAAACTGTGGTCTCAAAACACACACACACACTTATACAATGACTAGCATGAACAGTATTTCTACCACAGAGTTACAGTTGATGTAATAATGTCAGAGCATCCGTAATACTAAAATAATTAGAAATGTTTGTGGTTAGAATATTTATTACCTTTTTTAAATTTAGTATGTTCAATTAAAGTTTATATCATTTGATTTATCTTGTTTTATTTATCTATGCATTTTATTCATATAAATGTGTGGGTATTCTATATATACACACCCATATATATATATATATAATTCAGGGCCTTAGATATATTAGAAAAACATCCTACTTGTTTTTTGCCTTGAGACAGGTCTGTCATTATTATGACAAAATCTCTCATTGTTCCTCATTACTCTGAAAAAATGTTCAACAAATGCAGTTTAAGGAAAGGAGGACTTATTTTGGATCAATTTGAAGATACAGCCCATCATGGTGGAAGACATTGGCATACAAGGGAATTGCTCACATTCTATCCAGTCACGGAGCAGAATCAGGAATCCCAGGGGATTGTGCTACCAAGATTCAGGGTGGGTTTACATACCTCAATTAGTTTGAGCTAGAAATTCTTTCATAGCTGTGCCAAGATGTTTGTTTCCGAGGTGATCCTAGATCATGTCACATTAATGATTGCATTAACCATCACAGGGTTTCACGGTGGAGCCATCCCAGAATAGTCTAGAGCTCTCATCTGGCTATTCCAGTTATTTTTTGAAAATGGTCAAGTATAACAACTGATTTACAAAATTCTGGTTAGCCTCAAACTCTATGTAGACCAGGTGGTCTAGAACTTGAGGAGATCAGTCTGTTTCTACTTTCTGGGTGCTGATATTAAAGATGTACCTTTTACTCATCAGCTCCCATGAACTAGCCTGAGCCTGTTCCAGCACATTAATGGAGTACCCAAGGACACTGTAGACACACCGTCATGGAGCAGACTTGAACTGTATTACATTCATACCCTCAAATCCTGATTGATATCTTGATCTCCAATCTGAGCGAAACTGAGGCAGCACTTGCTTGACCTGAGTCATCCTCAGCACTACAGAACAACAGGCCTTTGAGAGCATTTTATAACAGTGCAGAGCCTCTGTGGCACTGAAAGCATCCATCCTGATCTGGGCCACCACCTGCCTTGTCTAGTTTTCGGTGGTTTTGTTTTTTGTTTGATGTGAAGAGAGTCATCTTAGCAGTTTTCTTGCAGTTCATAACTTCAGGGGTTGACTGGTGTGTGGAGAACATGTCCCTTGATATATCAAGTCATTCTTATACTGTGACCAAACACAAAATTAAAGCAGCTATTTCTATCTAGGACTACCATATGACCCATTCTGCCATTCCTGAGTTGGTATGTGAAGGAACCTGTGTTGGCATAACACAGAGATACTTGCACACCTGTAATTATTACTGCATTTTCATAATGCAGAGCCAGGCTGGACAGGTGCCCAGGGATGAACAAATCAGTGAAGCCCCAAATTGAAGCTTCACTACTTTGATTCTCTATTACTTGATAAACAAACATCATGACAAAACCATCTTGGAAATGTAAGGGCTCATTTCAGCTCATAATTTACAGTCTTTAACTGAGGGAAGTCAGGGCAGGAATTAAGGCAGACAGTTGGGGGCAGAGACTGAATTAGAGGCCATAGAGGAACACTGCTTAATGGTTGCTCCCATAATTCTCTCAGCTTGCTTTCTTACACACTTTAGTACCACATGCCCAGAGGTGGCACCACTCACATTAGGCTGCACCCTCCCACATCAATCAAAAAAAAAATTACCTCACAAATTTGCCTACTGGCCAATCTAATGGAGACATCCTTTCTGTTGTAGTTATTGTTTCAAGACAAGGTCTCACTATGTAGATTGGCTGTCCTAAAACTATGTAAACCAGACTGGCAATGAAATCATACGTCTGTCTTCCTCTGTCTCCCTAGTGATGGATTAAAGGCTTGCTTCACTACATTCTGAGGGAGGCCTCTTGTTAATTGATGGTCCTTCTTTCCAGGTTTAATCAAGTTGACACAATCTAACCAACAGAGGATGCCTTCTTTCCCCTGTGTTTTCCTCAAACTGAGTCTTTCCTCTTCAACCGTAGGACAACACCATCCTCCCAGCGCTCAGCTACTTTCTCAGTTGCTCTGCTGTACCTGTTTACAAGAGACCATCAGAGCCTATGAACTGTTGACATTCCCTCTCAAAGTCTAGGGAGGTCCTAGAATACAAATGCTGTGGACAGTTGATGAAGAAGGATCTGTCTATGACTGTGGGTAAGCCGTCATCTATGCTAGGTGAAGAGTTTCCAATGTAGCGACTTTGGGGTTCACTCACACTCCTGATACTAACCCTTCACCCATGTTCTAGAAGTTAGCTCTGTGAACTCACTTGTTCCTCAGGATAGACTCTGGTGGAATCACACCTCAGTTTGTCACTAGACTTCACAGGGAGATCATTTACAACTCCCCAGGGAAGAAATCCTCACATAGTGGGAAAGTTTGCTTTTTTCCCCCTCCAAACTGCATCAAGACTCAACATCCAGAAGGAAACATCCAGAAAAAGTGCAAGCATCACATCTTTCTGACACCCAGAATTAGCCTCCACATCATCTTCCTGGCATTCAGGGTGAGTCCCACTGCTTCCTGTCATCACCCTCATGACAAACTCATGAGAATTCATTCAAATCTCAGGAATTTACTCCAGGTTTGACTTAGAAATAGTAAAGTACAGTGAAATTCATCTTTGTTTTCCTGGGAAGCTGAACAGTTATCACAGGGCCAGGGTAAAGGGCAGGGGGAGGGGTGGATGCTGGAATCTGAAATAAAGCAATCTTAAATCTTTATTAAGCAAAACAATTTTCAGAGCTGAAGATTCTTCACAGAGAACGTGTCCCCGCACCTGTTTGGCATAAAGAAATTAATATTCTTTTTTTAGAAATAGCCACTAGGTACCATTCACCAAGAGAAAAATGGGGGAAGACATATCTCAGAGACATGCCCAGACACTTGTCTCTAGGTAATTCCAGATCTTCTCAAGTTGACAACTGATATTAACCATCACCTTTATCTTCATTATAAGAATTATAAGAAGTAGAGGGCTCTGCTGTACAGCCCATACCTCTAAGAGGAGAACAGAACAAAGCAAAATGTTCAACAGCAACAATCCAAGTATTGCACAAATTATATATTCAAATATATAATATATTCAAATTATATATTCACCAACAAGGACACTCACCAACAAGGACACTCACCAACAAGGACACTCACCAACAAGGACACTCACCAACAAAGACAGTCACCAACAAGGACACTCACCAACAAGGACATCACCAACAAGGACACTCACCAACAAGAACACTCACCAACAAGGACAGTCACCAACAAGGACACTCACCAACAAGGACATCACCAACAAGAACATTCACCAACAAGGACACTCACCAACAAGGACACTCACCAACAAGGACACTCACCAACAAGGACACTCACCAACAAGGACACTCACCAACAAGGACACTCACCAACAAGGACACTCACCAACAAGGACACTCACCAACAAGGACACTCACCAACAAGGACACTCACCAACAAGGACACTCACCAACAAGGACACTCACCAACAAGAACACTCACCAACAAGGACACTCACCAACAAGGACACTCACCAACAAGGACACTCACCAACAAGGACACTCACCAACAAGGACACTCACCAACAAGAACATTCACCAACAAGGACACTCACCAACAAGGACAGTCACCAACAAGAACACTCACCAACAAGAACACTCACCAACAAGGACAGTCACCAACAAGGACACTCACCAACAAGGACACTCACCAACAAGGACACTCACCAACAAGGACACTCACCCACAAGTATGCAGCAGCAATTTGAAACAGAAAAAACACCAAAAACCCCCCAAAACACTGGAACACATACTATGCATCCAGATTGAGTCTGTAATGAAATATCCCAAATCTCCTAGAAATAAAACAAAACAAACAGACAAACAAAATAATCCAACTGACCAGGACTAAATGGCTTCACCACAGCATTTTTCAAAACATTTGAAGAAAAAGTAATGCTAATAATTCAACCATTTCAAAAACGTAATAAGGAAAAAAATGGCCAAAAATGTATGACAGGCTCTTAATTCTATAATCACTAGCTAGACAATGCACTGAACAAGGAAAATGTGGACCTGGAGAGCTGGCTTAGCATTTAACAGCACCTGCTGCTCCTGCAGAAGACCATTGGTTGTAGCACCAATGCTGGGCAGCTCAGAATCACATGTAACTCAGAACCACCAAAAGATCTGGCTTTCACATGCATCTGCACACTTGTGTGCGAGCACACTCGCGCGCGTGCTCGCACACACACACACACACAAACACAGACCTACACAAATAAAATGCTTAAAAAGAAAAAATGATCAACTAATACCCCGATCAATATACATGTAAAAAATATTCTTAATTGAGGTGATAGTGGTGCATGCTTTTATATTTCAGCCCTCAGCAGGCAGAGGCAGGTGGATCGCTGAGTTTGAAGCCATCCTGGATTATAGAGTGAATTCCAGGACAGCCAGAGCATACTAATACTTTGTGTTTGGAGAAAAATAAAGAAGTGTGTGTGTGTGTGTGTGTGTGTGTGTGTGTGTGTGTGTGTGTGATCACTCTCTGTGGTGAGCCCCACTTCCATCAGGGTTTGACCCTCCAGAGAGACACCAGTCCAGTGTATGGAGCCACCCTGCTCTCTGGTAGCACTTACAGAGTTCAGTGACAGCCAGATCTTCCTCTTATACAATAATTTTTCCACTGATGGTGAAACCAAGCATCCTGCAACTCTCTCCACTCACACTTACTTTAAGTTTCAAAGTACAAGGCAATTTTTTAATTTTCCTTGATGAGAAGTTATTGTGCCTCTCTAGTTGTATCCCAAAAATTAGTATTTTTAATACTTTAGGTTTTGATGAAAGGAAGATATTGATTGGGTATGGACTCTGCTTAAAAGCTCAGCTGGGGTCTGGTTCTGGAACTGGGTGATGTCTGCAAAGCCTGTCCCAGCGCACTCTGGAGCAGGCAGAGATAAACTCTGCTTGTCACGGTCCCCTCAGCTGCTGCTGAGGGAATTAGCACGGCTTCCAATCTCCAACTGAGCGATCAGATGAGGACTGGGGACCCTGAAGGACAGACGCAGATCCCTCCCAGAGGTGAAGAGGGGTCAGCAGGCCCAAGCGCCTGTATCCCTGCCAGGGAGAGGAGAGTTGAGCTCCCATCGTTTCTGGTTCCAGTTCTGAGACCGGGTGCTGTCTGCAGAGTGTGTCCCAGCACACTCTGGAGCAGGCAGAGATAAACTCTGCCTGTCACGGTCCCCACAGCTGCTGCAGAGGGAGGTTGCAGGGCCGCCACCCTGCCTCCAATAGGTCACACAGAGAAAGACTGAAGACTTGAAATTCAGTCCCCTGCACAGTGAAGAAATAGCGATTGAGCAGACCTTTTCCTCAGACGTCACAGGAGACACACAAGCCCGAGTGCCACAACTGACCAGGAGACACCTAATCGTGAACCACTAAAGCCATGGGCAAACACCAGTGCAAAAACTTACATAATAATATAAAGAACAACAAGGTAACTCCAGAAGAAAGTGGCAATCCTACAAATAGAAGACCTGAACTGAGCATTGAAGAGGAAACAGAAGAAAGCAACAACAAGAATTCCTTTTTGATGATCATTGAAGCTCTCAGAGAAGATATGAAAAATAGCCTTAAAGAAATAGAAGAAAATACAAACAAAAGATTGGAAGAGATGAACAAATCTATGAAAGAAACATGACAGGAACTAAAAGCTGAAATATAAGCAATAAAAAAGGCAAAAAATGAGGCAAAGATGGAAATAGAAAATTTGAAGAAAAAAACTGGAACCACAGATACAAGCATAACAAACAGAGTTCAAGAGATGGAAGATAGAATCTCTGAAGTGGAAGATTCAGTAGCTCAAATAGCTCTATCAGTCAAAGAAAATAGTAAAACTAAAAAAGCATAACTCAAAATGTTCAAGAAATCTGGGACACCATGAAAAGACCTAATTTGAGAATAATAGGAATAGAAGAAGGAGAAGAATACCAGCTCAAAGGCACAGATAATGTTTTCAATAAAATCATAGAAGAAATCTTCCCTACCCGAAACTGAAGAAGGAAATGCCTATAAAGATACAAGAAGCTTACAGAACACCAAATAGATATGACCCCCCCAAAAAGGGTCAGCGTGCCACATTATAATCAAGCCACAAAACATACAGAAAAAATTTTAAGAACTACAAAAGAAAAGGGCCAACGTACATATAAAGGCAGACCCATCAGAATAACGCCTGACTATTCAATGGAAACGATGAAAGCTAGAAGGGGTTGGTCAGAAGCGATAAGGACACTAAAGAGGATGGCTGCCAAACTAGAATACTATAGCCTGCAAAATTATCAATCACCATTGATGGAGTAAACAAGATATTTCATGAAAAAGTCAGACTGAAAGAATATCTATCTACCAATCCAGCACTACAGAGAGTATTAGAGGGAAAACTCCAACCTAACGACCCCAGATACGCCCAGGAAATCACAAACAATCAATAATTCCACAGAAGAATACTCCAGAGAAAGGAAATACAAACAAGTTACCACCAAAAATGGGAGGAAATATAAATCAACGGTCACTAATTTCCCTTAATATCAATGAACTCAACTCGCCTATAAAATGACACACACTAACAAGATGAATAAAACAACAGAAACCATCCATTTGTTGCCTACAAGGAACACACCTCAACCACAAGGACAGACACAGGCTTAGAATAAATGGTTGGGAAAAGATTTTCCAGTCAAAAGGTCCTAAAAAACAAGCAGGGATTGCAATCCTAATATCTAACAAAGTAGGCTTTAAGTTAAAAGTAATAAAAAGGGACCAAGATGGTCACTACTTATTCATCACAGGAAAAATTGGTCAAGAGGAGATTTCAATCTTGAATATTTATGCCCCTAATCTAAGGGCACCTACTTATGTAAAAGAAACACTGCTAAAGCTTGAATCGCACGTCAATTTTTACACCCTAATAGTGGGAGACTTCAATACCCCACTTTCAAACCTGAATAGATCAACCAGACAGAGACTCAACAGAGAAATAAGTAGTCTAAAAGAGGTTATGATGCAAATGGATTTAATAGATATCTACAGAAGCTTCCACTCAAACACAAAGGAATATACATATTTCTCAGCTCCTCATGGAACTTTCTCCAAAATAGACCACGTAATTGGTCATAAAGCAAATATCAACAGATACAAAAAATGGAAATACTCCCTTGTAACATATCAGACCACCAGGGCCTAAAGTTAGAGTTCAACAACATCAAAACCCAAAGAAAGCCTACCAACTCATGGAAACTAAACATCACTCAGCTGACCTATCTTTTGGTCAAGGAAGAAATTAAGAAAGAAATCAAAGTCTTCCTAAAATTTAAGGAAAATGAATCCACAACGTATCCAAACTTGTGAGACACAATGAAAGCAGTCTGAAGACCAAAATTCATAGTGCTCAATGCCTATATGAAAAACCTAGAGAAATCCCACACTAGAGACCTAACAGCTCAGCTGAAAGCCTTAGAACAATTAGAAGCAAACTCACCTAGAAGGAGTAGACTGCAGGAAATAATCAAACTTAGAGCTGAAATCAATACAATTGAAACAAAAAGAACAGTACAAAGAATCAATGAATCTAAGAGTTGGTTCTTTGAGAAAGTTAACAAGATAGATAAGCCCTTAGCCAAACTAATCAAAAAACAGAGAGAGAGTGTTCAAATCAACAAAATCAGAAACAAAAAGGGGGACATAACAACAGACCCCCAGGAAATACAGAGAATTATCAGATCATATTTTGAAAATCTGTATTCCACAAAAATAGAAATACTAGAAGAAATGGACAGCTTCCTGGACAGGTACCATCTACAAAATTAAATGAAGATCAGATTAATTACCTAAACAGGCCTGTAACCCTTAAGGAAATTGAAGTTGTCATTAAAAACCTCCCCAAAAATAAAGCCTTTGTCCAGATGGTTTCAGTGCTGAATTCTGCCAGACATTCAAAGAAGAATTACTACTGTTACTCCTCAAACTATTTCACACAGTAGAAACTGAAGGAATATTGTCAAATTCCTTTTATGAGGCCATAATTACCCAAATACCCAAGCCACTCAAAGACACAACAAAGAAGGAAAAGTACAGAACAATTTCCCTCATGAATATTGATGCAAAAATTCTCAACAAAATTTTGGCAAACCATATACAACAATGTATAAAAGTTATCATCCACCATGACCAAGTAGGCTTCATCCCAGAAATGGAGGTCTGGTTTAACATACAAAAAACTGTAAATGTTATCCATCATATAAACAACCTAAAGGAACAAAACCACATGATCATATCCTTAGATGCTGAAAAGCCTTTGACAAAATCCAACACTCCTTTATGATTAAAGCCCTGGAAAGATCAGGAATACAGGGAGAATACTTAAATCTAATAAAGGTGATTTACAAGAAGCCGACAGCCAGCATCAAACTTAAAGGAGAAAAACTCAAAGGAATCCCACTAAAATCAGGAATTAGACAAGGATGTCCTCTCTCCCCTTATCTATTCAGTATAGTTCTTGAAGTTTTAGCTAAAGCAATAAGGGAATGAAAAGAGATTAAGGGGATACAAATTAGAAAAGAAGAAGTGAAGCTATCTCTATTTGCAGATGATATGATTTTATACATAATTGACCCACAAAATTCTTCCAAGGAACATCTACAGCTGATAAACACCTTCAGCAATGTAACAGAATACAAGATTAACTCAAAAAAAATCAGTAACCCTTCTATATACTAAAGATAGAAGAGCTGAAAAAGAAATTAGGGAATCATTACCCTTCATAATTGCTGCAAATAGTATTAAATACCTTGGAGTAATTATAACCAAAGAAGTAACAGACCTATTTGACAAAAATTTTAAAACGCTGAAGAAAGAAATTGAAGAGGATATCAGAAAATTGAAAGCTCTCTCATGTTCCTGGATTGGTAGGATCAACATAGTAATAATGGCAATTCTACAAAAAGCAATCTACAGATTGAATGCACTGCCCATCAAAATCCCAAAACAATATTTTTTGGACCTTGAAAGAACAATACTAAATTGCATTTGGAATAACAGGAAAGCCATGATTGCCAAAACAATTTTACTCAACAAAAAATCCACAGGAGGTATCACCATCCCTGACTTCAAGTTATACTATAGAGCTACAGTAATGAAAACAGCATGGTACTGGCATAAAAACAGATTTGTGGATCAATGGAATAGAATTGAGGATCCAGACATCAACCCAAAAACCTATGAACACCTGATCCTTGACAAAGAGGCCCAAAACATTCAATGGAAAAAAGATAGTATATTTAACAAATGGTGTTGGCATAGCTGGATGGAAGTGTGCAATAAATGCATATAGATCCAAGCATGTCACCCTGCAAAAAACTCAAATCCAAGTGGATCAAAGACTTCAACTTAAACCCAGCCACTTTTAACTTGGTAGAAAAGAAAGTGGGAAATACACTTCTACGAATTGGCACAGGCAACCACTTCCTAAATATAACACCAGTGACACAGATACTATGACCAACAATCAATAAGTAGGATCTCCTTAAGCTTGGTAGCTTCTGCAAAGCCAAGGACACTTTCCATAGGACAAAATGACAGCGTTCAGAATGGGAAAAGATTTTCACCAACCCCACAAGTGATAAAGTACTGATCTCTGAGATATATAAAGAGCTCAAGAATCTAGAGCCCAAAACCTTGAATAACCCAATCAAAAAATGGGGTTCATATCTAAAAAGGGAATTCTCAGCAGAAGAATTACAAATGGCTGAAAGGCATCAGAAAAAGTGCTCATCATCTTTAACCATCAGAGAAATGCAAATCAAAACAACTTTGAGATACCTCCTAATACCTGTTAGATTGGCTAAGATAAAAGGCACAGATGACAGCCTATGTTGAAGAGGATTCTGATCAAGGGGAACACTATTGCATTGTTGGTGGGAGTATAAGCTTGTTTAGCCCCTTTGGAATGCAATATGGCGGTTTTTCACAAAATTGAGAATCAATCTCCCCAAAGACCCAGCAATACCACTTCTGGGTGTATACCCTAAAGATGCACATTCACACTCCACAGGTATTAGCTCAAATATGTTCATAGCAGCATTATTTGTAATAGCAAGAGCCTGGAAACAACCTAGATGTCCCTCAACTGAAGAATGGATTAACAAACTGTGGTATATCTATACAATGGGGTACTACTCAGCAGTAAGAAAAAATGATATCCTAAAATTTGAAGGAAAATGGATGGATTTGGAGAATATCCTCCTGAGCAAGGTATCACAAACTGTGAAAAATAAGCAAAGGATGTACTCACTCATTAGTGGACTCTATACCAACAAACAAACAAACAAGGAAAAAGCAAAGCATGCCCAAGCTTCAAACCACAACCACTGAACAGCTTGGGCTCAGAATCACCCTGGACTGTCCCTTCAGATCCCACTCCACCTAGAGGAACACCTGACTTACTCTTGAGGGAGAGGAGACAAAACTGGATTTGCCCGGAGTGGAGACTGAACTAAGCATTATTTAATCAGTGGGACCATGAGACTGTCTGCTGCCTTCCCAGGAAGGGGATGGGGTGTTGTGGAGAAGAAAAAATGACCTGATGTGGTGGGAGGGGGCAGGGACCTTGAATAAGGATATACAGTGATAGAAAAAAAAAATTCAGAGGGAAAGCTGAACACAAAGTAATTTTATGTGTAGCAAATTATTTGCATTATCACCCTTGATAAGTCATGCTTATGATTTTTATTTTCTTTATGGCTATTGTTAATTTGTCAGCATTTTAAGTTCAATATTCTGTTTTTCTTGATAAATACAAAGTAAATAAAGAAGAAGAAGAAAAAAAAAGAGCCACCATATTTCTTATAGAATCTTCAAATGGGGAAAACAATAGAGAATGGATTCGAAGACTATCTGTAAATTTCCCAGTCTGGTCCAGCCTATGTTCTGAAAACTATCTCCTTCACAACAGTCATCACAATGGATTGTGTGTGCCATGTATGTCACAGAAACCACACCCCCCCCAAAAAATAAATAAAACTGAGTAAGACACACCTTGGATCTCACTCCCCCTAGAGGAATACCTGACTCACTCTTGATGGAGGGGGGAGAAAACTGGATCTGCCAGGAGTGGAGACTGAACTAAGCAATATTGGGGCAGTGGGACCATAGTACTGCCTGCAGCCTGCCAAGGGATGGGATGGGGAGTTGTGGAGAAGAAAGAATGACCTGATGTGGTGGGAGGGGGTAGGAACCTTGAATAAGGATATACAAGGTTAGAAAGTGTGACTTCTTTGTTCATAATAATAATAACAATAATAAAAAAATAAAAGATGCCTAAGATCATAAAAAAAAAAACTGAGTCAGACAGAAAGTGAAGATTAAGGGCCTTCATACTTATGTTGTCTTAAAAGAACATGGACCCAAATGAAGTGGCACTATTAGGAGATGTGGCTTTGTTGGAGTAGGTATGGCCTTGGTGAAAAAAAGTATATAACTCTGGAGATGGGCTTTGAGGTCTTCTATGTGCTCAAGCCAAGGCCAGTGTGTCAGACCACTTTCTATTGCCTGTGAGTCAAGATGTAAGAACTTTCAGTTTACCATGTCTACCAGCACACCACAAAACTTGCAGGCACCATACTTCTACCATGGTGACAATAGACTAAACTTCTAAACTATAAGCAAGCCACCACAACTAAAGTGTTTTTGCTGTTGTTGTTTTGTTTTTGTTTTTGTTTTTTGTTTTTTTAATAAAAGTTACTGTGGTCATGGTGCCTCTTCACAGAAATAGAAACACTAAGACAATATGCAAATGTCTCTCCACTGCTAGAAAAATATTGACCTGAAATTGTGCCACTAAAGACCATTGATGGGCTAGTAAAATGGCTGTCAGTAAAACATTTGTCTTACAAGCATAAGATCATTAGTTCAATCTCTTAGAATCCATGGAGTAAAAAGGCTGAGTGTGGTAACACATTTGTAGCCACATGAGTAGGAAGCAGGGACAGGTAGCTCTGGGGATCACTGGCCAACCTTGCCAACCTAGAAACTTTCAGGCCATTAGAGATCCTATCTCAAAAAGCAAGGGGTGGGCAGTGAGATGATTCAGCACATCAGGTAAAGATACTAGCCACCAAACCTAATAGGATCCACATAGTGGAAGCTGAGAACTGACTCCCACATATTGTCCTCTGATCTCCACACATATGCTGTAACATGCTTGTGTACATACACAAATAAAATGTAAAAAAAAAAAATATATAAGGTGTGCAGCTCCTGAGGAACGAAACCAGAAACTGACTTACTACAGCTACACACACACATACACACACACACACACACACACACACACACACACACACACACACATAAATGAATAAATAAATAGAAAAAATAAAGTGAAAGATTTATTGTTTATTTTGAGCAGTAAAGGGAAGTTTAATAACCTGGGCTCATAGGGTCTCACAAAAGACTGAACCACCAACCAAGCAGGGAGCCTGCATGGGACTGACCTAGACACTCTGCATATATGAGACAGCTGTGTAGCTTGGTCATCTTGTGAGACTCCTAATAGAGGAGCGGGGGCTGGTTCTGACTCTGCTGCTTACTTTTGGAATGCTTTCCTCCTATCAGGTTGCCTAGTCCAGACTAAATAGGAGAGGATATGCCGTGGCTGGCTGGTCTACACAGGAGGCCTGCTGCCCTTTTCTGAAGACAAACGGAGGAGGAGTGGATGAGGGGGCTGAAAACAGACAAGTTCAGAATAGACATGGGGAGGGTATAGTTAACCTTCCTCTAGATTCAGAAAGGACAAAGATGGATGTAAGAGGGGAAATGTGGCTGCTGGTGGCCTGGTCTGTGTAAGGCCACAGAGTACTGGGCTACAGACACAGGCTAGAAAACCCTTGAAAAGGAATCCCAGGATAGGGTGTGAAGTCAGGGCCTGGAAGTAAATCAGCAAAGGAGAATTAAGAGGATCAAGAAGAGTTTAATGAAACATAAACAGGTGCAGGGGAGGCTTAAATAAATCCACAGATAATCCATTGCAGGTTCTTAAGGCACAACCCTGCCTCTAACAGCCAGGCCCTCCTGCGGGGCTTCCCCACAGGCAGTGCGAGAGACAAAGCTCCAGCTGCCAGGTCTAGTGTAGTGACTGGCCCAGCAGAGTGTCAGGGCAGAATAGGGGCTGGGAAACTGTCCCCAGAACACTGGCAAGCAACTCCTCTGTGGCTACAGGACACAGCACTGGCAGGTCCAGGTTCCACTGGGATAAGCTTCAGACCACAATGCTGGAGGCAGGGCCACAGAAGCAGGTGCTGTTGGGCGCCCTCTAGTGAAGACTCGGCTCCTCGACCCCTTTCCCTAAATCACATGGAGCCCACACAACCCAGGACCCTCCATCTGTTCCGTACACCATTTGTGCTTTTATACAATCCCCCGTGTTGGTGCAGGGAAGGCAGTCAGTCCCATGAAAAGGTCCACACTAGAGAGGACAGACAGGAAAGCCCTTCTGCTTAGTGCTCTGGCTCCTCACCAAGCCTGCCAGGGTTCCAGCACTCTCCGTGGCCAAGAAGCAGACAACACCCACACACACACTTCCCACCCCCAATCTGACCGCAACCTGCCTCTCTGGTGCTTTCCTAGACGAAAGGAAAAGCTTTCCACAAGCTCTTCCCCAGCTCACGCCCACACCATGCCACGTCAAGCAGCAAAGAAGGCTTGGAATCTGCTCATCATGATGAGGAAGATCTTGTAGCTTCCTGTGACCTGAAGCATCAGCACTGAAACCCACATACTGAACTCCAAGGAAGAACCCACCAAGCACATTCATTTTCCCAGAATGAATGAGGCGATCCTCTAGGATACATCCCTCATGTATACTTTCTGCTTCCAAGAGGAGCAGAGCACCTGAGCAGACTGCTTCTCTCTCCAGTTCCCAGCATTGGCCAGGTAAATCCAGTGCACTGTTACCACATGTATTGCTAGGACGAATAAATATCTCCTCACATTTCCTTCCCTTCTGCGGAGAATGAGGCTGTGGGAAGTGACCCATGCACCCCAAAGGACTGTAGAAGGCCATCCCTCCTTTTTCTTCATCTACCTGCAAGTATAAACTTGGGCATGCCATCTGCTCCATGCAACAGGCAGGCATGACAGGAAGACAGGAGGCTGCGGAGCACAGGGCAGTTCATGGAGGCAATGCAATTTCCCAGCCTTCTTCCCTAAGAAATGAGGACAGTGGGGTTTCAGCAGAACCAGAGGACCAGGGGACTTATAATTAAGAAAATCTTGCCGATCGCTGCAGAGGCTTCCTGATGGATTGTTTTATATCAATTTGACACCAGTTAGACTCATTCAGGAAGAGGGAACCTAACTTAAGAAAACTCTTCAACCAGATGAGCCTGTGGACAAGCTGGTGGTGCATACTTGATTAAGGATTTGTGTGGAAAGGCCCAGTTTATCTGGGCAGTGCCATCTCTGGGCTGGTGGTCCTGGGAACTATGAGAGAGCAGGCTGAGCAGCAGGGAGAGCCAGCCGGTAAGCAGCACCCCTCCATGACCTGGCTTCAGCTCCTGCTTGAGTTTGTGCCCTGACTTCCCTGGATAGTGCACTGTGAGCTGCACAATGAAATAAACACCCCCATTCCCAGGTTGCTTTTGGTTATAGTGTTTTATCACAGCTATAGAAACCCTAAAGTGATTGCAGACCTCAAAGAGCTTCAGTCCTCTATCAGCTCCCAAGGTTCACATGTCTCTCAATGAGGAGATGAATATACAAAACTTAGGAGAAAAGCTGGCATTTGCCATGAGGCTCATAAGCAACTGTCATTTTTATTACAGGCTCCCTCTCTGAAGGTCATAGGCCTCAGTGTAGAAGCTACTATTGTTATTTCGCTAAGTGGTCATGTTGTCAAGCACTCTTTATGTTTGTATCCTGAAAAGTTCTCAGCATTGGTCAGAGAAGCTTCTTCCCAAAGTGGTCAGCAGTCACCAGACAGATGCAGATCTGGTCAAGGTGATGGATGTTCAGCTGCACACAGGACATCAACAGGAACACCCATAGGCTCAGACTCACACACCCCAAACACACACAGGCCCAGACCCACACACCCCGAACACACACAACTGCAGACTCACACAACCTGAACACACACAGGTGCCAACTTACACATCCAAACAGATCAGGGAAACACCCAGAGGAGAGGCAGAAAGAGAATGAGGAAGACTGCTATGAAATGTGTAAGGTCAGGCCAGCCACAATTCCAGCATAAACCAGGAAGGTGTTCCCAGATCTCACCCCTTACAAAGAGGTATTGGCAAGATTATTTTCAAAGGGAAGATATGAAGCTGGATTGGGAAGAGGTTTGTTGGGGGCAGTATGGGAGGAATTGAAGAGGGAAAAGGGAGGTGGATATGACATTTCAGTGTATAAATTTATGAAATTAAAAAAAATGTCTCTCAACCAGGCCCTCTGGCACATGCCTTTAATCCCAGCACTTAAGAGGCAGAGACAAGTGGGCTCTGGATTCAAGACTAGCCTGGTCTACACAGTGCATTCTAGGCCAACCAGAGTTACATAGTGAGACCTGGTTGTTTTGTTTTGCTTTTTAAAAGTTGTACCCAATTTCTCATCTCCTAATAAAATGGTGGGTGATCAGAACAAGGCCAGACTGCTGAAGAAATTGGTGAAAGTACATTGTTTTCTTATCCCTTTACCTAATATTCCAGGCGTCTGCAAAAGCAGTAAGGACAGGATTGCTGTATAGGTCAGCTCTGCCCTTTCCTTCTCCTTTTTTTTTCCCCTGAGGAAATGTCTGGCCTTTGAAAGCTGGACTCAGTGCCATTCTCCCATCTACCCCTCTGTACCAATACCCTAAAGATTTCCATTTTGTTTATTGCTTTGCTTCCTCCTCTGAAACCTCATACTCCCTCCTCTGCCTGTGTTGGGCTCAAATGAAGACTTAGGTCTTATTACCCCTGCTGGCAGCTTCTCTTTCCTCCACAGAGCACTCAAGTAATGGATGTCATAACCAGGATGTCACTCAAGCCTTTGACCCACATCAATCATCACTCCCACAGCCCAGAGAGATGCTAGAATCAACCTGGATGTAAAATCACTGAGGGTGAGTGAGTGCAGTGTCCTGTCAGGTGTCAAGAAAGATGCATAGAGAAGGGGCTCACTCTGGACTCCAGTAAGATCTACCAAACTGAGATCACTCATTGATCACCCTAAAACTTAACCCATTCCATTCATCTCCCCTTTCCAGCAGACGATAGAATAGTGTGTGTGTGTGTGTGTGTATGTGTGTGTGTGTGTGTGTGTGATGGTAAGTGATAATTATCACCTTAATGGAATCTAGCATCTCCTGGGAGCTGACTCTCTGAACAGAAGGGATTACTTTGACCATCTTCATTGTGGAGGGGCCCATCTCTGGACCAGAAATCTTGAAATGCATAAAGTAGAAAAATTGAGCATGAGCAGGCATGCATGCTTGCTCTCAGTTTCTCATTGTGGGCTCAGATGTGAGCATCTGCTTCAAGCTCCTGCTGCCTTGACTTCAGCACAATGATGGCTGTCCTTTGCATTGTAAGCAAAAATAAACCCTTCCTCCTTTGTGTTGTTTCCATCAGGTATTTTATTACAGCAACAGGAAAATAAGCATGTTCCACTGTGTACAGCAATTTCAAAACAGAGTTTCTCCTCCGTTGCTTCCAATACACTGAAGTGATTGTTCCATCCCACAGGCCGCCCCCGCAAGCTTCTATGAAGAAAGTCCTTGGAAGAGGTTTTCCCAGGAGACTCATCCCTTGATGAGAACAAAGCTTGCCTTCTTGCCTGTCCTCTGCAGGAAAGAGGAACTCGGGGAGAAGGAAGAAAGGACAAAAAAATAAAAGAGAGGTTCCTGGAAGTGGAAAGCGCACCCAGAACTCCTCAGGGCAGGGGGCTTCCAGCCCAGCTGGTGTCCCTAACAACTGAAGGCTGCTGTGCCTGCCCTAGGGCTGCTTGGCTCCATAAGATGTGCTGACACTAGGACTGTCCCAGCAGCTCTGTCCCCATCTCGGTCTCCTCCACAGGAAGGAATAAGGACTCTAGTGTGCAACAATGTCCTCAGTCTTCGCTTATCGTGAACTACCCAGGATGGCGGAACCTTGAGTGGTTGAGTTCTGTTGAGAATCTGGGGCGGGAGCCCAGGGTGGAGTGTGAGGTGACAGAATAGAGACAGAAGATGCCACAGAAAAGGAGGCCATGGTCACTAGAGCCAGACTCAGGGAGAGCGTGGGGCAGGTCCTAACCAAGGTATCTCTGGGACTAGAGAGCACAGTGTTGCCTAGAAGCTCCGGATTAAAAACACATGCCACCCCCACCCAGCATGATGCCCCAAATGCCTGTGCAGGACTGATCTGGGACCAGGATCCTGGTGGCTAGGCTTCTGCACTTAAAGCCAGCCAGTCCCTTGAAACAGAGAAAGGACTTGTTGTCTCTTCCATATTGTTCAGCTTGCTGGCTTGCTTTCTCTTATTTGTTCATCTATCTATCCATCTATCCATCCATCCACCCATCCATCTATCTATCTATCTATCTATCTATCTATCTATCTATCTATCTATCTATTTATTTATTTTGGCTTCCTCGTTAACATCATGTTCTTCGGAGGATTAACTGCTTCACAAGTTTAGGAACAGACCAGGAGGCTCTGCAGAACTCAGGTTTTGAGATTTCTCAGAAAGCTGCCAGCGCTCTGGAGCTACGGACTCCTTTGCATCCTGTGCCCTGTTGTTGCCATTTTGAAGAAGTGCACGTAATGGAGCTAAGGCACCCTGCCTTCAAGACTACCAAATTTTCACCCATAGTCTAACAGAAAGGCCTACCCTGGAAAGAGGAAAGAAAGAAGAGACAGGAGAGAGACAAAGGAACGAAAGAGAGGAAAAGAGGAGGAAGAGGAGGAAGAGGAGGAGGAGAATGAAAATTAAGAAATGGAAGAGAGGGAGTCTGCTGAGATTCAATATTTGAACAGCAAGATGGTTAAGTAAATAAAGGTGCTTTGTATTTGATTTGCTTACACCACATAGGCTGGGTATCCCAGTGACTGTACACAGAGATGCTGAGAACTTGGTAGCTGCTCAATCCATAAGGCTGCTGCCTCACCATAAGGTTCCTATTTTAGATAACTGTGGTAGGATTGTTTTCTGTATGTGAGCTGTGAATAAAGTGACTATTTTGGCTCATTGTGGGCACCTTAGCAATAGGCAGGAAATCAGAGTAGAGATAGGTAGAAGGAGGGCAGAGTCAGTCAGACTCCATCTGACCCCTGAAAAAGAACCATGTAAGGAATCCAGGTGTGCCACAGGCCGGGTCACAGGAAGGTAGGTTACTAGAAAGGGGTTGAATTAAGATGAAATAGCTAGCTAACAATGTGCCTGAGACATAGGCCAAGCAGCATGAAATTAATGTAAGTGTCTGATTCCTTTCTTTGGGGGGATAAAAGCCGCCATGGGCAAAGTTCAAACTTCTGGCCCAAAAGGGTCTGGAAACCATATACAAGAGATAAGCTAATCAAGAAAGTCCCTTAATGGCATGTCCCACATCTTATCTCTAGTTGATTCCATATTCAGTCAACTGGGCACCCAGGATTAACCCTCATATTCCTATTGGCAATTTTAACACAGAAATTTGGAAAAGACCACCAGCCTGTCTGTCAGGAGATGACAGACTCTTTAAGAGACAGGGGCTAGAGACAATACAAATGGCTGTGCAATTAAGAGCATGGGTTGATTTTTCATATAACCCAGGTTCTTACCCAGTACTCACATTGACTGAAACTCCAGTCCCATGGGATCCAACACCATCTTCTGGTTTATATCAGGTGCTGCATACATGTGGTATTAAGACATACATGCAGGCAAAACTCCCATACACAGAAAATATAAAATGATACAGCTCTAAAGAGTGTGCAAGACCTGAAACCAGTGTCTTATACAAGACTCTTGGTTCACAGGGGAGTCTGCAAAGGTCTCACAAGTCATCTCCTTGCTGAATGAGGATTTTCTCCAGCACATACTCTACCCAGGATATGCTGCCCTTGGCAGAAACCAAAAGCAATGTGTCCATTCCATGTTGGATTAGAGCTGTGAACTTTTCTCTTTATAAGGTGATTGTTTGAGTATGTGATTACAGTGATGGAACACTGACTAATACATATCTCAAGAGACAGATTGTCCCCTGCAGATGCTCCTCCTCAAGAAAGAAGGGAAGAGAGGAGAGAAGAAGGGAACTCACAATACTGATGCAAGATAACCCAAGAAAGCTTTAAATACTGTGAGATTTCGCTTTCGAGACTCTGTACCTGTTTTGAGTATAGGATGCATGCCTTTGAGGGACAAGACTAACACTTTTGGAGACTTAAGAGATGGCTTTACGTAATAAATGTTTCAAATGTCAGAAAAAAATGATTTGTATTTTGTCCTGTCATAAGTGGCCTGGGAGATTTTCACTCAACTTGCTGAGGATGGGTTTGCTACAGTTGAAATGATAAAAGACAGGGAGGCTCAGGGTCTTGGTTGGCTCTGGGTGGCAGCCAATCAAGCAGTAAAATTATGCAATGCACCCAATGAGAGAGACAGGTCTTGCTTTCAGAGACAGAGAGAAAAAAGCGGGAGGGAGAGAGTAGAAGAAGGGAGGGATGGAGAGGAGAAGCAGAAGAAAAAGGAGAGAGAGAGAGAGAGAGAGAGAGAGAGAGAGAGAGAGAGAGAAACACATGCCATCCTCTTTTTGTAGTCATAGACAGCATAATGCTGATCAATCTGCATAAAAATGCTTTCTGTTGGAAAGTTTTTGCATTCTATGCAATTTTCTTTGTATTTACAGTTGATTGTGAATTTAGAAAAAAAAAAAACAATTTGGCTTTAATCACACATCCCTCCCTCTGGTGAATATCTCTGAACATGGAAAATATTTCACATTGCAAAGCAGAGGTCAGCAGCATTTGAGATAAGGGAAGGTCTCCTGTGCAGACTTTGGGAGTGACACAGTGTGAAGATTTCACCTTGATCCCCACAAAAGAGAACTGGGTACAGCTGGGAGCTGCCCAACAAGTAGCAGAGCTACATAGACCTGGCAATCTGAACTCAATTTGTTTTTAATTTGTATAGTCAAATGAAGTAACATTCACTTGTGATTTCCATAGTTGGGAGGCAGAGCCTGAGGGCTCTCTGGGACTCACTGGCTGGACAGTATAGATGAAAAGGTTGAGCCTAAGGCCAGTAGGAGTCTTTGCCTCAGAACAAAGATGAACCCTCCTCAAAAAACAAACAAACAAACAAACAAAAAAAAACCCCACACAGCTATGACCACCTAATTTTTAATAAATGTATCAACACACATTATAATACTGGCAAGACTACATTCACACATACACAAACACACACACACACAACCCATTTTCAAATTAACTCAAAATGGATCAGAGACTTTTATATGAGACTTAAAATTCTTAGAGGAAAATACAAGCAGATACTTCAAGAGGCAAACATAGGCAACAGCTTTCCGGCAGCTCAAAATTAATCAAGAGTAATGTGGTGAATGGGATTGCATGATATTAAAAAGTTCTATAAGTGAATTATTCTTAGTGCATAAACTGGCCTCTCACATCCAGTTTGCTACAGGGGAACATCTTGTTCAGCCTTGATACTGGAGGAGGGACTTGGACCTACCTCAACAAGATATGCCAAATAACTGACTCACTTTGGCAGTTTTTATCCCCCCTGGGGAATAGATGGGGGATGGCTGGGGAAGGACAGGCAGGGGTGTAAGGATTCCTGGCACACAGCAGCTACATGGAAAACATCCTAGTCTGATAATGTGACAAAGCACTGGGTGAGATAAGAATTCTTGGCATGAAGTGGCCATATGGTAAACTCAACATGGCACTGGCAGAACCTGCCACATACAGAGGGCATACCACCCCTATGCGTGGCTACGTAATTCTGTGCCTACCCATTCTCTTATAAGGAGATGCCTTGTGAAATCCATTCTCTTTTCTCCTCCATTTCTCTTTCCATGTACCCACTCGGGGCAACTTCCTAAATAAACTCTAGTATGGCAGTTGGTAATGTGTGCCTGTTCACATGTGAAACCAACATTTTGGTGCTGTGACTCAGTCAGGCTGTCTTCTGGGTGTAAGTGTGCTAAGTGCTAAGAGAACCTGAGCTGGACCCACTACCAGGCCACCTGCCATCTGGCCCCCAGGCCTTCATTGATGTCATGCCTTTCCAGTGGTATAAATATGAACTATTGTCTCTGGAAAAGAATGTTGATTGTCTGGATTTCCATAAGGACTCTAGTCTCACAGAGCACTATTCCCAGCCATGATCTTCACTGCTCATAGCTGTTCCTTCTCACCTGAAACTCATTTCTGGCCTCACCTGATATTGAAGTGCAGCTTGGATTGTAGGATCCTTCTCCTGTATGCTGTCCCCAGGGCTTTGCCCTAATGCCTACCCTAGGTGCTGACAAGTACCTAGTGTTACACACCTACCCTAGGAGCTGATGAGTGCTTAGTGGTGGCTAGCATTGTTTTTGGGGTTTGCCCTAATGCCTACACTAGGTTACCCTAGGTGATGATGAGTGCCTAATCATAGCTAGCATTGATTTTTATGCCCACCCAAGAGGTGGCTAGCATTGTTTTTGCCTTTTTACTAATGCCTACTCTAAGAACTGATGAGTTACTTAGCTATTGGTATTTAGGTATCTAGCTTTGTTCCCCTGGGGCCACTCATTGCCTGGGTGATGACCCAGATTTAGCTGTGAAATTCCTCCCCTCTAGGCCTCAATAATAGAGAATAATCCAGCAAAAACTGTCTCTTCATCCTTACCTGTAGGATGTGGCCTTGATATGCTCAAGCCACTTAGCCTTATGCCTTATTTAGACACCACCAACCTTATCCTTTATTGCACAAAAAATGGCCTAAGTACCTCTTAGATAATAAACCAAAATAGCTACCTAGTAGCTAGCTGGGCCCCTAATGTACTTGTGGATGGAAAGAGTTTTTCTTTCTCTTTTTATATCTCTGCTCAAAAACCTTCTCTTCCAGCTTCCCTGTCTTGGAAAGAATTTCTGTAGTCCAATAGTCCAACATTGTTCAGATTGGTACCTAATATTCCTCTGTTTGTGTTTGAATATCTTTGTGTTCTCTCTTAACAAGCTGTTCTAAGACTTTCTTTTTATCATTTACATTAATTGACAGGTGAGATAAGAATTTCTGACATATAGCAGCCATATGGCAAACTCTAGATGACACTAAAAGACCACACAGAGAACAAAGGGCACACCTTTAGGCATGGCTAAGTAAAAATGATGCAACGTGAAAGTTTTTTTTTCTTTTCGGCTTCTCTTCCCTTGTACTTTCCTGAATAAACTCTATTGTGATAGCTGGTCATGTGTGTCTATTCTTACAGAGAACCAACAGGGGAGAGCAGAGGTGGGTATGGATAAAAAATTAAGAAAAAAATTCCGAAACACAGGGATCGTCAGCAGAACGAAATAATAGCCACATAAGAAGAAAAGGGGTGGGGACATGCCGCCTTTACAGCTGACAGTATTTAAAAACCAATAAAAAACTCAGATTATCTCATCAATAAGTGAGTAAATGAACTGAACAGGCAGTTCTTCTAACCCCCTCCATGTGGAATCGGATTGAAATTGACCCTGTAGTGTGGATATATATATTACATATTTAATAAAACCTGAATATTGGGAAGAGAGCACACAGTCAAATCCTAGGCAGACAGCTCAAGAAATTCTCAAACCTTGAACATGAAGATAAAGAGCTAAATAAGTCACACACACCTATAATCCCAAAACCCATAATAACCCAATTAAAAAATGGGTTTCAGAAATAAAAAGGAAATTCTCAGCAGAAGAATTACAAATGGCTGAAAGGCACTTGAAAAAGTGTTCTGCATCTTTAGCCATCAGAGAAATGCAAATCAAAACTACTTTTAGATACTACCTTACTCCTCTTAGAATGGCTAAGATCAAAAACACATATGACAGCTTATGTTGGAGAGGATGCAGAGTGGGAGGAATATTCTTCCATTATTGGTGGCAGTGTAAACTTCTTCAGCCTCTCTGGAATGCAGTATGGTGTTTTCTTGGGAAACTGTGAATCAATCTCCCCAAAAATTCAGCAATACCACTTTTAGGCATATACCCTAAAGATGCACATTTGCATCCTCAAAGCATTAGCTCAACTATGTTCATAGCAGCATTATTTGTAAGAGCAAGAACCTAGAAACAACCTAGATGCCCCTCAACTGAAGAATGGATTAACAAACTGTGATACATCTATACAATGGAATACTACTCAACAGTAAGAAAAATGATATTCTAAAATTTGCAGGCAAATACATGGATATGGAGAATATCCTCCTGAGCAAAGTATCTCAATCCTAGACAGAGAAGGAGGGGATAAATTCACTCATGAGTAGACTTAAAAAAAAAAGAGAGAGATGTCATTGTACACAAGATCTCATGGCTAGAACATAGCTAAATGATACAGTGCCTCACTTCTGCATTGATGGCCTCTGACAAGGGTGTTGGTCAGGAAAGACTTGTTTTCTTTAAGGGTCTTAGCCTATGGAGTTTAATTTTGCTTCAGTAAGGAAATGAGCATCATGAATGGGCGCTTTTGTAAATGGGGAGATCATAAGGGTGGGCATGAATCTGAGAGGTCTGATAACTGAGTTAGATAGAGTGCATGATACAAAAATCACTAAATAAATATATACATAAAAAGTGAAAATCCTTATCAATACCACCACCCAAAAATAAACATTAAATTAAAAATGTTAATTAATGTAAATGATAAAAAGAAAGTCTTAGAACAGCTTGTTAAGAGAGAACACAAAGATATTCAAACACAAACAGAGGAATATTAGGCACCAATCTCAACAATGTCGTCTAATATTACAAAAAAAAAAAAAACAAAAAAACTTAATATATCCAGTAACCTTAAAGAAATCGAAAAATGATAAAAAATGTAAAAACATAAGTTGGACTTTGGTACAATGTTAGAATTAAGAATAATCAAGGAAGTTGTTGTTTTAAGGATTCCCAGCATATTTTATCTATGTGACAAACCCAACATTCCTAGTATATCGTGGCAATGTAGTAAACCCAGCATGGCTTCTGTAGAACAAACTGTACAAGGGGCATGCCCCCAGTGTGTCTAGGCCAATCTGTGCCCTCCCACTCTTACAGAAGGAGACACCACATAAAGGCTGATCTCTCTTTTCCTCCCTTGCATTTCTCCCTCATACCTGTAACTCCCTTGTGTAAACTCTAGTGTGGCATCTCTTCTCACACTCAAAACCAACATTTTGGTTCCCTGACTCAGTCAGGTTCTCTCCTGGGCCTAAGTGGTGCTGGCAGACCCTGACTGGCACCTCTGCCAGGCCTCCTTCCATCTGCTCTGCTGTGGCATGTTTAAAATCAGCTTTGATTGGAAAGTACAATGGAATTTATCCCACTGCTGTTTATATTAAGGTAACATTTATTATTCCAAAGCCACTTACAGTACAAAGGGTATTTCGAGGGGAAAAAGGGAAAAACAGCGTGCAGGAGAGGTCCAAACTG
Organism: Sigmodon hispidus; assembly: GCA_004025045.1. Taxonomy (NCBI): domain Eukaryota; kingdom Metazoa; phylum Chordata; class Mammalia; order Rodentia; family Cricetidae; genus Sigmodon; species Sigmodon hispidus. The sequence goes on from PVIH01001336.1 coordinate 213,568, forward strand.
AGTGGTCCTTTCTAACCATGCCACAGGTTCAAAAAAGGGGCCCGGCTCTTTTCTCCTCTGGGGCTCTTTCCAGCTGACCACACCCTGTTCCACTTGGCTTCCTTGATGTCATCAGTGTTTACCTGGGTAGCTTTGGGTTTCCCCACTACAGGGAAGTTTGCTCTTTTCAGTCATGGTTCACTCAAACTATTGTGTCCAGAAAAGATTGTTGATCATCTAGGTTTCCAGTAGGACTCTAGTCTCATGGAGGATTACCCTCAGCTATGACCTTCACTGGTTATGGCTGTTCCTTCTTGCCTGACACCCATTTCTGGCTTTCCCTGCTACTAAAGCCCAGACTAGATACTTGGATCCTTCTCTGGACTGTGTCCCCAAGGTTCTACCCTGATGCCTACCATGAGTGCTGATGAATTTTTATAGTTTGTGCAATGAATGCCCACTATAAGTGCTGATGGGTTGGCTTGCATTGGTTTGGGCTTTGCCCTGATACCTATCCTGTATGCTGACAAGTGTCTAGGGATAGTTAGAATGATTTTTTTGTGCACTCTCATGGTAGCTTGCATTGCTTAGGACTTTGTCACAATCTGAGAGCTGATGAACTGCTTAGTGGTAGTTAGCTTTTTTTTCCTGGGGCCATTTGTTGACAGTGAAATCTCTTACCTCTGGAAATCAGTAATGGGGAATAAGCCAGTGAAAAACATTTCTCCATCCTTGCCTCTAGGATGCATGCTTGAGATTCTCAAGTCACTTAGTTTTATCCCTTATTTAGACATCACCAAGCTTATACATTATTATACAAATATGGCTTAAGTTCCCCTTAGGTAAGAATTCAAGATGGCCACCTAATGGCTCATTGGACCCTGATATTTTACAGGAGCTATCTAATGTTTACCAGCATACAGTCAGATGGAAAGAGTTTCCCTACTGCCTTTGATCTTCTGGTAAAGTAGAACCAACCAACCATTCCTTAAAAAATATTCTTGTCAAAAATCACAGGAGCTTCACCTAGATTGAGTAAATTTACTACCTCTAGCTTTTTTCAGGCTTAAAGCCCTTCCAAAGAAACCTCTAAGTATATCACCTTTGGAACTTCTATATAGAAGGCCAGTTCTTTCTCTGTCAATATCTTCTATTTTTACCTCTCCCTGACCATCTATTTTCTCCCACCTTGGAGCTCATTACCTGCAGAGGAGGGCCTAACCCAGTCTTGATATTGAGATGAGGAAATCAGTCTGCTTGGAGTGGATGCAACATGCTGAGCTGATCCACTTTGGGACTTTGTGCCCTTTTGGGGGAGCAGGTTAGGGGAGGAGGTGGGGAAAGGCAAGAAGGTCAGAAAGACAAGAAGGGATTGGGAAAAGGGTAGGAAGGGGAACGGGGATACATGGAAAAAAGACTTTTTTTAAATAAATAAAATTAAAACTATATATATGCATATATATATATATATATATATATAAACACAGACACATACACATAAAAACAATCTCCATCCAGGTTATCACACACCAACTATTGGAGACCTTGCAACCTCCTAGTCCACAGCTAACTAAAAGGTGAGAGCCACCCTGACCCTCAAGTGAAGCAGAGATTGTGGTCTCTGAAGCCCATCCTGGGGACACAGTATTTGGCATCCCAACTGTAGCCATCTCTAACCTAAAGTGCTGGAGACTGACCCAGGACTATTTAGAATTTCCTACTCCTTGGATGAAGTGTCCTTGGTAAATTACTAGCTTTGCAAAAACAGGCTTCTTGGAGTCCTTCAAGATTAGACGTCCTTGGTTAGTTACAGAAATGAGCTTCATGGAGTCTCCCATGATAAGGTGTTCTTTGCCAAACTGCAGGCCTTGCAAAAAAACGGGATGTCCTTGGCCCATCATACAATGTACATTTAGATAGGGCTTCAAACAGTAATCAGTCAGCTGCAGAATCATGGGACCAAAAAGATCCTGCCCACCCCGACTTCCTCTGATAATTTTTCATTCTCTTCTTTGGTTAACTCCCCTCTCTCTGCTTCCTCTCTCTGCCTGGAGCCTTGCACTCCCCTCTCTCTGCTCCCCCCTCCCCTTCTAAGGCACTGCTTAAAAAGCCTCAGCATTCATTCAATAAACGAAGCCTTGACGTGACTCAGACTGACTCTTGTCGTTCTTTATGCGCTTGGCTTCCTCCCTCTCTCTCCCCATTTGCTTCACAGGTGCCCCCCCTTGAAGCCCTCGAACAACTGGACCTGCTGGACAGGGACACTAAAGAAAGCTGGGAGAGCTCCCCCAAAGCACAATCCCCAGCAAAACATAGCTTAAGTATATCACATGGCCAAATCCTGCCTCAAACACAAACTGAGTCATCACACACTGACAACTGTATGCTGAAGGCTGACTGGGAGGGATGGGGATGGGGAAGGAAAGGAAACAGGGAAATACATGGGACAAAATGACTTTTTTATAAATAAATTTTTAAAATATGTATTTTAATTTGAAAATAAATAAATTACCTAAAGATTTTTAAAAAAATCCCTTTCCATTATGGGTATGGGGCAGGTTGGCATGACCAAAAATGAGTGAGTGATAGGGATATCTCTGAAAATATTTCCCACCTAGACAATGGAGAGGGTAGAAAGAGATGTAGAACTGCAAACTCTGCAACACCAAGTACGTAGCACCTGTGTCTATGACAAAGGAAATGGACCACCCTGATACCATTATGACCACCCAAGGCTCCCTTTTTGTGATTATGCTTGTTGTGTTAGTGAAGCCCAGGCAGTATCAACCACCCATGTACAGACCTAGGAGATCAACTAGAGAGTGGTTTGTAACATTCTCATGCCATTTGGGGTTCGGGGAGAGTGTTTCCATTGATGGTACCCAGGACAAGGCCTGAACAGCCTCTGTGATGTTGGGCAAAAATGAAACAAGTGGCTAAGCTGGCCATACCTAAAGCATTCACTGGGAGGTCTCAGTCTCTTTGCCACAGGAGAAGGCAAAGGAGTTGATTGGATAGCTTTGGCCAGAATGATGTATTTTTCCTGATATGTTTTTTCATCTCTCCTGTGATACAACTTAAAAGCCAGCACTAACACTTCTGCGTGTGGAGTCAGTGGTTTCCTCTTAAGATATCAAAATTTAGCTCTGAACCAAAATATTGGTTTTGTATGTGAGAACAGACGCACACTACCAGCACCACACTAAAATTTATTCAGTAAAGTTACTAGGCAGGTACAATGGAAGACCAAAAACTAGCCATCCCACATATCTGGAATGTGGGTGCCATTTTCTTAAATTTACATCTAGCTTTCTATGGGCAATGCATATTTGGAATATCCCGAAAAGAAAAGTTTTGTTAATTGTCAAGTCCTGAAATAAGTAGCTGTAACATTGGCTGTCCAGTCTCTGCATAACAGGAAAGTGCACAGCTTGTCTCAAGTTCTGGCTAAAGTAGTCTGTGAAACTGGTACATCACAACTGGTCACCACAAAATTGTCTTGGGAAGGTTGTAATCCATATATGATCTTTGGCTGGTGTTTGTCAGCCTAGTGGCTTTGTCATAGTTCATGTAAATTCATTCTTGAGGAACCCCATCTTCCTTTCTGAAATTTCAAGTTTGCAATTAGGCATTAATGTGGATCACTACAGAGAAACTGATAACAGACTAATATCCCACACAATATCCAGAAAGCTAAATAAAGCCATTTTTTATAATTAATTAGTATTCCATAAGAACATTTATATCACAGCAAAAAGCTTAATAAATGTAATTTTATACACTCTAATATAAACATTTTTGCATAGTGTTAGTATCCATAAATTGTTGTCTTATTTTTAGTTATTCTTATGTTCCATATCAGATGGCTCTTCTTTATGATACAGAGAGTTTGGATTTTCCTTTAACAAATATGCTTAAGTTTAGATAAGGAGAGAGACACACTCCAACTCTAAACCCAGCTTTAAATTATAATTAAACTGAGACTTCAAATTTTCTTACAAATAAAGATATATAGAGGATAAGCCATTAGATTATACCCTGTAGAGTATACTGGTATCAATAAGTCTAATATTCTTTTCCTGGTAATTTTTTCTGTATATCCTCCCTTTTGTTTTAGATATCTAAATGGCCAAGTATTTTTTTTTTAAACTTCTTGAACATGGGTATTTAAAATTTTCTGTAAAGACAAAAACAAAAACTTCCACCAATTTTTTTGTTTTTCTTACAACTTTAAGAATTGTAATATTGGACTGGGTGCTGTCTACAGAGCGAGTCCCAGTGCACTCTGTAGCAGGCACAGATAAAGTCTGCCTGTCCCGTTCCACCCAGCTGCTGCTGAGGGAATTTGCATGGCTACCCACCTCCACCTCCAACTGAGTGAACAAATAATGACTGGGGTCCCTTAAGGACAGACTCAGACCCCACCCAAAGGTGAGGAGGGGTCATCAGGCCCAAGAACCTATATCCCAGCCAGGAAGGAAAAATTGAGCTCCCAACGGTTCTGGTTCCTCTTCCAGGACTGTGTGATGTCTGCAGAGTGAGTCCCAGTGCACTCTGTAGCAAGCTCAGATAAAGTCTGCCTGTCACCATACCCCCAGCTGCTACTGAGGAAATTTGCATGACTACCCACCTCAACCTCCAACTCAGCAAACAGATAATGACTGGGGTCTCTGAAGGACAGACTCAGACCCCACCCAGAAGGGTGACAGGAGGCTCACAAGCCCGAGTGCCACAACTGACCAGGAGCCACCTAATCTTGAACCACTGAAGCCATGGGCAAACATCAGTGCAAAAACTTACATAATAATAAAAAGAAAAACAATGTAACTCCAGAAGAAAGTGATGACCTTACAAACACAAGACCAGAACTGAGCAATGAAGAGGAAACACAAAGAAGCAACACAAAAAATTCCTTTTTGATGACCATCAAAACTCTCAAAAAAGATATGGAAAATAGCCTTAAAGAAATAGAAGAAAATACAAACAAAAAATTGGAAGAGATGAACAAATCTATGAAAGAAACATGCCAGGAACTAAAAGCTGAAATAGAAGCAATAAAAAGGCACAAAATGAGGCAAAGATGGAAATAGAAAATCTGAAGAATAAAACTGGAACCACAGATACAAGCATAACAAACAGAGTTCAAGAGATGGAAGATAGAATTTCTGAAGTGGACAACTCAGTAGCTCAAATAGCTATATAAGTCAAAGAAAATAGTAAAGCTAAAAAAGCCATAACTCAAAATGTTCAGGAAAATCTGGGACACCATGAAAAGACCTAATTTGAGAATAATAGGAATAGAAGAAGGAGAAGAATACCAGTTCAAAGGCACAGATAATGTTTTCAATAAAATCATAGAAGAAAACTTCCCTAACCTGAAGAAGGAAATGCCTATAAAGATACAAGAAGCTTACAGAACACCAAATAGATATGACCCCCCAAAAAAGTCATCACGCCACATTATAATCAAGCCACAAAACATACAGAACAAAGAAAAAATTTTAAGAGCTGAAAAAGAAAAGGGCCAACTCACATATAAAAGCAGACTCATCAGAATAACACCTGATTATTCAATGGAAACGATGAAAGCTAGAAGGGCTTGGTCAGAAGTTATACAGATGCTAAAAGAGGATGGCTTCCAAATTAGAATACTATACCCTGCAAAGTTATCAAATACCATACATGGAGTAAACAAGATATGTCATGACAAAGTCAGACTGAAAGAATATCTATCTACCAATCCAGCACTACAGAGAGTGTTAAAGGGAAAACTCCAACCTAAGGACCTCAGATACACCCACGAAATCACAAACAATCAATAATTCCACAAAAGAATACTCCAGAGAAAGGAAATACAAACAAGTTACCACCAAAAATGGGAGGAAATATAACTCAATGGTCACTAATTTCCCATAATATCAATGGACTCAACTCGCTTATAAAACACCACACACAAACAAGATGGATACAACAACAGAAGACATCCTTCTGTTGCCTACAAGAAACACACCTCAACCCCAAGGACAGATAGAGGCTTAGAATAAAGGGTTAGGAAAAGATTCTCCAGTCAAATGGCCCTAAGAAACAAGCAGGAGTTGAAATCCTAATATCTAACAAAGTAGACTTTAAGCTAAAAACAATTAAAAGGGACCAAATTGGTCACTACTTATTCATCACAGGAAAAATTGGTCAACAGGAGATTTCATTATTGAATATTTATGCCACTAATCTAAGGGCACCTACTTATATAAAAGAAACACTGCTAAAGCATGAATCCCACATCTATTCATACACCCTAATAGTGGGAGACTTCAATACCCCACTTTCAACCCTGGATAGATCAACAAGACAGAGCCTCAACAGAGAAATAAGGAGTCGAAAAGAGGTTATGATGCAAATGGATTTAATAGATATATACACAAGCTTCCACCCAAACGCAAAAAAAATATTCATATTTCTCAGCTCCTCATGGAACTTTCTCCAAAATTGACCACATAATTGGTCATAAAGCAAATATCAACAGATACAAAAAAATTGGAAATAATCTCTTGTAACATATCGGACCACCAGGGCCTAAAGTTAGTTCAACAACCCAAAGAAATCCTACCAACTCAGGGAAACTAAACATCACTCAGCTGAACCATCTCTATGTCAAGGAAGAAATTAAGAAATAAATCAAAGTCTTCCTAGAATTTAATAAAAATGAATGCACAATGTATTCAAACTTGTGGGACACAATGAAAGCAGTCTTAAGAGGAAAATTCATAGCGCTAGATGCCTATATGAAAAACCTAGAGAAATCCCATACTAGAGACCTAACAGCTCAGCTGAAAGCCTTAGAACAATTTGAAGCAAACTCACCTAGAGGGAGTAGATAGCAGGAAATAATCAAACTTCTGAGTTAAAATCAATACAATTGAAACAAAAAGAACAATACAAAGAATCAACGAATATAAGAGTTGGTTCTTTGAGAAAGTCAACAAGATAGATATACCCTTAGCCAAACTAATCAAAAAACAGAGAAAGAGAGTGTTCAAATCAACAAAATCAGAAATGAAAAGGGGGACATAACAACAAACCCCCAAGAAATACAGAGAATTATCAGATCATATTTTCAAAATCTGTATTCCACAAAAATGGAAAACCTAGAAGAAATGGACAGCTTTCTGGACAGGTACCATCTACCAAAATTAAATGAAGATCAGATTAATTACATAAACAGGCCTATAACACTTAAGGAAATTGAAGCTGTCATTAAAACCACCCCAAAAATAAAAGCCCTGGTCCAGATGGTTTTAGTGCCGAATATCAACAGACATTCAAAGAAGAATTACTACTGTTACTTCTAAAACTATTTCACACAGCAGAAACTGAAGGAATGTTGCCAAATTTCTTTTATGAGGCCACATTTGCCCTAATACCTAAGCCACTCAAAGACACAACAAAGAAGGAGAATTACAGACCAATTTCCCTCATGAATATTGATGCAAAAATTCTCAACAAAATTTTGGCAAAACGTATACAACAATGTATAAAAGATATCATCCTCCAAGTCCAAGTAGGCTTCATCCCAGAAATGCAGGGCTGGTTTAATATATGACAAACTGTAAATGTTATCCATCATATAAACAAACTAAAGGAAAAAAACCACATGATCATATCCTTAGATGCAGAATAAGACTTTGACAAAATCCAACACTCCTTTATGATTAAAGCCCTGGAGAGATCAGGAATAGAGGGAGAATACCTAAATATAATAAAGGTGATTTACAAGAAGCCAACAGCCAGTATCAAACTTAATGGAGAAAAACTCAAAGCAATCCCACTAAAGTCAGGAACTAGACAAGGATGTCCTCTCTCCCCTTATCTATTCAATATAGATCTCGAAGTTTTAGCTAAAGCAATAGGGGAACGAGAAGAGACTAAGGGGATACACATTGGAAAAGAAGAAGTGAAGCTATCTCTATTTGTAGATGATATGATTGTATACATAAGTGACCCACAAAATTCTTCCAAGGAACAGCTACAGCTGATAAACACCTTCAGCAATGTAGCAGGATACAAGATTAACTCAAAGAAATCAGTAGCCCTTCTATACACTAAAGATAGAAGAGCTGAAAAAGAAATAAGGGAAACATTACCCTTCATAATAGCTGCAAATAGTATTAAATACCTTGGAGTAACTGTACCCAAAGAAGTAACAGATCTATTTGACAAAAATTTTAAAATGCTGAAAAAAAAAATTGAAGAGGATATCAGAAAATGGAAAGCTCTCCCATGTTCCTGCATTGGTTGGATTAACATAATAATAATGGCAATTCTACCAAAGGCAATCTACAGATTCAATGCACTGCCCATCAAAATCCCAACACAATATTTTTTGGACCTTGAAAGAAAAATACTCAATTTCATTAGGAATAACAGGAAAGCCAGGATTTCCCAAACAATTCTACTCAACCAAAGAACCTCAGGAGGTGTCAACATCCCTGACTTCAAGTTATACTACAGAGCTACCGTAATGAAAACAGCACGGTACTGGCATAAAAACAGACTTGTGGATCAATGGAATAGAATTGAGGATCCAGACATTGACCCAAAAACCTAGGAACACCTTATCTTTGACAAAGAGGCCCAAAATTCAATGGGAAATAGATAGTATATTTAGCAAATGGTGTTGGCATAGCTGGATGGAAGTGTGTAGAAAAATGCAAATAGGTCCAAGCCTGTCACCCTGCACAAAACTCATATCCAAGTGGATCATAGACTTCAACTTAAACCCAGCCACTCTGAACTTGGTAGAAAAGAAAGTGGGAAATACACTTCTAGGAATTGGCACAGGTGACAACTTCCTAAATATAACACCAGTGGCACAGACCCTAAGAAAAACAATCAATAAGTGGAATCTCCTTAAGCTAGGAAGCTTCTTCAAAGCCAAGGACACTGTCAATAGGACAAAACGACAGCCTACAGAATGTGAAAAGATTTTCACCAACCCTACATGTGATAGAGGACTGATCTCTGAGATATATAAGGAGCTCAAGAATCTAGAGCCCAAAACCTTGAATAACCCAATCAAAAAAATGGGGTTCTAATCTAACAAGGGAATTCTCAGCAGTGGAATTATGAATGGCTGAAAGGCACCTGAAAAAGTGCTCATCTTCTTTAGCCATCAGAGAAATGCAAATCAAAACAACTTTGATATACCACCGAACACCTGTTAGATTGGCTAAGATAAAAGGCACAGATGACAGCCTATGCTGGAGAGGATGCAGAGCAAGGGGAACACTCCTCCATTGTTGGTGGGAGTGTAAACTTGTTCAGCCACTCTGGAAAGCAGTATGGTAGTTTCTCAGGAAATTGTGAATCAATTTTCCCAAGGATTCAGTAATACCACTTTTAGGGTATTGTAGGGAGCCGGGAGCCCGGTCAAGCAGGCAAGATGGTGCCGGTTTTCGGTACCAAGGCGCGGCCGAGGCAGATAAACAACGCATCTACGCATGTCCCCCGGTAAGTTTCCACTCTGTGAGCCAAGCCCTCTGACCCTGCGTCATGTCAGGCGAGAGTCTGCAACCAATCAGAAGGGGAGACGTAAGAGGCTAGGGCTTGACAGTATAAAAGCCGGCTCCTGGCAAGGGGTCGGGGTCTTCTTCCCCTTCATGGAGAGAATAAACTTGCTGCAGAAGGATCCAAACTGTGTACTTCGTTCTTCTTCGCAGGCGAAGACAGGGTGCGGGACAGGGTATCCTAAAGGTGCAAATGTGCATCCCCAAAGCATTAGCTCAATTATCTTCATAGCAACATTATTTGTAAGAGCAAGCTCCTGGAAACAACCTAGTTGCCCCTCAACTGAAGAATGGATTAACAAACTGTGGTACGTCTACACAATGAAGTACTACTCAGCAGTAAGAAAAAATGATATTCTAAAATTTTCAGGCAAATATATGAATACGGAGAATATCTTTCTGAGCAAAGTATCTCAATCCCAGACAGAGAAGCAGGTGATATACTCACTCATTTGTTATTTTTAAACCTGCTGATTTTGTTAATGATAAGTCATAATTACCTTCATGATTTATTCTTTTACAAGAAATATTCAGGACTAAGAAGTATCCCTTCAGTATGACACACATTAAATCCCATTTGGTCTGCCAGGTACTTTATCACAATGCAATGATGAGATTCATAAACTATTAGTAGAAAATATGCTAACGGCCTCAGATATTTATAAAAATCATTACATTAATAACAAAGGATTAAAAAAAGATTTATCTATCACTTTGCAACAAACCAAAGAAATTGTAAAATTGTTCTCCCATTTTTTTTATAACTAAACATTATTGACAGCAGGTAGTAATCCTAAATGTATACATAGAAATAAAATTTAGCAGATGGATATATTATTATTGTACTAGAATTTGAGAAATACAAAATATATGCATCATACAATACATACATTTTCAGAATTTTAATGGACAACTACTTTGAATTCAGAAAAGTCTGATTCTGTATTTATACATTTGCTAGAATTTATGGCCATCATGTGAATACGTGTACAAATTAAGACTGACAATGCTCTGGTACATGTCTCTAGTAAAATAATTTTTTTTTTTTTTTTTACTGATTATAATACCAAACATTTCTACAGGGCAAGCAATCATAGAGATCAAATCAAACTCTATAGAATATGTTAAATAACTAGAAAGGAATAACAATAACTCCTAGAAATAGAATATATAATGCTTTATTAACTTTAAATTTTCTCAAAGCTAATGAGAAAGGACAACAGCTATTGAAAGACACTAGACTATAGAAAAAACAGATGAGCTAAATCAGCCTGTCTACTTCAAATACATATTGACCACTTAATGTAAGCCATAATATTTGCTACATTGGGGAGGCGGTTTTGCTTTTGTTTCCACAGGTAAAGAAAAGTTAGAGATACCATCATAATTAGTAAAGACTTGAATTTCATCAGGGAACTTCATAAAAAATGAATTTATGGCTCATCTAACAATATTACAATTCTTTTTTTCCTTCTTTATTTATTTTGTATTTATCAAGAAAAACAGTAAAATGAATTAAAAATGCTGATAAGATAACAATAACTATACAGAAGATAAAAATCATAAACATGACTTATCAAGGGTGGAAATGCAAATAAGATTGCTACACATATATTTACTTTGTGTTCAGCTTTCCCTCTGAATTTTTTTTCCATCCCTGTATATCCTCATTCAAGGTCCCTTCCCCTTCCCACCACATCTGGTCATTTTTTCTTCTCCACAACTCCCCATCCCCTCCCTGGGCAGGCAGCAGACAGTCCTATGGTCCCACTGACCCAATAATGCTTAGTTCAGTCTCCACTCCTGGCAAATCCAGTTTTGTCCCCCCTCCTTCAATAGTGAGTCAGGTGTTCCTATAGTTGAAGTGGAGTCCGAAGGGTCAGTCCAGGGTGTTTCTGATCCCAAGCTGTTCAGTGGTTGTAGTTTGCATCTTGGGCATGCTTGGATTTTTTTCTTGTTTGTTTGTTTAGAGTCCACTAATGAGTTAGTACATCCCCTGCTTATCTCTCTGAGTTTGTGATACCTCGCTCAGGAGGATATTCTCCAAATCCTTCCATTTGCCTGCAAATTTTAGGATATCATTTTTTCTTACTGCTGAGTAGTACTTCATTGTATAGATGTACCACAGTTTGTTAATCCATTCTTCAGTTGAGGGGCATCTAGGTTGTTTCCAGGTTCTTGCTATTACAAATGATGCTGCTATTAACATAGTTGAGCCAATACTTTTGGAGTGTGAATGTCCCTTTTTAGGGTATACACCCAGAAGTGGTATTGCTGGGTCTTTGGGGAGATTGATTCTCAATTTTCTGAGAAAGTGCCATACTGCATTCCAAAGTGGCTGAACAAGCTTACACTCCCACCAACAATGGAGGAGTGTTCCCATTACTCCGCATCCTATACAACATAGGCTGTCATCTGTGCCTTTTATCTTAGCCAATCTAACAGGTGTTAGGTGGTATATCAAAGTTGTTTTGATTTATGTTTCTCTGATGGCTAAAGATGATGAGCACTTGGTAATTGGTTTGAATCTATTTCCATTTTTCTACACATTACTGTTACTATCCAGTTATGTCAACATTATTTGTTGAATATACTATCTTTATTCTATTGTATATTTTTGGCCTCTTTGTCAAAACACAGGTGGTCATAGGTGTGTGGGTGAATATCAGTATATTCAATTCAATTCAATTGTGGCCCAAGTACATTTTCAAGCCAGTACTAAGAAGTTTTTATTACTGTAGTCAGGGATGGTGGTGCATCCTGAAGTTTTTTTTTGAACAAATTTTTTTTTTGCAATCCTGGCTTTCCTGTTTTTCCAAATAAAATTAGGTGTTGTTCTTTCCAGGTCTGAAAAAATTGTGTTGGGATTTTTGATAGGAATTGTATTGAATCTGTAGATTGTTTTTGGTAAAACTGCCGTTTTTACTATGTTGATCCTACCTATCCAGAAACATGAGATATGTTTTCATTTTCTTACATGCTTTTCAATTTTTTTCTGCAGAGATTTAATTTTTTTTGTCAAAAGATTTGATACTTTTTTTGGTTATAGTTATACTGAAGTATTAAATGCTATTTGCAGCTATTATAAAAGGTGATATTTTCTTTTTCTGCCCTTTTATCTTTAGTGTATAGGAGGGCTACTGTTTTCTGTGGGTTAATCTTGTACTCTGATAGGTTGCTGACGGTTTGTATCAGGTGAAGAAGTTACTTCGTAGAATTTTTTAGAATCACTTATGTATACACACATATCATATGCAAATAAACATAGTTTTACTTTTTCTTTCAAATTGCATTTACTTAACTACCTTTTATTCTCTTATTGCTTTAGCTAAAACATTAAGAACTATGTTGAATAGATTAGGGGAGAGGGGACAGCCTTGTTCAGTTTCTGATTTTAGTGGAATTGATTTGCATTTTTTTCGGTTTAGTTTGATGTTTGGCCATTGTCTTTTTGTAAATCATTTTTATTAAATTTAGGTATTTTTCCTGAATTCCTGATTTCGTTAGGACTTTTATCATAAATGAGTGTTGGACTTTGTCAAAGGCTTTTTCAGCATTTAAGAAGATAATCATGTACGGTTTTTTCTTCAATTTCTTTATATGATGAATGACAGTTATAATTTTCCATCTGTTCAACCATTGATGTATCTCTAGAATGAAGCCTACTAGACCACGGAGAATAACTGCTTTTTTTATTTCTACTTTTTATTTATTTTTTTAACTTTTTTTCCTTTTTTATTATTATGAATAAAGAAGTCACATTTTCTATCCTTGTATATCCTTATTAAAGTTCCCTTCCCCCTCCCACCACATCAGGTCATTCTCTCTTCATATCTCCCCATCCCCCCCCATGGGCAGGAGGTCCCAATATCCCAAGGACCCAATATTGCTTAGCTCAGCCTCCACTCCTGGCAGATCCAGTTTTCTCCCCCCAACACCAAGACTGAGTCAGGTGTTCCTCTAGGGAAATTGGGATCCAAAGTGTCAGTCCAAGGTGTTTCTGATCCCAAGCTGTTCAGTGGTTGTGGTTTGCACCATGGGCATGTTTTGCATTTTGTTTGTTTGTTTGTTTGTTTGTTTGTTTAGAGTCTACTAATGAGTGAGTACATATCCTGCTTATCTTTCTGAGTTTGTGATACCTGGCTCAGAAAGATATTCCCCAAATCCATCCATTTGCTTGCAAATTTTAGGATACCATTTTTTCTTACTGCTGAGTAGTATTCCATTGTGTAGATGTACCACAGTTTATTAATCTATTCTTTAATTGGGGGGCATCTAGGTTGTTTCCAGTTCCTTGCTATTACAAGTAACACTGCTATGAATATAGTTGAGCTAATGCCATTGAGGTAAAACTGTGAGTACTTAGGGTATACACCCAGAAGTGGTATTGCTGGGTTCTTGGAGAGATTGATTCCCAGTTTTCTGAGAAACTACCATATTTCATTCCAGAGATGGCGAACAAGCTTTCTCTCCCACCAAAAATGGAGGAGTGTTCCCCTGGCTCAGGACCCACTCCAGCATATGTTGTCACCTGTGTCACTTATCTTAGCCAATCTGACAGGTATCAGGTAGTATCTCAAATGCAACATTCCTTTATGATCAAATATCTGCAGGGATCAGGAATACAGGAACAATATTTCAATATAATAAAGGCAATCTACAAACAGCCAACAGGCAGCATCAAACTTAATGGAGAAAAACTAAAAGCAATCCAATTACAGTCAGGAACTAGACAAGGATGTCCCCTTTCCCTTTATCTATTCAATATAGTTCTTGAAATTTTTAGCTAAAGCAACAAGAGAATGAAAGGAGATTAAGGGATACAAATTGGAAAAGTACTGAAACTACATCTACTTGCAGATGATATGATTATATACATAAGTGACCCACAAAATTGTTCCAAGGAACTTCTATGGCTGATAAACACCTTTAGTAGTGTAGCAGGATTCAAGATTAACTCAAAGAAATCAGTAACCCTTCTGTTTTATAATAGCTACAAATAGTATTAAATACCTTGGAGTAACTATAACCAAAGAAGTAACAGATCTATTTGACAAAAATTTTAAATAACTGGAGAAAGAAATTGAAGAGAATATCAGAAAAAGGAAAGCTCTCCAATGTTCCTCGATCAACAGTAAAATTGGCAAGTCTACTAAAAGCAATCTACAGATTCAATGTACTGCTTATCAAAATTCCAACACAATATTTTATGGATCTTAAAAGAACAATACTCAATTTTATTTTGAATAACAGGAAAGCTAGGATTACCAAAACAATTTTGCTCAACAAAAGAACCTCAAGAGGCATCACCATCCCTGACTTCAAGTTATACTCTAGAGCTACAGTAATAAAAACAGCTTGGTACTGGCATAAAAACAGACTTGTAGATCAATGGAATAGAATCGAGGACCCAGACATTATCTCAAAAACCTATGAACACCTGATCTTTGACAAAGAGGCCCAAAATATTCAATGGAAAAAAGTATCTTTAACAAATGGTGTTGTCATAGCTGGATGGTAGTGTGTAAGAAAATGAAAATAGAACCACGCCTGTCACCCTGCACAAAACTCAAATCCAAGTGGATCAAAGATTTCAACATAAACCCAGCCTCTTTGAACTAGACAGAAAAGAAAGTGAGAAATACACTTCTACACATTGGCACAGGCTACCACTTTCTAAATATAACACCAGTGGCACAGACACTAAGATCAACAATCAATAAGTGGGATTTCCTGAAGCTAAGAAGCTTCTGTAAAGTCAAGGACACTGTCAATAGGACAAAACGACAGCCTACAGAATGTGGGAAAATTTTCATTAACCCTACATGTGATAAAGGATTGATATCTAAGATAAATAAAGAACTCAAGAATCTAGAGCCCAAATCCTTGAATAACCCAATCAAAAAATGGGGTTCAGATCTAAAAAGGGAATTCTCAGCAGAAGAATTACAAATGGCTGAAAGGCACTGGAAAGAGTAATCATCATCTTCAGCCATCAGAGAAAAACTGTTTTTATATGTTGTTGTATTCGGTTAGCCAGAATTTTGTTGAGAATTTTTGTGTCAATGTTCATGAGGAAAACTAGTCTGTATTTCTCTTTTTTTTTTTACTACCTTAGTAAGTGGCTTGGGTGTTAAGGGTATTGTGGCCCCATAAAAAGAGTTTGACAATATTTTTTCACCTCCTACTATATGAAACCTTTTGATGAATATTGGTATTAGCTCTTCTTTTGATGTCTATTAGAACTCTGCACTGAAACCATCTGGGAATGGGATTTTCTTATTTGGGAGACTTAATGACAGCTTCAGTTTCCTTTGGTGTTATAGGACTGTTTACGTCTTCAGTCTGATCTTGATTTAATATTGGTAAATAGTATCTGTCCAGAAAGTTGTCCAGTTCTTCTAGGTTTTCCATTTCTTTGGAGTATAGATATTCAAAGTATAACTTGATAATTCTTTGAATTTCCTGGGGGTCTGTTGTTATGTCCTCCTTTTCTTTTCTGATTTTCTTGATTTGGATACTCTCTCTCTCTTCTTTTTTGTTAGTTTGGATAAAAATTTATTTATCTTGTTTATTTTCTCAAAAAACCAACTCTTTCATTTTTTGACTTTTTTGTATTGTTCTTTTTGTTTTAATTGTGTTAATTTCAGCTCTAAGTTTGTTTATTTCCTGCCATCTATTCTTTCTAGGAGAGTTTGCTTCTAATTGTTCAAGGAATTTCAGCTTTGCTAAGAGTTTTCTTGTGTAGAATTTCTCTACTCCTTTCATATAAGCATCTCATGCTATGAATTTTCCTCTTACGACTGATTTCATTGTTTCCCATAAGTTTGGGAATATAGTAGATTCATTTTTGTTAAATTCTAAAATGTCTTTGATTTTTTTTTTTATCAATTTCTTCCTTGACCCAGATGTCTTTCAATTGAGTGGTGTTTAATTTCCATGAGCTGGTAGACTTTCTGTGATTCTTCATGTTGCTCAACTTTAACTTTATACCATGATGACCTGATATTGTAAGAGGAGATACACCCATCTTTTTGCACCTGTTGATATTTGCTTTATGACCTAGTATATGGTCAATTTTAGATAAAGTACCATGGGGTGCTGGGAAATATGTATATTCCTTTGCATTTGGATGGAAGCTTCTCTAAATATCTATTAAATCCATTTGTATCATAAGCATATCTTTGTCTGGTACAGTCTGTAAGTAGAAGTTTGAGGATGAGGAGAGCATGTGGGAACAGGGAAGGGACTTAGGAGGAAAAGACCAAGCTTTATGGACAAACTTGAGTTCCCACTTAGACCTTCATGTTTTAATCACAGTATCTTTGGTAGAAGGCTGGGTCTTGCCAACAGCACAAATGCTCTTCAGACAGCCTGCTAGCTATATTTTTCTACAGATTATTCAAAGACACTGAACAAAAGTAGGAAGTAGATACTGTGAGCTCCATATTATAATTTAAACCATGCCAGACTTAGTGAACTGTCAATTTTAATACAAAAGAAGAGTCTATAATTGGACATGAACCTGTGTCAAGTCTTTGTATTGACTTCAGTGTTTCTGAAGATGTAATACAGCTGTATCAGAATAGCTGGAATTTGGTAATTTATAAAGAAAATATTTATTTCTTACCATTCTGGAATCAGTGAAGTCTGAGAGAAAGGTGCCACTATCAATAGCTTTTCTTCTTCCTTCCTTTTCAAGTATATTTTATTTTTAAATTGTGTGTCTCTGTATGGGTATGTGCATGTGAGTGTGCAGGTGCCTATGCAGGTCAGAAGAGGGCATGGAATCCCATGTAACTAAATTTACAGGTAGTTGTAGATACCCAAAGTGCATGCTCTAAACTGAGGTTGGGTTATCTGCAAGAGCAGTATATGTTCTTCACTACTGAATCAGTTTTCCAGGTTTTGATGATAGGTTTCTTGATGCACTGTAGCATGGCAGAGGAGAGAGATATGCAAGCATGCCATTGTCACATCTTTCACCTCTTACATCTCTACCTCCTTTCCTACCTTCCCCTCTCCCATCCTCCATCCCTCCCTCCCTCCTTTCATTCCTCTCTCTCTTCCTACTTTTCTACACAATCTTTATGGTTGACTCTGATCAACTCTAACTTTTGAGAATTACAGCAGTAGTAGATAGTAGCCTCCTGCTGTAAGGCAAGTTCACCAGAAATCACCACACAGATACTCTTAAAGCTGAAAATAAAGTGCCCATAAACAGAGACACTGTGTTTGTGGAGGGGAGATGGGACCTGAGTAGAAGAAATTTTTTTTCCCACAAGCTCTGAGAGTAGAAGTATTTTATCCTCCACATCATAGCTGTGCTGTGCTGGGCAAACAGAGGTTTTCTTAGGGTTTTTATAGCTTTGAAGAAACTCCATGACTATGGTAACTCTTATAAAGGAAAACATTTAATTGCAGCTGGCTCACAGTTCAGAGGTTTAGTTCATTATCATCATGTTGGGAAGCATGGTGGAATAAAGGCAGACATGGTGATGGAGAGGTAGCTGAGAATTCTACATCTGGATCTGCAGTCAGCAGAGAGAGAAGGTGAGACACTGGGCCTGACTTGGGCTTCTGAAGCCTCAAATCCTTCTCCCTGTGATGTAATTCCTCCAACAAGGCTATATCTACTCCAATGGTCACACCTCTGAATTGTGCCACTCCCTTTGAGCCTATGGACACTATTCCCATTCAAACCACTAGCGGGGGGAGTGTTAATTATTGGCTGATGTTATGGTTTTTTGTGGCCCTGACTGAAACAAGAAGATTTGGATCCTCAATAGGAGGGCGCAGGTCTTAAGCTAAGAAGGTGGGTCATGCTCCAGAGAAAATCACTGGTCAATATAGGGCAATTAGTAAGGATGGCTGGGGTCTCCACTCACCATGTTTCAGATGGCCTTAACTATCTTGGTGTCCAGAGATCCTTCACTGGGCTACCTGACCCCAAAGGTGGGCCAATTACTTTACAGAAGGTCTAGAATTTTCTGGGTGAGAAATAGATACCGTATGATGCTTGTCTACAAAACTTTCCTTGTGTTGTGCTATGCTCAGCTAGCGTTTTCTATTTAGCATATCTGTCCTCCACCAGAGAGGTGCGCACTGGATATCATGGATGGCCTCATGAGCAGAACTGACAGAAACATAGAGACACAAAAAAGGCAAACAGTAATAACACCCAGAGGTGGTTGCCACACAGACTTAAACCAGGGGCTCCAGTGATGTTTCATGTTTATCCTGGACAGTGTCCAGCCTTTCTTAAGTGTCCTATTCTGAAGGTGTCATAAACAGATTAACCTCTAGAGGATACCAACTTTCTATAATTTCCTGTTTTAGGATGGAGTGTTGGGAACTCTGGAGCAGCATGACTAGAGGCAGGAGAAGTCTGCGGGGCTCTGGAACATCTTAGGGTGTGAATCCCTGAGGAACTGTCTATTTTCTGTGCTACCTTCCCAGAAGTGATCCAAGCTTCCTAGTGATCCCACATAATCTCAGTCTTTGGGAATCTCACTGGCATCTCCAGAATGCTGCAAGGTGAGTCCATCAAAAATCACCCTGTGGACACTCTTACACCTGAAATATAAGTCTTCATTGTGGGTCTGCAGCTGCATGGGGAACTTGCCCACATCAGGCAGCTCCAAGACTTACAGCTCTTTGTCTTTTATACATAAAACTCATATCTTGGTTGTCACACTTCAGATAGCAAGAAGCAGAACTGCAGAAGCCAAGAAGTAGGGTTAGAACATTTAGGGACTTTTCTGGAACTATGAAATAGATTGTTGATGCATTCAGTCTTTGTTTCTGTTTTGGTGGGTTTTAAGGTCAGAATGGTGCCTCTAACATGGTGTCAGCTGTGCTAAGGTCTAGGAACCTATTCTATGCTGTCTTCTCTATAAAGTAGAAGCAATTATTCAACCTTGTAAAACTGAGATAATGTTTGTAATGATTAAAATTGTCAAATTGACAGGATCTAAATTCACCCAGGAAGCATGTCTCTGGGTGTGCCTGAAGAATTGTTTCAATTAATTGGCCAAGATGTAAAGGCCTGACCCCTATGGGAGGCACCATTCTACTGGCTAGTGTTGAATTAGACTGAATTAGAGGGAGAAAGTGAGGTGAGCATCAGCATTCATCTTGCTCTGCTTCCTGAATGGATGCACTGTGCATAATCCGCTCATGTCCCTGTTGCCATGCCTCCGCCACCATGATGCACCCTTAAGTTGTGAGCCAACACAAACCCTTTGCCCCCTTTAAGTTTGCATCTCATTAGAGTTTTGCCACAGCAATGAGACATGCATCCAATTTAAAAAAAAAAAAAAAAAAAAACCTTTTAAGAAACAAACAAAAAAAAAGAAAAGAAAAGAAAAAAAGAAAAAAAAAACAAACAAGGAACAACAAAGAGAAGTTAGAGAATCTGAGAGGAGTGACAGCATTTCTTTCTTCCTCTCCATGTTCTTGATGGTTAATGTTCTACTGTAACTTTTTCTGGGCATAATACGTTTATATCATTACTGTCTTGCAGTCCAGACTACCTTGGCCCAGTAGCCATGGTAACTAATGAGCAGAACAATGCAGTGATAGCCAGGTCTATGATAATGGTGATGGAGCTATTGATATGTCTTAGTAGAGGGAGGAGTGGGAAGACCACAGGACCCTCACCTAAGAGTTTAGCTATTACTCTCTCTCTTGCCTTCCTTCAGCCTCAAGAGATCTTGAGAAATCCTAGGAAGATGCTAGTAAGATGTGGAAGGTTAATTGTAAATGGGACTTTATGGTGCAGCTTCTGTAAGGTCATCTGTGCAGGATTAAGATTTCATGGTGATGTAGTGTTTTAGGGTCCTATAAGTAACCCTACACCTATGTTCTGAATTATAAGCCTAGTAAACTCACTGGTTTGCCATAGTAGGCTTTGGTGGAGTCATACATTGGTGCCTTATCTGCATAAATGAATCTTTGTTGTTGGTGTCTTGTCAGAGATAGTTAGTGCAAAAATGTAGACACCATTTTTTTCCTGTTCTTTTTTGGTGTGTGTGTATCTCATGTATGTGTGTGCCATACAGGCAAAGGTGACAGAAGGGCATCACTGTCCATCCCATTTCTTCATGAATGGTATTATCTTAATCTTTAAGCTCCTTGGTTTTGGAAATTCTAGCAGCTGTTAGGTCCTGATGGTTTTTCTGTGTTCCTCCTTAGTGTTGGCATTACAGGAAAATAATCTACAAGGATCCTTAGCCCATGTCAGACAGATGGAATTGTACAACCAAGAGGCCTAAGGGTCTCAGTGCTGCAACAGTATGCAAGCATGTTCACAGTAACCTTGGCAGGGACCTACTGACTTTTAGGAAGTGACAACCATTGAGATCTGTCCATGGGCTACATCACCAACCTGTTCTCAGGTTTATGGATACAAGGCACTCTGTGAACCCACATAAATAAGGGCACAGAAAATGGACCAAGTGGCCAGGTAGATTTTCAGCTGAGCGCTGGAAGCAGGCAGTAGATGTAAGGTTGTAATTACAGAGAATGTGACTCTTTATTTACACTTTACTTTGCTGATATCTTTAATGAGTTCCCACTAACGGCACATGTGAGTTGAGAAGGCCTTAATTGCTTTCTACACCTTGCCATACTTATGAGCCAATTACAAGGTTCCTCTCATTGCTGATTGTTGCAAACCCTAGGCTCTTTATGTGGAGCAGGTGTCTTGCCAATAATAATGATCTTCTAATTTCCCACAGACAAGAAGGAGGGGGAGGTTTAAAGGACAATGAAAGGGCAGCTCTGTGCCCTGCTAGGATCAGCAGCTGCTGTGGTAGCTTGTCATCTGCTGCCCCCCCATCTCTTCTCACAAATTGTTCTCATCCCTTTTTAGCCCCCACTACTACACTTCAGAAATCCTGTATGCAAATGAGAATAGTGAGGTCCAGAGAGCTGTCTCAGCAACTAAAAGCACTTGCAATGTAATGGTAAGGACCAGATTTTGGGTCCCCAAACCCATGTAACAAGCCAGAAAAATTAATGTGCCAGAGATTGTCAAGGCTTTAAACATATCTGATATAAAAGCAACTAACATCTTTGGATTATATGGAAGGCAGGAACACAAAGAACGGAAGGACAAGACAAATTTCTCTGTTCAAGTCCTCTGCTTTCTTGTTACAACCAATATTTATTCAGAATCTCAGCCATGCAGGTAGCTGGGAGGAAAGGGGGTAGGATATACAAAAGAATGTGGCAAGCCTGTGAGGGGAGAGAAACAGGGTAGAATTGATATGGAAATCTGTTATTAGTTGAGTGCCTGGAGGATGTCACCTGCTGAGCTGAGGGAATCATGGTTTAGCTGCTGGTAAATGGCTAGCTGTAGGAGCTAAAATATGACTAAGTTAGGCTTGGCTCCCAACACACAACTATGGCCAGTACACACACACACACACACACACACACACACACCTGGATTGGATTCTGGGGAATTGAGCTCAGATTCCCATTCTTTCCAGACAAATTCTTTCCAATTCTTTACTGACTTAGCCAGTACCCCAAGTCCATGCCCATGCCATGGCTCTTAATTCAACTTTTAAAATATGAATGTTAGGCTACTGAGCTCACAGATAAAGGTACCACATATCCACATTAACTAAAGTTCCAGCAAAACAGTGCTAATGACTTTTAGAAAGTGCCCTAAATCCTGCTTTTGTTTCCTACCTGTAGCTGCAGATGTTCTTTTTACTCATATTTGGAGTAGAATCTGCAAATCATGATTAAGCATCTGTATTTGTGTTTCAGTTTTTTTCTGACCAGGAACCATTGTGGTGGTGGAGCCTGGTAATTAGTCTTGGAGATGGTCAATATGGGAATTTATTCAAGTTCAAGGAGCCTATGGAAACCTTCTTTTCCTGGAGAGCGTTCTCTTAAGAATGGGCATGAATGGACGTCTGGGTGCTATGGACCAGGGGGAGGGGTCCAGGCAGGTAGTCTAGGGTGGAGTCTTGTACAAGGATCTATTGGTTACTGATATGAATCACCTCTTGAGTTACCTTGGTTGTTTCCTTCCTGAGTGTATAATTCAGTCAGGATTATCTCACAGTGGACTAAGCGGGCAGAGCTCCTGAGGAAACTCCATGGACTTAGTGAGTTTATTTATGGGTTCTGTCCTTTCTGTGGGACACAAACTATCTCCCTGGTCTCATGCTTAGAGACCCTTCTCAACCTCTTATTCACTACAGGAATTTTTTGGCTCTATTTTTGTAATTGTCCTCCAGGCCAGAGAAAATGTGAGAACAAATATGTCTGTTTACCTACTTTTTCCCAGCTGGGGAGGGATTGTACAGAAGCCTCTTGTCATTTTACCTGAAGTGAGATTCAATATTGTATTTCTTCTTAAATTACCAGATCCATTTTCTACCATTCTCTTTTAAGAACAGACCCAAGCAAATTGATCCACCACACATCAGTGTGAGGCATTAAAGCAGATTGTCTTATTCTTTGAGTCTTTCATCATGACAGTTATTCCCATGTGACCAGTGTTAAGAAGAGCATTTGGTACAGCAACTGTTTTTTGCTTAAGAAACAGTTACTTGTAATGGGAAAAATAGTGATGAGCACTGACTGTTGAAAAGATGCCAGGTGCTTGTCAAAGGTTTTATATGCATTTGCACACACAACTATTATCAGAGTTATTAGGGTAATAGCCTAGGCTGTGGGAGTACAGATAAGTCCGGCTCACCTGCTCATCCTTTATAACTCAAAAAGACAAATTTAAAAAAAGGGGGATTTATTCAACATGGCTACACTGGAAACAGGGACAAAGAGATCTAGTAGCCTCAGTAAGACTGTATTCAGTGTTCTGACATAAAATTTAGGGTTAATAACAGACACGAGGAATATATAATTAAACAGTTCTTGCCTGGAGTGGTCTCTCCCATCAATATCTCAGCTTCAGACTCAAGGTGGTAGTTTGATTTGGCATGGGATTTTTTTTTCCAGCAGACAAGCTTTCTTGGCTGATACCAGGCACCAGAATTTCCTGCTGTCAGCTAGCGAATCCTGTGGTAATTCCTATTTCTTGGGGTTTATTGTTGTAATTGTTGAATAGCTAAAGGGAGGGCACAAATGTCTCTTTCAAATCCCTTCATTTGCACAGAGATAGTTGTACAATCAACATGGAAACACAGGGACTTAGATATTTTTTATTACTTCCATCTTATTGGATTTTTTTCTTTCTTTAAGGGAAAATATTCCTGTGATATCTGGATTAAAGATGTTAGTCACCCTTCCTGGATCTTTCTTCCAGTATATTCATAAAGATAGTTAAAATTTAGAATCACACGGGTAATATGTGGTAATCAGATATTTCAACAAATGGGGACCTGATGTCACAGTTTCTAAGATATTAATCTAAAAAGTGCTCCTATGGTCATTCTATTCTCCAAACAAGCTTCACTGGCACTCTTCAATTCCATCATTGGTCCCTTGTCAGAGCATGTTTGACAGCCTTCCCTACAAAATACAGAAAAAGCTTTATGTGCATATGTGTGGGCCAGGAGACAGTTTCAGTTGTCAACCTTCAGGGGCTGTCGAGCTAGTTTTCTGAGATTGGGTCTCTTACTTCACATTGATTTGGTTAGAATGATTGGCTGCCAAGCCCTGGGGTCCTACTGTGTTGGTACTGCAGGGTTGGTACTGCAGGCATGTATTGCCATGCTCTGGATTTTTATGTGCACTTTGGTGGTTGTTCTGCTTGATACTGTAGATACTTTACCACCTGAACCCCTGGTCCAGCCCATCACATGTCCTTTGTTATGACATGGATTTGACTCTGATGACTGCAAGGGACATCTCTATAGAAGGCAATGATTTTGTACATTAACTTTAACAAACACAGTGGGGTTTCCTCTGGCCCTAGTCCTTGTGTATGAAGGTAGATAATTGCCTCCCTCACAGGCTGAAGCTAATGTCAGTGCTTAGTACATTGGCTAGTTACAATAAAGGCTCAGTAAATGTTAGCTGACATTAATAATGAATTCATATTAGATGACTGGCATAATTAGCATATCAAACACTGGCCAGTGCATCATTCCCTGCTTCTTTAGCAGAAATTACATTCTTTGTGGGCAAATTGTGGTCCTAAGATGTTTAATCATTTTATTCCCTAAGGTAGGTAAATACTGCTTCTATAATTTGATTTATTATATAAGATGAGCTCAGTAAAATGTTTTGTCCAGAGACAGAGACGTTGATTTTAGTGAAGCCATTACTTCAAAGAACCTCAGGCATAGTCAGCACAGCCAATCAGTTAACCATGACCTTATGCCCCATCATTCCTTAGCTGCCTCCTCCTTCAGTGATTCCCTGGACAAGCTGAGGTGGCCTTTCCTTCCCTATCCATTGGCTTTTCCTCCTGTGTAGATTAGGGCTAAGATAGTGTCCTGATTCTGGCCTTTGGCTCCTCAAGTAGATTCTCAAAAAGGGTTTTCAACCTTCCTCATGCTGCAACCCTTTAAATATAGTTCTTCATGTTGTGTGACGCCAGCCATAACATTATTTTCATTGCTAATTTATAACTATAATTTTGCTACTGTTTTTAACCATAACATATATATCTGTGTTTCCCAATGTTCTTAGGTGACCCCTGTGTAAGGGTTGTTTGACCTCCAAAGGATTGAAAGTCAGAACTGCTCTTTTATAGATACTGAGAAAATGTTTTTTTCTATGCAATGTCTGACTTTTCAACTAATTGTCATCTATAAAATTTATAGCCTTGGCTCCTCTGCCTTGGAATCATTAGCCATTATTCAGAGAGAGGTTACAAGCATGAAAATCGAAGGGGTAGGGCTAAATACTTTAGTAGTGAATGACAAAATATTATTCCTGTGAGGGAGCGTGTTAGAAATGTGCAGAACCTGGCAATGTAAATGGCCACATTAACCCAGATGTAAATAGCTGCAAAGTGGCAGGGCCCAGTAGGTGGTTAATAACTTGCATGTCTATAGAATGTTCAAGAAATTAATAGAGAGTAATGACCAGAATGCTAACTTAAGAGGCTTCTGATACCAGAAGCTGTGGTGAGCAATCCCAGCATAACCAGACAGGAAGAACAGTGAGAGGGCATGTCAAAGCTTGTGTTAACTGAAGGTTCTATGTGGATCCATGGTAGCTATAGTGATTATTTCTGCTGCACAGGACCATTTGCTTCCTCAAAGCAGCACCTTTAACAAAAACAGGACAGGGCTTCATTCTTAAATTTCTCCTTTCCTCCCTCCCTCCCTCCCTCCCTTCCTCCCTCTCTCTCTCTCTCTGTATGTATGTTTCTTGTTAGTCACTATGAGAATACACACAGAGGCCAGAGCCAGAGTTTCTCATTGAACTAGAAGCTCATCCTGTGGCTAGGCTTCCTAGCCATGGAATTCTGGGGACTTATTCGTCTGTGCCCTTAGTGCTTCAGGTCTAGGCACATACAGTGCATGTGGCTTTTATGTAGGTGCTGGATATTTGAGCTAAGGCCTTCAAGCTTGCAGAGCAGACACCTATGCCCAGTGTACCAGTAGAAGATAGTTTTGAGGTAGATTGAGGTTCTCTAAATCTTTCTTTCTTTTGCCATTTCAACTCCAGCAAAGCAAATTCTTTTTATTCTTCTTCTGCTACCCTTTCCTTACTTCACTTTCTCAGGATCCTTTTACATTTGTCATAAATTACAAATCCTATGACTGCCCCAGCTGCATGGTCACATTTCTTTTTGTCATTGCTATCCCAGTTGAAGGACATAAGAACCTTAGCACTTGACTAAATATTGTCAAATACTGTCTTCTGCTCTGTAAAAATTATTTTATATCTCAATGGGACCACAAATGCTTCCATAGAAAATAGAGTGTTTGCTTCTTTGTACTTTCTTCCTTATTGGTAAATTGCTCGTCAGAGATGTGGTGGTTGAAATGAGGGATGTCACCCATTAGGGCATTGTTTACACACCAGTCCTCCCTTGGGAGTTTATGGAACCTGTAGAGGGCAGAGCCTCAGCACAGGACACAGAGCTCTAGGAACACACTTTGAAGTTTACAGCTCAGCACCACTTTATGCCCTTCCTCCTATTGTGTTTTGTGTGTATAAGAATGTCCTCAGTCTGCTTCCTGTTCCTCCATCATGCATTGCTTCACTGTTGCCTGTCTCAGAGGTCTGCATCTTGTCAGAATACAATCCAAGAAAGAAGTTATGTAGGGAGACTTCTGAGTGCTTCAAGAAAACAAGACCAGAGTATTGGGACCTCAGTTTCTTCAAGACACAGAGTTGTTCTTGGGATGTGTTTTCTTGCTTCTCCCAGGTATAGTGGGGAGGCATGAGTTTACTTTGGATTATTCATTACAGCTAGCTATTGTTATTTGTTTATATGTCTCCATGGAAAACCATGCTTTTGTCAGGTGAGGCTAGTTGGCCACCTGCAGCTTACCCTTCTGATTATACATTTTACTCATGTGACTCCTCCTAATATTAAGAATATAAATTGTCTGGTACTCTCAATACAGTTGCCTATTGTATGAGACTTTAATCTCTTGCATTTATCAGCTCTGTTCCCTCAGGTCCCACCGCCTCTAGAGCGGTGACAGCCTCTGTCCTTCTGGAATTGTGAGCCCAAACCCTTTTTTTCCTAAGTGGTTTTTGTCAGAGTTTTAGCACAGCACAGAAAGTTAACTAATACACAAACTGATAGTTATAAGGACAATAGCAATGGTCTTCTTACTGACACTATAGTCACAATAGTGTCACAGGTAGGGGCCATTCTCTCTGTCTCTCTGTCTCTCTGTCTCTCTCTGTGTATGTGAATACATATGTGTTCAAACGTACCTGTGTATTCAGGTGTGTGTGTGTTCAGGTGGATCTATGTGTATGGTGTACGTGTGTGTGTGTGTGTGTGGTGTGTATGTGTGTATATTCAGTTGGGTCTATGTATGTGGTGTATGTGTGCATGTGTGTGTTCCGGTGGGCCTGTGTATGGTGCATGTGTGTATGGAAATCTAACCCAGTTCCTCATGTTTCATGACAAGAACTATGCTGGTTTCTTGATTTTGGTTTCTCTTTGATTACTTCCCAGTGAATGGGATGCATATGCATTATTTGCACACACATGTGCACATATTTGTGTTTCTGTTCTGCCTCTGTTCTGTGATGTGGCTGTGATGGAAGATTGTATCACAACAGAAGCATCTGCAAAAGAGACAATTGAGCAGCGTGTGGAAATGATTCTGGGCTGTGGCACACTCTGTGGGAACAGGCAGAGGTCCCCAAGAACTGTGTTAAGCCTTTTCAGATTTTGGATTTTCAGATTGGAGACGCTAAACCCAGGCTTCCAGCTGTAATGTGAAAATAAAAAGACAATGTATATTTGCAATGGTGGAAAATGCTGCTTTGCAGGAATCTAATGTATCCATACATTCTGGCATTTGACAATCAAATTATCTGTCTTTAAGGGAAATCTGATAAATTAATTAGCTTATATTTTATTTACCTGGATGCTTCTGTAACTCAGATCCTTCATTTTATGTTTAAAATAGATTCATCTCTAAAGTCTGCAAGACCTTTCTAATCTTTTGACACACTTATTTTTTTTTTATTCTCCAGACTTTGGAGAGTCTTGCCATCATAAGACAAAATACACTTGTTGAGGACATATGGGCGCTTCTGTCTCTTGGAGCTTGGACCTTAGTGCTGGCTTACTGCTCACAGTTGGATCAGTTACTTTCCTGTTGCTGTGGTCAAATGCACTAACAATGACAATACAAGGAAGAAAGGGTTCATTATGGTGCCAGAAGACCAGAGGGAATGCTTGACAACAGAGGGCAGGGCAGAAAGTTGGGTGCTCACATTTCATACACACACAGGAACCAGAAAGCACAAACAGAGAGTAGGCAACCAGCTCCAAAGCTTGACTCCAGTGATGAACTTCTTCTAGCAAGGCTCTGCTTCCTAAAGTTTTCACAATCTTTCCAAAGGACATCACTAATTGGAGATGGAATGTTCAAACATATGACCTTGTGAGGACATCTCCCATTTAAATCACTACATCTATAACCCCCCAAACACTGCCTCCCATTGGGGGACCAAGTACTCAGTACATGAGCCTGTAGGGGACATTTCTAGTTTAAGCCACTGTTGCTCAAGACTATTTCAGTTCCAAAGAAACATTTTTGCATGTCTCTCACTTTATCTTCTCAGGATGAAAAACAAACAAACAAACAAACAAACAAACAACAGTGTCTTTTCCACATCCTCTCATAGAAATGCCAGCTGCCAAATGGTGATAAGGCCTCAATAGGGTAGCACAGATGGAGTCACCCATCTTAGACATCTAACCTGCAAAACTGAGCTAAATAAGGACTTAGGAATTTTGTTTTAACAGATTTTTTTTCCCTTCTTTATTTTGTATTTATCAAAAAAACAGTAAAAAGAATTTAAAAATGCGGAAGAGTTAACAATAACTATACAGAGGATAATAATCATAAGCATGGCTTATCAAGGGTGGAAATGCAAATAAGATTGCTACACATATATTTACTTTCTGTTCAGCTTTCCCTCTAAATTTTTTTTTCCATCCCTGTATATCCTTATTGAAAGTCTCTTCCCCCTCCCACCACATCTGGTCATTTTTCTTCTCTGCAACTCCCCATCCCCTCCCTTGGCAGGGAGCAGACAGTCCTATGGTCACACTGGCCCAATAATGCTTGGATCAGTCTCCACTCCTGGTCAAATCCAGTTTTGTTCCCCCTCCCTCAAGACTGAGTCAGGTGTTCCTATAGATGGACTGGGGTTTGAAGGGTCAGTCCAGGGTGTTTCTGATCCCAAGCTGTTCAGTGGTTGTGGTTTGCTGCTTGGGCATGTTTAGCTTTTTTTCTTGTTTGTTTGTTTAGAGACCACTAGTGAGTGAGTATATCACCTGCTTATCTCTCTGAGTTTGTGATACTTCGCTCAGGAGGATATTCTCCAAATCCATCCATTTGCCTGTGAATTTTAGGATATCATTTTTTCTTACTGCTGAGTAGCATTCCATTGTGTAGATGTACCACAGTTTGTTAATCCATTCTTCAGTTGAGGGACATCTAGGTTGTTTCCAGGTTCTTGCTATTACAAATAA
>PVIH01001337.1:0-242817 GCA_004025045.1 Sigmodon hispidus
TATGTGTGGGCTTTGTGATCCTATAGCCCAGCACATCATGCAGAACCTGAAACACTCAAGGGGACGCAAATGCCACTCTGACTCCAGTACTGGCTTCTGGTGCCTTCTCATTACAGTGGTTTCAGATGTAAGAGGTAGCCCTAGCTCTTTTCTCCAGAGACAGGGCAGGAATGGGTGGGAGCTTCTCCTATGTGGAAGGGGAATCCATGGTGGAGAGGATCCTTACAACTTCTGCTCGCTGAGTGGGTGAGATGTGCTGGGTCATGTGGACGATGGAATCCATGGCAACTTCTGGATTGGCCTGTACCAAGCTGGAGAGGAGATTAGAGATGGTGAAGAAAAGACAGGGAAAGTGTCTCAACTGGGGCTTGTAAGAACTGCCTGACAGCTATGCTACAAGGGCAGCTGAGCACTGTACTCAGCACCTCATGAGGTTTCCTTTCTTCCCCATCCCTAGCAGCTAAGGAGTAGTATGAAATGAGCTAAAAAACATTTTGCTATGTAAGAAAAGAAAAGAAGAAATAATTAAAAAATAAACCCCAGCCAGGCCTTTAATTCCAGCACTTGGGCAGCAGAGGCAGGTGGATCTCTGAGTATTTGAGGCCATCCTGATCTATACAGAGAAACCCTATCTTGAAAAATCTAAATAAATAAACAAACCCATAAAGCAAAAACGATGGTGACACCCTGGCAATGGTATCTGAATGAAGGGCCCTTCCTAGACAGATAGAAACTGATTTTAATGTCCAATGTCTTAGAAATAAACTATAAAAATAATGGAGGCAGGAATTTCCTACTCTACATCAATAAAGTAGAAATGCACCGGGGAAGACAGGAATTCCTACATAATTGTAGAAGCAGAATACAGATAAAGTCTCTCCAGGTAAGATATTAGTGGATGTCCAGTCTAGAGAGAAGTACCAATGGGGAACAAGTTAGTGTCTTTGGCCTGCAAGTGCCTTCCCATGGATTGGTTAGTGAGTAGCAGGGCAGTGGGGTGATGAACAGTAATTGTACAGTGGGGAAATCCAGGAACAGCTTGGCTAGGTGATAGAAATTAACATATGGGAGCAGGTGAACTTGGGGTGACTTTCAGTGGGGTGCTCTGTGATGGCCAGAACATCACATGTGTGATGATGAGGTATAATACAGAACTTAAGCTGAACCTCAAAGAAACATTAGACAACCTAAAGATATGTGATGTTCTACAAATGGAAGACTGAGGCAAGGCTGTGCCAGGACAGCAGATGCTCTAACACTGAGCTCATGCTCACAGGGAAAACTCTCCACAAAAGCACTTAGTCAGCAACTTACTAAAGCTGATGACTTTACTGTGTAGCCTCGTAGGACAATGTCCTTAGGGAATTGGCATACAATGTTGATAAGGTAAACATTTAAATGACAGGCTAGCACTACCTTTTACTGTGCAGCTTTTCCCTAAGTAATATATTTCTACATAGTTTTATGGACAGCTCCCAAGGAGATGTCAGCTCTCCTTCCTTTCTGAATCATCCACTTGGTTTGAGTTTCTGTACTAGAGTGAACTCGTGAGTGAAAAGCACCTGAATCAGCTGAGAGGGAGCTGTGACAGGGTTCTATCTGCATCCATTGGTCGACTGTCACTGCTCCAGACATGGGAACCACTGAGATGAGGGCAGCATTACCTCAGTTTATTATAAACTTTTTATTGTAAAGAGAAGGACCCTGCTGGTTGCCTCACCTGCGTATCTGCTTGAGGACGTAGTCCCTGCTGATGTATTTGATGTTCTCCTCTATCACCGAGCGAACACCATCTTCCTCTGTCAGCTGTTTCTCCAGCCATTCCACCAGGTCCTTATTATTGTCCCAAACATAAGCCTGCAAACAACCAAGTCTTAGTCAAATGTCAGGGGACACCTGATTGATTGTCCAGTATCTCAAAAACTTTCTTGGCATAAAAACATAGTTCACAGTTCTCTTCTACTGTACAGGTTGGAGGAGGAGGGCACAGGTTCCCAGCTGAGAGCTGCCTCATCTCTCTCCCTTCCTTTGATCTCCAGTCACCCACAAGGGAATCTGTCCTATGAGGTTCTGGCACCTACTGTTCCACAGCAGTAGCTCTTCAAGAAGCAGGGTACTTAGAGAATGTGACTGGGAGGGAAAGATGTATGTGGCTGTTTCTTTTTGGAGGAGCTGAGACACTGGTCCTGAAGTGCAATTCCAATCCCAGCAAGATGTGGCAGACAGGGCTCTGCACTGAGCCTTAGCCCTCTGCTGGGGAAGCCTCCTGTGGCTGGGCCACTTCTTTTAACGACACGTGGGAGCAAGGCTAAGAAGACAGCACACAGTACAACATGGATATGACATGGAGAAAGTCCTCTGCTATAGCACTGCCACCAAGGGAGAAACCCATCCTACTTTATTAGCTATGAGAGCACTGCACAGGGTCAACAAGTCTGGAGCCCTGAGAGTCTCGGCAGCCCACCTCTTGCCTCCTTTCTTTCAAGATCATTTAGCTGAGTATTTCTGAGGCAGCTGACTACATAATAATTCAGGAGTGTGTTAGAAGCCTAATAGCCTTCTCCTTGCTCTCTTCTCTCATTTCTTTACAAATCATTTAGGAATCGTTTTGTTAATGGTTTCCGGAAAACCAAGTACCACCATTAGGGCTCATTCATATTTATGTCATTTTGTTTGGGTAATTAAACACAAAGCTCGTCATTTAAAGGTGCGCTATCCTTTTCTGTTATCACTAACGAAGTCAAAGTCAGAATGACAATGAGTTTGAGGTTGAAATTTAATAGGTAGGCACTGTAGGGACTCTGAGGCTTGTGTTGTGGCTTCAGGAAATCCAGATACACGCAATGGCACAAAAGCCACAGCTGTAACCTCAGGGTCTGCATAGTGTGGAGTGAACATTCACAAAAGAAGCATTTGGGGCTGGAGAGATGGCTCAGTGGTTGAGAGCACTGACCGTTCTTCCAGAGGACCTGAGTTCAATTCCCAGCATCCATATGGCAGCAAACAACTGTCTGTAATTCCAAGATCTAACACCCTACACAGTTATACATGCAGGCAGAACACCAATTCACAGAAAATAAAAATAAATAAACATCTAAAAAAAAAAAAAAAGGAGCATCCAACATGAAGAAACTGGGCTGACTTTTATCAGATTTCATGCTTGTAAAAATACCATTTACTGCTAGGTTTGGTGGCTCACACTTTTTATCTTAGCACCGGTACGGTTGAGGCAGGAGAATAGAGAGTTCAAAGCTAGTCTGGGCTACACTAAGTTATCAACTAGGCATGGGTACAGAGTGAGATCCTGTCTCACAAAAGCAACCAAGCAAACCATAGTTTCCTTTTAGACTCACTTCCTTCCCTGACTTAGCTGGTGGGTTGGCCATAGCAAGCTGTTAACTATGCTGGATCACAGGTTCCTAGGACTAAGGGTAGTAGCAGTGAGCCTTTTCTGGCAATCTGTCTACCTCCTTTCCTGGCTCCAGATTTGCCCACCTTGGGCATCTCTGGCAGAGATCAGCTCTTTCTCACAGATCACCTCCATGTTTCACTTGGAGTAACTTCTCTCTGAGAGTCTGCAACAGGGAAGCACTTTTGTTTCTCAGGAAAGTTGTATCAGGCCTTGCTGACAATAAAGTGCCTTGCTCATGTTGCTCAGTTTATAGGTGGACCTAGGATGGATGAACACACCTGGGCTCCAGCCACTGCCACCTTTATAAACTTGGCCGTTTTCATTTTTGGCCATCAAGAGTTCTCTGTGGCTGGAGGACTTCACAGTTTCCCTAACTTAGGAGGATTTGGTGGAGAAAGATGCAATAAATAAATAAATAAATAAAACAAGGCAGCTTCTTGAGCTTCAGAAGGAAACCAAACAAAACCCAACTAGATTCACTCAGGAGTCCCAAAGCCTTTAGTTTAGGAGAATATTTAATACTCTTATTAATCATTTTTAATCCGTTTGCTTTTAATTAAGAAACAGCATGATGCTTTGCTATCAACATATGCCAGGGAGCAGATTAATTGTGGCTTAAGATAACTCTCCTTGATTGGTGTAATGTATTAGCTAACGAGATGCCAGCTTCTAATGATGCTCACACACTACACTGGAGAAAGGCAGCTACCCTCTAGAGTAAACACTCCTGCAGCCACAAACTACAGTAGGTGTTTAAACATTTAAAACAGTTCCCAGCAGAATGACAGCAACACAGTACAAGTTTTTAGATGCTTAAATATATGGACCCTGCATGTGAAACATACTGGCTATTCAGAACACAACTGATGGCACCACCAGGCCTGAAGCCCACAGTACATGAAGACAGAGGACTGAGTTCTAAGCAACCACATATTAGAAACAAACTTTTGTACACACAGTGCTGTTTTCCCTCAATCTGTCTGGGAGGGCTAACCATGCTCTGGACTATTCTTCCCACTTGGGAAAAGCAAGCTACCTTCTAGGACAGCCATGAGAAAGGGCAGTTCCAAGGGGGGAAGCTACTATCACTTTCTTCCTTAGATTATAAAAATATAGCTATATGTCTTCCTAGGATTCCAGAGTGGATTTTAAACAAGTGTGGAATGCTAGGCTGCTAGCCCCATGACAGCCCTGAGCCCAAGTCACCTGCCTGACATCCTTCCCAGAGCATCTTAATATCAATAAATATCAACAATTAAACATCACAACACTGGCTTGTCTTACAATACACATTCACCAGACACTCTTTTTCTGCATCAATGGATAAGTATCTTAGGCACCACTCAGCCTCACTAATTATATGTAATAATTAGTCTAGCTTACAAAATCTAAATGACCTGTTTAAAAAGGTTCATTTCTAATACACTGGACAGCTGTTAAGCTCTCCCTAAGCAATGGTAGTACAGGGCCAGGGAGCAACTAGGGCACAACCTGAGCCTCAACTACCATGCCCATAAATGCCTTCACCATGTGGGCTGCTTAGAAATGCTTCCAGCTGAAGAAACGGCTGGGAACCATCTGACCTGGTGTGTATGGAGGATTTTTGGGATGGTGAGGATAGACATATATATCCTAGAAAGTAAGACTGCTTACAATCAATCTATGTTTCTAAGGTTATAACCTTCCAAAGCCCAAGATGCAATGTGATTTCTTTCAGAGTCTTTGGAGCACAACACTAAAAGAGCATGTGGGAAGTGGCTTGCTAGATATCATGTCTGAACTAGGCAATTCTTACCTATTTTTTCCTTACCTCACCCCTCCCAATACAGGGCTGTCTGAGGTAGCAGAGACCTCATCAACAGTGCTCTTCCTCTCTGATCCTCATTCCATTGGAAATCCAGAATAAGAGGAATTGGATAACTGGACAATTAGGATGAACTAGGGCAATAAGCCCTAGAGACACTAGTCTTCTAAGATAAGTCAGTTCATTTAGTCTCTTGAATTGACTTTGCTATGCACCCCCCACCCCATGTATTCCTGGCTAACATGAACTCATAGAAATCACATCCTTGAGTCCTGGGATTAAAGGTATGTTCCACCATGCCTGGTTGTTTTTTAACGTGTAATATGCTTTACCTTTAACATTTAAACCCACTGAATCCTGTGACACCATGTTTTTTTTTTTTTAGTGTCTCAAACAAAGTCTTTGTTTTTTTGAGGTAGGGTTTCTCTATGTAGCCCAAGTCGTCCTGGAATTTTATCTGTAGACCAGGCTGGCCTCTAGTGCCCAGATTACAGGCATACACAACCAATGCCTGGCTCCATGCAAAGTCTGGCTCCATGCAAAGTCTTAATTGTAATTTCTCCTGTCTGAGTCTACAGGCAGAGATCTAATCAGTCTGTTCATTTTCAAATTGTAGAGCTAGAAATCAAGACAAAAACCATCCCAAGAAGTAGGCATGTGCCATGTTTGCATAAACAATTCAATTCCTAGCTCTTGGAACTTTTTCCTCAGGGAGGAATGCTGAGGAAATGGTGCTGAGGAATGGTGATGCTGCTGCTTTTACCCACAGTGAAACTATGAGCCCTAAACCCAAATACTTCCTACTACAGGACTGCCCAGTGGATCCAAGCATGGAGGTCTCTAAGGGGAACAGAAGATTCACATTGCTCAATTTTCTCTATTTTTTTTTAATTTTTTTTTAAACTTTATTTATTTATTTGCCTTAGTGTTTTGCCTGGAACTGGAACTACAGACAGTTGTTAGCTGCCATGTGGGTGCTGGGAATCAAACTCGGGTCCTCTGGAAGAACAGTCAATGCTCTTAACCGCTGAGCCATCTCTCCAGCCCCCTCAATTTTCTCTATTAAAATCTTTCTCCAGGATCAAGAAAACAAAATCTCTGGGGAAAAAAGCATGGCTAATAAATGCCTGTCACTACATGACTTCTTTACTAATAACTACAGCAAAGATCTTGGTACTCAAGAAGATTATGCATTTGAGGGAAACAGCACATAAAATCTGTCACGATTTAAAGACCATGCCACCATACAGAGTGTTTTCAGCTGTTTCTTAGTATCAGGCAGCTTCTATAGCAGCCCTTCAGAGGCAACACTACACCTTGAACACTGCAGCACTTGTCTCAAGGGCGCTGCAGATTTTATCACCTATCCCATACTTAGGTCCTGCTGAGCTTGCAGAATGTGGCAGGAGGTTTCAAAGCCACATGTCCTGACTTCACAGGATCACTTGTCCTTCCTTTCTTTTTTCCCTGTCCCCTGGGATGAGAGCTCATAGGAAAGGCAATCTTCTGTAAACACAGGCAAGAAAAATAGTATCAACTGTTGGGGATCACTGGTATTCAGTGTGCAGACAGCCTCTTTCTGAGCTGAGAGCATGCAGTGTCTTCTGCACTCAATCCAGCCAGGAGCCTGTGCACATACCGCTCCACACTGATGAGAAATAGCAATGGCCTGTTTCTTTAGACACACTGCCCCCTGGGAGGATGCCACTAAGGAGCAAGTGAGGAGACCTATCTATTCACTTCATGCTTGGAGGGAAGCTATTCCTTCTCCTCATCCTTGTGCCCACCGAGGCTGTACACGTCCATTAGTGACTAATGTGGTAGGGAGGCGTATAGGCCACACACACACACACTCCATTTACCTAGCCGACCACTCTTAACTGGAGAACAACCTCTTATTTTACACTTGCATGACTTTCAATGCCAACTTCCACTAGAAGCTGCCAGTAGCCACTGACAAAATTGTCTCACTCAATTATAATGCCACAGACTGACCTTAACCTGAACCAAGTGTCGGAGAATGTCCCACTCCCCTGCTACACATCTGAAATATTTATCCAAGCAGCTTTCCAGTCATAAAAAAAAAAAAAAAAAAAAAAACCCAGGCAGACTTAACATAAAGGTGAATCTCAGAACACTCTGCATCATTGGCTTTAAAACTGACAATGAGTCTTACAGCTCCTTGATAAGAAAAGTTGTTAGCAAAGACTCCAATTAGCATTTTCGAGGAGAATAGAGTGACCCTTTATAGGACAAGGCACTTCATGTCACCACCAACCAGCATTCTCAAAGCTTTTGATCACATAAGTAATATATTACAAAATACATTTAATGTAGCCTGATAACATAGGACTGGTAAGATGGCTCAGCAGTTAAAAGCATTTGCTGCCAAGCCTGAAGTCCTGAGATTGATCCCAGAAACCCACATGGTAGAAGAGAACCAATCCCTTCAAGTTGTCCTATGACTTATACATGTAAACTGTGGCATGCCTGGGCTCACACACAAAATGTTTAAAAAATGTATTTAGTTTCTACTGAGAAAGGTTAATCTTTTTCTTGGGGAACTAATTCAGGGGCACACACATGCTATACAAGTAAGCACTCTTTCCCTGAGCTACCCACACCTGCCCCTAATTTTTCTTAGCAAAAATGGATGGACACAAAGGTTTCTGTTTTTTCTTCCACAGTTTCCTGTAGACTGTTTCGTGAAATCCAGGGACGAATGTGGACTTCAGGCCTGCCCTGTCTGTAATTCCAAGGCAAGAGCAAAGAAACACTGTCTTGATAGGACCACTGCCATAAGGTATGAGTCTCTTCCATGATATCACCCTAAGATGATGCCAGATGTATTTCCACATGGAGGCCGGGTATTTCCTTCCAGTTCCAATGTGAAACTAAAGCTACAGTCTTAGCATTGCGCACTATGCATGTGGGTGTGTGGGTGTGTGTGTGCGCAGGTATAAAATCATTACATCTACTAGATTTCCTGAGTAGTGTTTTCAGACAGTGCAGACTTCTCTGCAGCTTATACAGTTGGGTTTCTATATGGTAATCTTCCTAAGTATCCATTTTCTGAGCCATCTTGCCATATTTATAGCTCTCTAGATACATGCTGCCTTTGCTAGCATACCTTAGAACATGCAATTGCTTCAGCTTGGAACATTCTTTCTACCTTCTCCACCAACCCAACCTTTTCTTCTGGTTTATTAAGTCTCTGTTAATAAATCCTGTCCTCCAGAAATCTCTCTCTTCCTTCCTCAAAATTGGGTGTCTAGTCTGTGCAATGTGACTGTGCTCTTGCTGCTGGGTAGGACAAGACAAGCTCTATGTGGGCAGGAATACTGTCTTGAACCCTTATGTCCCCTGGGTCTAGCTCAGTGTCTGTCATGTTCAAAATGATTTGCTGGATGACTCTATGGGCTGCAGATAAGCCATTCTAGTTTTTCTAACATGATACCATAGCATATTATTTGGCTATAATTTGGCATAATAGAAGATGGTTTGGGTTTTAGGTTCCTTGTACTCCCTGCCCCTAAAGGCCTTTTAGATCCTTAGCTGACAACCCTTGTAACTCTCATGGTCAGCTGTACAGCATGAAGGTTTGTTGGTAGGCACTTCACCTACCTTCACTGTACCTTCCACTTCTACAAACCAGCGCCTTAACATGGCCTGGATTTGGCCATCAGTCAGCTCAGGGTTGGCATTGTGGATTTTCTTCTTGACCAGGTCTTCCAGCAGGAGACGCCTCAGTCGCCAGTAGAAGAAGGTACGGGATGTTTTCCAATCTAAGATGTCCTAGACTCACAGAAGAGCATAGAGGAGTTAGTGTAGTCACTCTAGCACTAGCACTCACACTTGATCTGAACCCCACAGGCATAAGAAGCACCTCCAGTACATCCCTACAAACCACATAACACTGGGCATTGTCAATAGCCTGGCAAATGCTATCCCACACATGACAGTTCTGAAGAAGAGACTGGGTTTCCAGACCACAAGAAAGGGAAGAATCTGTTCTGAGCACACAGCTCAGCTTTCATGCAGATCAATTAACTGTCACCATAACCTTGACTTGTAGTAATCCAGTCTGAGGATCATCTAGATTGCTGTTTACCAATGAAGGCACACATGAATTAGTTTCCTATCAATAATACAGAGCTTGTGTGAGGATTCTATACAAACCTAAATTGTTTTTAATAGATGGTAGTAGATACAGAAAAGGGGAAAGATCTAACTAAAACAAAAACAAAACAAATAAAAACTGGAAACGGTTTGATCTGCATAGCTGTGCAGATCTGGCCCTAGCAGCTCACTTACGAACCTATGTCACTTGCAGGGCTCTGCTAAGTCAGAGATAGCAACTGTGATACTTACATTAATAACACCCTTCTCTTGCATCCGGCCTGGTGTGTCGTGCAAGTCAGCAAACTGCACAGCTACCTGATGGTAAATGGGAATTAGAAACTCCTCCCGTTCCTTCAACTTGCTCTCCAGCTCCTTCCGCTCAGTGGGGCTTAGCTCTGGGGTGCCTGCAATTACATAAGCCTGCCTGTCACACTGCAGAAATAAGGAATCTTGGCACAGATGCAGCCACAGTCCTTCCCTCTAGGGCCCGGCTTTCCTTTGTTGTCACTCTTGCTACATAACAGACTCTATGGGATAGTACTCCTGTTCTTACTTTGTAACAGAGACTCTGTGTGTCTTCTTTTCCCAACAGAGGTCACAAGCATGAAAACATTGCTGGCAATCCTGCTCTCCAAATGTCTCTTAAACAGGTCAAGTGATCACCTGAAGGTCTACACCTCTCTCATCAGTTCACTGTCAAATAGCAAGGCTCCTTCCTCCATCTTCATGAGTCAACACTTTTGCATGGACACCATGCCCATCGTCAGAGCAGCTGGACTAGTCCAAGCATAGGATTTTGTAGGAGAGCCTCCCCTGAGAACAGGGATCTATTTTTACCAAGTCCTCAACAGGTGACTGGAAAACTGCTAAGCACTAGTATCACCCCTAAGTTGCAAGCTGCCATATTCCTTAGGCTCTAATGTTAATTTGGATTCTTTTTTTTTTATATACTTATTTTTATTATTTTGTGAATTGGTGTTTTTCCTGCATGTATGTATAACTATGTGAAGGTGTCAGATCTTGGAATTACAGACATGTAATTAGCTGCCATGCTGGGAATCAAACTCAGATTCTCTGGAAGAACAGCCAGTGCTCTTAACTGCTGAGCCATCTCTCTAGCCCTAATTTGATATTCTTAACCTCAAAGTAGCACAATTCAATCAAGTAGAGCCAGATCCATGTATCTCATCAGATTGACGGATTATCATACAATTTCCCAATCCCTGACCAGGTGACAAAACTTCTAGATCCTGGGATAAAAGAGAAGGAACAGGGAAAGAGAAGAGCAGACCCTGTGTGGATGGATGCTAAGCACAGAATACACAGTGCCTTCACCTAGTCAGAGATGATGCTCTTATAACATCTACTGTGTTGTGCTTCCCTCCCTAATTACTTTCAGAGTGGGGTCTGCAATCAATACTGAAAATTTATCTGCCTGTCCAGCACGGACAAGTACATCTAATAGAAGGAACAATAGGTGACAGCCCTGGTGCTGCAGCTATCTGATGTGTTTTGTCACTAATGCTGACAAATACATAAGCATAGGTGATGGGATGTAACAGAGAAAGGTCTGTTTCAAGCATATGCCTGTCTGGGAACAGGTCTTCTTTTTTATGCCACTATGAATCATCTGCTATGAATGGCCTTGGGCTGATGACTTAAGCCATAAGTACCACTCATAAGCACATGATATCTGAGCAGGGATGGACTCTAGCACTAGTTTCATTTTATGTGATTTTCTGGATGCCCAGCTCTACCTCCTCATTTTAAAACTGTGAGAAGCAGTCACTGACCCCTGCCTTAGGCCTCATTTAGTCTTCCCAATCTTCTGAGGCTGTACTCTTCTTAGCACTTTACAGGCAAGCATACAGACACCAAAACTTGTGTATGTTGCATATATAATCCTAAAAGACTCAAGTGCAGTGCCATCCTGTCACATCCACATCATGCATGTGACTCATCCAGGCCACAGAGTAAGAGAGTGACAAACAGATGCAGGGCAGTACTGCCCTGAAGCTTTTGGACAGCATCACACTGCCTTTCTTACTTGTATTAGACTGGTACTACTGCAGTAGCGGACCCTTCCATTTTAGAAGGCTAAGTCATATAAACCACCATGTGGTTGCTGGGAATTGAACTCAGGACCTCTGGAAGAACAGTCAGTGCTTTTAACCTCTGAGCCATCTCTCCAGACCCTGGCTAAGTCATATGAAAGTCATCTTAGTCTGATTGTGTAGCTAAGTGCAGGACAATGATTGTTATGTTCTCAGTAGTGCCAAGATTTAAAGGAGCTTCTCCTATTGCTATGAGGTTGAGGATGTAAAAATGCTGGGGTGCAAGGGATGGCAGAACTTTCATGAAGAGAGTTCAACCCTTCAAGATTCTTTTAGGTACATTGTACTTGAATGCACATGTGCATCTATCTATGTGGGCCATTTATTGTGTATCAGGCACTGCACTTGATTCTTTCAGGATCATATACACAATATACACAACACACACACACAGATTCAGACCTAGGACTGGATAGCTGTTAACGTTGCTGCTAAGTTGAAGACTTCAGTGCTGCTGAGTGTTTTCCAGGTCACTACACATATATTATCTGTGATCCTTATACCCACCTTATAGACAAAATATCCATTTCACAAACCAGAAAAAAGGAGGCTCTAAAATGTGAAAAGTGGCACCTAGCTGTTAAGTCACACAGTCAGGATTTACACCTGGGTCTGGCCACCCCCAAAGCCTGTGCTTGTCCTCATTAATAGAACTGACAGTTGCCAAGTAGATCAGGAGAGTTGGTTCTTTGTGTTTGTAGAATTAAGAGCAGCCTCATGTAGATGCAGGAGGAGGAGGAACTACAGGCGGAGGAGAAGCTTCTGGAGAAATAGGGGAGGTTGTGCCAATTGTACTAGTCTAAAGTTTTGAAGAAATAATGAAATAAATATAGCAGTGCTCTTTTCTCTGGAGTTAGAAAATGAGGCAGTGTTCCCCAAAGGCCAACTCAGAAAAGAAACAGACCAAGGAGAGGTGCTGACAAGTCTTAAGCATGTAAGAAGCCCCAGAGTCTATGAGCTTTGTTTTGAGAAAAAGTGTCTCTAAATCTTTTATGTTCTTGGAACAGAAGGCTGCTCTCCAGTGGGTGCCACTCTTGTGCTGTACACCTAGGGCCCCGCTCCCCTGTTCAGCACAACAGCCAGCTCCGGTAATGATTTAGGGGAGATTAACAAATATGTCAATGTCTATTTTCTGCTTAATTTAAAAGCAGCGCCTATAAAGATTTTTGACTTCTGAACCCTGTTCTCCTGAAAGAAAGAAGGTAAGAATGAGGAGGGATAAGGAGTGATTATCCTACCATTGATCGTTTGTCGGGAGCATTTCTTATTCACTTCACTATTGTAAAAAGCTAAGCTCACGATCAATCCTGTAAGCTCTCTGTACAATTAAATATCTTGAAATGGCTTTCTTTCTTTTCCAGCCAGATTGTAGGGCCTTGGGCTTTTTAGGAAAGCAAGTGTGTGTGTGTGTATGTGTGTGTGTGTTTTAAAAATACACTTTACGGAGAACAGCCATTCTTTTCTAGAGTCCTGCATTAGGCAGAGGCTGAAATGGGAGAAAGTTCCCATGAAATCCTAAAAAACCAGACCTTATGATTCAAGAATCAACATAAAAAGAGTTAAACACAGATATGGCATCGTTAGCCTAATCACATGTGAACAGCTAATATCACTGAGATGCCACCACACTTCCATTTCCTCTAACACACCAAACCTGAAAGGTCATGACCTCAAAGATGAGGAGACTAAGAGACAAGTAACTTGCCCAATGCTGCAGAGCCAGGAAACCAGAGCCAGGACCTGTAGCCTACAGAATCTAGACACAGTCATGGATCTGTATTTATTATTTTAGATGCATTTGTTTTATGTGTATGTGTGTGCACTACATGTGGGCGTGGAGTCTACAGAAGTCAGAGGCAGCATCAGATCGTCTAGAAATGGAGTTATAGAGATGTTATGAGTATAGATCCTATGTGAGTATAGGAATCAACCTCTAGTCTTCTGGAAAAGCAACAAGTGTTCTAACTGCTGTGCT
Source organism: Sigmodon hispidus (assembly GCA_004025045.1). Taxonomy (NCBI): domain Eukaryota; kingdom Metazoa; phylum Chordata; class Mammalia; order Rodentia; family Cricetidae; genus Sigmodon; species Sigmodon hispidus. The sequence continues at coordinate 13,428 of PVIH01001337.1, forward strand.
ATCTCTCCAGCCACAAGTTCTGGGTCTTTAAAACAGCTCAAATTGGCTTTCGTGTTTTGTAGGCCAGCAGCCAGTCAGGACAAACAGGACCACTAGAGGAGCAGCTGGCTCTGCAGTAGTTGTTTGGCACAGAAGGATGCAGGAGAGGGTCTAGCAGACAGAGCTCAGGGAGGAGGATCTGGGGAGCCCAGACTGTTAAAGCCTAGATAATGATCCTCAGAAAGTGCATCCCTCGTTTAAGCTTGGCTTCTCATTTACAATACTAATCTGAAAAATGGGGATAAAGTTTTATTTAAAAAAAAAAAAAAAAAAAGTAAGGGGGCTGGAGGTTAAGAGCACCGGCTGCTTTTCCGGAGGTCAGGAGGCCCTGAGTTCAATTCCCAGCAACCACATGGTGGCTCACAACCATCTGTAATGAGATCTGGTACCCTCTTCTGGCCTGCAGGCATGCAAACAGAACACTGTATACATAATAAATAAAAAAATTTAAAAAGGAATATTAAAGTTTAATTAAAAAATTATATTTTATGTATAAGTGCCGCACATGTATACCTACATGTCAGAAAAGAGCATCAGATCTTATTATAGATAGTTGTTAGTCACATGTGGGTACTGGGAATTGAACTCAGTACCTCGGGAAAAGCTAGTGCTTTTAACTGCTGAGCCATCTTTCCAGCCCAATATTAAAGTTTTTAAAAACAAAAGTATTCTTAACTTTTCTTATAGGGGCTATGTAAATTCAAACCTAACTTTTAACTTTTATTTACAATCTAAGTCTAACTTTAACTTTTATAGACTCTCCATTCTCTTAAAAAGTTTGTTTTGATTGACTAAATATGAGATATTCAAGAGAGAAAGGCTGGATTACCTTCTCTTCAAGGTTCCTGAACACCATAGATATTAAACCTTAATATGGAAAAGTCACAACAACTGAACTCTTCCTTATGTTCAAAGGTACCAACACAAGTAGCAGTTAAAATAACTCTACAATGTTTCTATATTTTAAAAAAATTCCTCAACGAAGATATTAAGAAAAATCATATAAAATCTCTATTTTTCTTTTAAATTCTTTTTTTATAGATCAATATCAAACATTATATAAAAAAGGAAAATATTCAGGATAACAAAAAACAGTAATATGAGTTTTTTTTTTCTCTAAAATACATGAAATATAAGCTTCTCAAGTCAGGTTAGGCTCATCTACAGATAAAAAAAGCACAGTAGGTCATAGTTAATGCCCATGGATGCACTATGGCTACCACAAATTTCTGCTAAGTGATCCTTCTACAGACAAACTAGAAGTTTTGTTTTGTGTATGTGTGTGTTTTAAATCACTTTATTCACCCATCATCTTTCAATGAAAAAAAGAATGTTTTTGTTTAAAATCTACTATACCCCCTGCTTATCCTTCTGGGTTTGTGATACCTGGCTCTGGAGGATATTCTCCAAATCTATCCATTTGCTAGCATATTTTAGTATATCACTTTTTTTTACTGCTGAGTAGTACTCCATTGTGTAGATGTACCACAGTTTGTTAATCCATTCCTCAGATGACGGGCATCTAGGTTGTTTCCAGGTTCTTGCTATTACAAATAATGCTGCTATGAACATAGTTGAGCTAATGCTCTTGGGGTGTGAATGTGTGTCTTTAAGGTATAGGCCCAATAGTGGTATTGCTGGATCCTTGGGAGAATGATTCCCAGTTTTCTAAGAAACTGCCATATTGCTTTCCAGAACAGCTGAACAAGGTTACACTCTCACCAACAATGGAGGAGTGTTCCCCTTGCTCCTACATCCTCTCTAGCACAGGCTGTCATCTGTGTTTTTGATCTTAGCCATTCTGACAGGTGTAAGGTGATATCTCAAAAGTTGTTTTGATTTGCATTTCTCTGATGGCTAAAGATGTTCAGCATTTTTTCAAGTGTCTTTCAGCCATTTGTAATATTGCTGATAATTCCCTTTTTAGTTCTGAACCCTGTTTTTTGATTGGGTTATTCAAGGTTTTGGGCTCTAGTTTCTTGAGTTCTCTATATATTTTAGAGATCAGTCCTCTATCACTTGTAGGGTTGGTGAAAATCTTTTCCCATTCTGTAGGCTGTCGTTTTGTTTTAATGACTGTGTCCTTTGCCTTACAGAAACATCTCAGTTTCAGGAGATCCCACTTATTGTTGTTCTTAGTGTCTGTGCTACTAGTGTTATATATTAGGAAGTGGTCAATGCATTGGAGGGTATTTCTCACTTTCTTTTCTATCAAGTTCAGTGTAGATGGTTTATGTTGATGTCTTTGATCCACTTTGATTTGAGTTTAGTGCAGGGTGATAGGCTTGGATCTGTTTGCATTTTTCTACACACTTCCATCCAGCTATGCCAACACCATTTGTTGAAGATACTATCTTTTTTCCATTGAATATTTTTGACCTCTTTGTTCATAGGTGTGTGGGTTAATGTCTGGGTCTTCAATCCGATTCCATTGATCTACAAGTCTGTTTTTATGCCAGTAGCTCTATAGTAGAACTTGAAGTGTGTGTGTGTGGGGGGGATGGTGATACCTCCTGAGGTTCTTTTGTTGAGCAAAATTGTTTTGGCAATCCTGGATTTCCTATTATTCCAAATAAAATTTAGTATTGTGCTTTCAAGGTCTGTAAAAAATTGTGTTGGGATTTTGATGGGAATTGCATTGAATCTGAAACTGCTTTTGGTAAGATTGCCATTTTTACTATGTTGATCCTACCTATCCAGGAGCATGGGAGGTCTTTTCATTTTCTGATATCCTCTTCAATTTCTTTCTTCAGTGATTTAAAATTTTGTCAAACAGATCTGTTACTTCTTTTGTTATAGTTATACCAAGGTATTTAATGCTATTTGCAGGTATTATAAAGGGCGATGTTTCCCTTATTTCTTTTTCAGCCTGTTTGTCTTTAGTATATAGGAGGGCTACTGATTTCTTTAAGTTAATCTTATATCCTGCTACATTGCTGAAGGAGTTTATCAGCTGTAGAAGTTCCCTGGTAGAATTTTGTGGGTCACTTAGGTATACAATCATATCATTTGCAATGCAAATAAGGTTAGTTTCACTTCTTCTTTTCCAGTTTGTATCCCCTTAATCTCCTTTCGTTCTCTTATTGCTTTGGCTAAAACTTCGAGAACTATGTTGAAATAGATAAGGGGAGAGGGGACAACCTTGTCTAGTTCCTGTTTTTAGTGGGATTGATTTGAGTTTCTCTCTGTTTAGCTTGATGTTGGCCACTGGCTTCTTGTAAATTGCCTTTATTATACTTAGGAATTTTTCCTGTATTCCTGACTTCTCCAGGACTTTTATTATAAAGGAGTGTTTCTGTATTTCTATATCCACAACAGGAGTGCTTTAAAAAAACCAAAATTAGAAACTCCAAAAAGCATTCTTGAGAAATCGTAAATCAGATCTTGTTTTACATGCCCCAAAGGAGCTATTTAGAAGGAACTTTGAATTGAGTCCTTTGGTAAAGCAAATAATCCTGTAATAGGAATAATTTCTTTCAATGTATCAAGGTTCTTCCTCCCCACCCACAGTCCCACAGTCCCATTTTCACAGTCCACTTTTTTTTTTTAAAGGAGTCACACCTACCTAAACACAACTACATTGCATATTGATTCTAAGTGTAATCTTCTCAAGTGATGTCTAATCCAGAAGATCCTTGCACAAGGCATATATACTGGGACACCTTTATTTCCTAGTCTCAACTTCCTTGGCAGATACCTCTTTCTGTCTCAGATAAGCAATACTGGGTCTTTTTAGTTTATAACATCTTGAAGAGATGAGAAAATACATACTTTTGGTAGTAACCCCTGAATCTCCATCCTCCAAGATAACCCCTTTCAGGTCATTCTTGCTGATAATGAGGTACCTTTGAAAAAAAGGCATTCTAGAAGTTTTTATGTGCATATCCTCAACTGCCATAAATCTCCAACTGCACCAGATACCTCACTCAGGTTAATTAGGCCTGTTGGATGCTAGTTAGGCCTGAAAGATCACGTGAAGACCAGAAAGATGCTAAACATGCCAGTCACAGGGCAGTTTTAGATGGCAGAACTATGGAGCTAAATGGCTGGATGCCCAGCTGTTTGGGAATATGACCATGATAGAGGACAAGGGTTGCCTATGAGAGCACGCTGTACTGCGGGAGAAGGACAGTGGAAAACTAACAATTGCTTTGCACTTGGGCTAGATAGTTCTTTCTCCATCTAAATTGATTTGTCATTTCTCTCTGTCTGTAAAGAGGTGGGTAAGCTCTATGGAAAGACCTCAGCTCCCAGCACAACAAAGGCCAGGCTAGTACAGCATTCCTGCTCTCCAGCCACTCTCCTGCTCTGGTTCTGAGAGGCAGCACAAAGGTGTTACTGAGATACAGAAAGGCCTTTGGGGACTGGGACTCTGTTTCTAGGGAAGGAATTTGATTTCCTTCAGGTAGGATGTAATCCTCCCTTGGATGACTCTCCCAAGGCCTGCATTTGAGAGCACAGGGTCAGAACAAGTTTAGCAACAGACATTCTGCTATCTGGACTTAGTTCACTCACTTTTAAGGACAATTATTTTGTTGTTATTTCTATAGATCTGCAAACTTCTTATCCAAACCAGCCACATAAAATGGTAAAAACTCATTTAAAAAATGTAAATTCCTGATTTCAATCATTCCTTGTATCTATCAAATAGTTTAGAAGAGATGAAGTTGACTGTTCAGAAATTATTAAACATATCCTTAGAGAATGAACTGTAATTTTGCATAGCCGGCAGTATTTAGTCTAGGTGCTCTGTAAGTGCTCCTTAGTACAGAGGCTGACTTGGAAGGAGATCAGAAACACAAGATAACACCCACTCCCATCGGCTTTCTCCCAAATCAGATTTCCTCTGCGCAGTTGGTTTTAGCTCACAAAGGGAAAAAGAACCCCTGTTTGATTTAGACCATGCTTAGTATTCAGCTTAGGGATTGAAAATTCTATTCTGTGCCCCCACGTACATTATTGTATATCTTGGAAGACTTGTTTAATCTTGATTTTTTGCTTCAGTTTGCCAATCTGGAAAATGAGGTCATTTTTCACCTCACTTTGAAAAAAAGTATTTTGGTGGTCTTTGTTATGGGATTGTGAAAGAAGCCAAAAGACAGTGTAAACTCTCCCCACATTGGGTATATAATATGCTGTAGTGCATCCAACCCAATCTGCTGTCTTAACTGTACTTGAGTAGTCTCTAAAAGGCTACAAATACCTGTAAGTAACATATCTTCATTTAGGCAATCATTTCTAGTTTACATCTACTCATGTTCCAAAGACACCTGGGGTAAGAGCTTGCTCCATATTTAGCAGACTACAATACTCTTCCTTCCTTCCTTTTTGTGTTTGTTTTTCAGGACAGGGTTTCTCTGAGTAGCCCTGTTGTCCTGGAACTTACTCTGTAGGCCAGGCTTTCCTTGAACTCAGGGATCTGCCTGCCTCTGCTTCCCAAGTGCTGGGCATAGATTCTTTTTTGAATGTCATTGTTTGGTCAAGGTTAAATAAATATGACTTTCTTCAGTGTGGATAGAAAACTGATATAGAGACGATTCATAACAAATGACTTGGGAAATTTCCTCCCTCTTCCATGGTTCTAAAGTTAAAAGTGCTAGATGGAGACAGGACTAACATACTTTCTGTGAGGAGAAGGAAGCTTTAAACTCCCTTACCACCCAGTCCTTCTGCAAGCAGAAGTGGATAGGGTCCTCTTGCTACCATCCTGTTACTCAAAGGGATGATAACAGCCATTGGGGGGTTAAAAAGAGGCAGTGAACCCCCAGTTAATGAGTAGGAATTCAGCAGGCAGTGCAAGATAAATGGGGCTCTCTCTGCTTCTGCTAGAGTCAGCATGAACTGCGGCCCTGCGGCTTGTTTGTGGCAAATGGAGTGCGCGAAATATCAAAGGGCAGTGATCCAGAAGAAGACCGACTTTGACAAATTTTAAATTGGCCAGAAAGAAAACGGGGAGGGGGGGGGGAGAGGAAAAATAAAATAAAAAAAGAGAAAAAAAATAAATGAAAGAAAATTAGGCAATTCTTTGTGTCCTACAATTGTGGCATTGCTGTCTTTGTACAGAATTATTGGTAAAACAGCAGCAAGGGTCACTGGATGCTGGGAGCAATTATGAACCACCTAAGTGAGATGCTTATCAGTGGCCAAAGCTTTTAGAGCTTCAATGTGTATACTTGTAAGTAACTCACTCTTGGGCTGCAGTCACTTTAATTAAAGTGTATGGGGTTGGTCAGAAGTAATTATCCTGTTTGGAAAAGAAAGTGGGGGGGAAAAAAAAAACACCTCAACAAATCTGGCAGCAGTAGATTTCAGAACGACTTCTGCCAGTCTTCTTTTGTATGTGTGCTTTCTTCAGAAAGGGTCAGGCTGCGACTGGGTTAGTTTCTGGTTGCTATAACATGACAGCATACAATGTGGGCACAGACAGATTATTGTAACTAAAGTTACCACTTTTGGCAAACAATCTGGGCCAGGCTTCAACTGCTTAGACATGCAGCCTCCACACTATACGCACTTAGGAGCTTTCCTGATCCTACATGGTAAAGATAATAGAATCCCCAAATAGTGTTTTATAAACTGTTTCTTGGAACATAAATGAGCTAGTGCCTTTCTGTTCTTCCCATTTACTGAGTTGTACTACCTTTTAAATATAATCTCTCTATTCCTTTAGAAAAACGATAAAACAAAACAGAACAATCCTAAGCAATCTTCACTGACACAGCAAATGGTTCAATGGGAGAAAACCAGTGTTTTTAAAAACTTGTAAATATCCAAAGGGCTGTCATAGTTTAGTCTTCTTTCCAGAGCTCTGAAAATAAATGAGCAACAACCGAGTATTGGCTGGATGCACAGTGCGCAAATGCTCTGAGGGCTATGACCGCTGAAGCCACTATTTGGAGGAAAATAGTGAATAATCTTTATTTCCATTTTCTGTAGCTCAGACTGACCCCAGAATACTGTCTGAGCAGAGACTGGCTTTTCTATAATGTGACACTGACTCACAACCCCCAGAAATGAGACGGGCTGTCCACAGAAACAGAAGAAATAAGAAATAGTTAAGTTGCAGAGATTCTCCACCTAATTAGCCTGCCTCCCAAAGCAATCTCTAGCTAATGATACTCTACAAGAACATCCCATTAAGTGAGTTATTTTCACCTTAAAGAAATATCAGAAGAAAAATTATGTGACTTTTCTTTTTCAATGCCCACCTTCCTCCCTATCGCACTATTTCATTCTACCAGGGCCCTTACCATTCAGAGGATAGTAAATAAAGATCATCATGAATTTGATCAAATGCTTCAGTGCCTCCTCCCCTGACCTATGAATGCACTCATTACAAATCAGCTGAATGGCTCATTGATTTGCCAGGAGGACAAGCAGACATACCCAATCGTTCAGCCAAGCGGATGTAGACGGGATCTACACGACGCATGGTTTTCACCAGATCCTTTTTGCGGAATTTGATTTCTACTGTCCCTTCTGGTTCCAGAACAGATCCCCTGGATGCAAGAAAGAAAACAAAACAGAAGATTTTAAAGGAAAGAAGACAAAGAATGAAGCCAGTTGCAATTTGTGGACCAGGAAATAGCTTCATTACTGTTTTGGTCACCCATGGTTCCCAGAAGTTACCCCTGGGAGAAAAAGCAAGCACCTAAGATGTATCTAAGTGAGGTATGAGAAAGGCCTAGCATAAAGCACTTGAAATAATTCTCATTACCCTACCAGTAGATTTCCATCTCTAAGAGTGAATACAGATTTCACCGATAGCTGATAAAGGTGTCATGTTTTTGTTTTTCAGAAAAGCAAACAAAACCCTAAAGGTAGATCCTGGCAGAGGAACCACTTTCAGTTCTTCAACTGTGTTTGTGTATGTAGGTGGGGGCACTATTGGTGATGACTGTCCTGTACCACAACCATTAATCTACTCCTGAAACTCAGACACATTAGGCCAGGCTGAGAGACATCATTGATATTCACTGTAAGAAACTCTGAGTGTTTCACTTTGCTAACGTCTATAGCACCAGACAGGACACTTTACCTAACCCTGATCTGGTATCAGAACAGTTTAGGACTTAAAAATAATAAACTTGTTAGTGTAGAATGTCAGCCTAGAGGCGTTTCAACAGAAAAACTATGGCACTTTCCTAAGCAGCCTTTGAAATAGAAGACTAAGATTTGGGTAGAAAGAAAGAGGTTGGTGTTCTAATAAAATGATGGCACATAGAAAAGCACATGGACAATAATGTTGATGTTCTCCGGGAAGGATCATAAACACATTATAGAGGGTCCTGGGCTTGATTTGTCTTATTTAGCTTCAAGAACTACCTTCTTACAGATGTGGGCTTCTCTGCAGTTTGGGGGCGGGGTGTTGCAAACACAGTTCTAAGATGCTACAAATGTTAGCATTTTAGAATACCAGAGTAAAGCCTTGGGCTTCAAGAAGAGAGCAGCTTGGGTCTGGAGTCATAGTGTGTGGGTTCTGTGGGGCATATCAATAACTACTGAGCTCATTAACAGGAGACACAGTCCCAGAAGAGCAGAGACCACACCAAATTTATCTATAATTAGTGTGCTGGAGATATAGCTCAGTGGTCAAGAGTGGTTCTTGCTCTTCCAGAGGACCTGTATTGATTCTTAGCATTCATGATGGCTTACAACTGTCTAACTCCAGTTCCAGGGATCTGACTGACACCCTCTTCTGACCTTTATAGACAGCCCCCACACATGGCATACATTCACATAGATACATGCACAAAAATAAAAACAGATCTTACACACACACACACAAGTCCTGATTACATTTGAGTCTTTCCTTCAAGTTCCTGTTGCCCCAAGAGATGGTTAAGAGTCATATCCAAAATAGCAATCAGGAAGGTAGAATCCTTCTGAGTTTGAAAGGGCCTGGAAGAGAACTTTGTGGTAAAATGATGTGGGTTGGAGATTTAGATGAGAAAACCTGACTCTAGCCTGGTTTCCTTCTCATGACAGCAGGTATTATTTAGGTAGCCTATTTTTCTGGAATCCTTTGGGAATAGAAAGATTCAAATGAAGTTGTCTTGGCTATAATTTTCCCTAAGGGGTAGGGAGATCAACAGTTAGAGGGTCCCCAGAGACATCGAATGTAACAAAAAAGGCATAGTACCTGCTTTCCCGGTCAGCGTACATCTCCATATGCCGAGGGTTGATGGTTGGGTCAATCACAACCCAAGAACCACCCCGAAGCTCAGCCTGGGGAGGAATGTAAACCATAACAGGCTGGGAACATTCCCGTAAGCCATCCACAATGTAAGCGCCAAACTTGAGCACTTGGTCATACATATCTATGGAAAACAAGACCAATTAGAGACAATCAAACTTCTCCTCAAAGCACAGCCTTCATGTTACGAGACACACAGAAAACAGATTTTGATGACGCACTGTGTCTCCATGGAAGAAATGATAGGACTGAGGATTCTAACCACCACAGGTCCTGTACCCCACGGAGACTATAGAGGAGCTTCAAAAGCACAAGACAGAAATTCAGTCATTCATAAAACACAGTATGCAAAGCCTATGATTAAATATCCATTTTATACCCTTCCTGCATCTCGGTATTCAGGTTTCACCACATTAATTCATACTTGCTCTACAAATGTTAAGTATTTTTCATGTCAATATGTGATCTCTCTCACTACATTAAGTTTTCTGAAGGAAGGAACTATTCTAGTTTTTTTTCAATTCCTTTCACAATACACATACAGTGAGGTCTTAAAATATGCAGCTAATGGCAATGGGTTGAAAAAAATTCATCCTTAAAAACTGGAGCCAGGAGTGTTAGGGCACACCTATAATCCCTGTACTTGGGAGGCCAAGGCAGGAGAGCTGTGAGGCCAGCCTGGACCACAGAGTTAAGTTTTAGCCCAAGCAACTTAGTGAAACCTTGTTTCAAAAATAAGATAAAAACTAGACTTTTCATCCTCCCTGCATATAGGCCTGTCCACTACCGAAACATGTGCAGTGCTTAAAGTTGGTACTGAATGAGTGAACAAGCATACATAATTGTGAAAGAATAAGAAAAATTATATAATAATTGTAGTTTTTTAGGATATCAATGAGAAGAAAAATTATATATGCACACTCACATATAAAACCTCACATGGCCACATGAAGAGCCAACCTTTTTATTCTGTTTGGGCATTCTTTAGTCCCCCAAAGGCCAGGACCAGCTTACAAAGATCTTTGGTACATAAATGAGCGAGTCCTTGGGATCAGTCATTTATTTCCCAGTGTTTTATGGGCTGCTTCCCATTTCCCAGCTCTCTAAAGTTTAAACATTGCTACTGTTAGGGTTCTGATTCCAAACATCTACTGAGTACTTCAGCAGAGCCACAAAGGATCCTTTCCAAACAACAAATGACAGGTTCAACCAAGTTCCATGTTTCCTATCTAGATAGGATCTCAATTTGGAATAAATCAGTTTTGAAAATCTAAGGCAAAAAAGCATTTTTCAGGAAGAAAAGAGCAAACCAAATAGAAACTGCATTTGTAGTAGTTAGGACCAGATAAAATTGCCATCTTCTCCTGAGTAAAAATGGCTCTCTAGTTAGACCATCAGTGAGCACAGCCTACTTGAAGGCAGGCACATGCCTTTCGGCTACTGCTCTAACTGCTTATCTGTGAGGACTTCTGAAATTCCAGGTTGCCCGAGGATACATTTCCTATTCTATGTGGAACATGTATCATATATCCTGTATATATGATGAGAGTGAAGACATTTATTTCTTTGGGTAGAAGGCAAAGATCAAAAAAAAATTTACTGCTAATTGCACAACTGCTGTATGAAGAGCGGGAATAAAGGACTTTAAGCGCTTTACGCTAATTCTGTGCTTATGAAAATAATTGCTCAGTTCAAATTATTTTAACTAAATTAATTCTTCAGTGGATATTTCAACCAGTGCTACATAATAAAATAATTGTGTAATTAGCAGTACATTTTTCAGTGCTGCCAAGAGAACAGTTTCAGAAGTAGTAGCAGGAAGGAGTGGTCTTCTTAGTGTGTGCACAGAGAAGAAATGAGAAGTGCAGACAAAAGAATAAGATAAAGAGTGATAGTACAAATGTCATTTGACTTGGAAAAATGTTACAGGAAACACCAGTCTCCAGCCACTTTCCTCATTTTTGTTAAAAGTGTATTTATATAAAAATCTATCTCTGAACTATCTATCTGGTTCAGAATTAACTCTCCAAAGGGCATTCATTTAATATTAAAAAGACACCATTTGACTTCACACTCTATGGAACTGAGATGAAGCTAAGTGCAGATTTTTTATTTTTGTGAGAAGGACTGCTTTTTCCTTATCATCTAGACAAATTACTGTATACCAAGAATCATGGCTGTATACATACACACTTACGTACCCCAGGTATAAAGGTACAACATCAATAATCAGAATATTATCTTTTTCCTATATCCATGTTATAGCTAGTAAAAGAAAGTTAAGTAAGAATAAATGGCAGAGATGACATTCAAATGTAGTTTTTCTTTTAAGATAGGGTTTTGCTATGTAGCCAGGTTGGCTTTGAACTTACGTCTTTGCCTCCTGGTTGCTGAGATTACAAGTATGCCTTTCCATGCTCAGCTTCAAACTCACATCTTACAACTTTAAAGTTACCATTCTATTGCCTCACTTTACTCATTCTTACTGTGAGGAGACAGTGTGAGGCTTGCGAGGAATAATCTGTAACATCTAATGGCTGACTAAACTAAAAGCAGAAAGAGACCTGAGTGACTGAACCTATCTAATGTGGCCTGGATTTCCTTTATGTTCAAAGATGTCAGGAACTATCGATAGTATTAGCAGTTATGTGAAGGGCTTGGATTTAGCTGCCAAACAAATACCTTTAGGCACTAAAACTGACACAGAAAAGGGACTTTAGGGTTCTTTAAAACTGCCATGCTTAGTGCTAAAATAAAACCTCCATCTTCCCAGGAACACCAACTCCCCTGGAACACCAACAGACCCATAAGGCAACTGTCAAAACAGCCCCAAACAGGCTATTCAAATATAAACATAATACAAATTCAACAGTTAATATGTTAATACTGAATTGCAAGTTTCCCCAAACCAGGTAATTTGAAACAATGATCTGACTACAAATTTATAGTAGTCATATTTAAGAAATAGAGTGAAAATTTAGCTAAGAATATCAGGGGAGGGAGAATCTCCAAGGGTTTATGCTAGAGTCAGTTCAGGGAAATTTAAAGCCATGCATTTGCTTGTCATTCCTGGTGCCTGAGAAATGCAGCTGGACTGGAAACAGAAATATTGATCCATTCCTTACTGGAGAGGAAGGAGCTTTCTAGCATCCTGGGAAAATACATCTGCATGAATGGTGATCACATCCAGCACCCAGGTATCATTTCTGCCTGGGGCCTTCATTGTCATACAACATGGATAACCTGTGGCAGCCACATGCACCCAACAAGGGAGTGGAGTGTGGAAGTATTTCGGCAGTGCCCCATACTCACAAACTGGAATGGATCTTATTGGTTTAGGCAAGATTATTTTAGGCACTGAGGTAAACATTAGGCATACACAAGCTGCATGCATGTAATGTCTCTCATGAGTTCATTACGGCTTGCGGACATTGTATTTCAACATCCAAGTAATCAGAGATTTTAAAATAGACTTTCATTCCAGTTAAAGTTTTCAATAAATGTGGTTTTTTATTGATATTTATAACCTGTCCTAGGAAAAAATAATAAGTATAACACGAAAAGCCAACTGAGAGTGACCCTGTAGCACCAGCAGTAAGGCAGCTTAATATCACTGGGATTTGCATCCTATCAAGCTATTCACGCTGAGGCTGGGACCCTGGTGCTAATTTCTAGTAAATTTCACGCTTGATGTCTCCCTGTTGTGGGTCATTGCCGGTTCGTCTAAATAAACTGCTTCCAAATGGCTCTTCCATCTAAATATTCAGCCAGTTTTTATAATTTAATTTTGCATTATGCTGAATAGCCTTCCGGCCAGATAGAGCTCATTGGAAAAAAAGCACCAATACCATCTTGACAAGCTTTTATTTATTTATTTATATTTTTTACTGCTAGAATTAGACCTCCTAGGCCGACTAGTAAAGAGTTTTTTTCCCCCTCCACTAATGTCAATTTTCAGCATAGCAAGAGCTGTCTCTAATCTTTTCCTACTCATTACACACAATTTTGGAGTCATTTTACCCACAGTGCAGTCGGCTTCTGGCTGTGTGTTTGTGTGCACTGAGGGATGGCATAATTGTTTATTTTCCCTCCCTGCATAATCCCCCAGCCAGTATTGAAACCAAAACTGCAAACATCTCCCCAAGGGCTGTGAAGAATGACAGGAGGCTCTCAGTTTAGGGCCCTTTACATGAGATAATATGTGGGAATCTGCTTGACCTGTACGTACATGAGAGTCTGTCCTTCCCCTTCTTGCTTTCATACAGATCTTGGTCTTCTACAGTCTATGGTCTTATGTGATATGTAATTGGCTATACCATACCAAAGTTCAGAAGAAAGAACTTTGCTCTGGACTATATAAGGCCAGTAACTCATTTCCAACCAGGGAAAGAAAGGAGGAGCTGGTAGTTATTATTTAATGAGGAGGGTTTAAGGGATGATCAAGTTTAGGAAAAAAGTAATACTAATTGTTAGACAGCACTATGAAGGGCTACCCAAAACTCTACATTTAGAAATGGTTAAAATGAGGATTATGTGTATTTTACCACAATTTAAAAAAAGTAACTTTTTTTTTTTTTTAAAAAAAAAAAGCTTTATTTATTTGCCTTGGTGTTTGCCTGGAACTGGAACTACATATTTGCCTTGGTGTTTGCCTGGAACTGGAACTACAGACAATTGTTAGCTGCCATGTGGGTGCTGGGAATCGAACCCGGGTCCTCTGGAAGAGCAGACAGTGCTCTTAATCGCTGAGCCATCTCTCCAGGCCCAAAAAGTAACTTTTTGAGACAAGAAGTTACTGTATTAAGCAAGCTAATTTTGAATTTGCTATAATATAACATTCAGAAAACAAATAAACCCCCCAAATCATTTCTGAGTTCTAGTTATTTCTTCCTGCAATAGCTATGGGCATTTCCAAAAGAGGGTAAAATAGAGAAGTGATAACTTTCTCAAGATACCCTGGGATGTTCCAAGTTGACTAGTTCTGTTCCTGGACCTAGGGGGGGGCGGGGAGGATGGTTCAGTGAGTAAAGACACTCGGTGAGCAAATCTAGCTACAGAGTTAGATACTGAACCATGGAGACTGAGGACAGAACTGACTCCATAAAAGCACTGTGGTGTGCTTATATGTGTATGCATCCCACAACACACACAAACTTAAATAGGAGAGATGGGTCGACATACATTCTTCTATCAACTCTCTTTAAAAAAACAAACAAACAAACAAACAAAAAAACAAAACAAAAGTTGGTCACTTAAAGAGATTCACTTATCTTAAGCCTCAATTCATGTAAACTAAAGACAGCAATTTGACATGTTCCTTAGAGGTGCTCACTGTGATTATAGAAGCTTACATGAAAACAGTTAATACAGTTTCTAGTGCAAAGATTCATTAACCTTTCCACACCACAGTAAGAACAGGGTCTTGCTATGTAGCCCAGGTTGGCCTCACATTCATGTCAACCCTCCTGATTCATCCTCTCAAGTGCCTTCCTTCAACAAATCTTAATTTTGTTCTTAATGGTTCAGCGCTAAGCAACCAATAGGAGACTGAAGAAAAAACAGGCAGCAGACTTCAACAAGAGTGCACTTAGTGCCCTGTAGTGAAGTCTCTAAAGAACAAAATCACTGAATTCTCAGGTCTCAGTGTAAAATACACAGCAAAGGCAGTGGGAGTCAAGTGAAAATGAATGCTAACTGGATCTCACCTGTATGAACAAAGAAGTGTTAACATTCCCTCAATCTCAGCATCCATGTGGTATCTTCTCTTGAATACCCTTATACTCTTATATATTACAGCTTTAACATGCTACCCAAAGAACATTTTTCTTAGCTCCTTGAGGAAATAACTGTTTCTGACATATCTTTGTTTCTTCAGAGGCAGTTAACAAAGTTGCAAATAGGAATTCAGTAAAAGTGTGTAGGTTTGACTTGACTGAACTACATACTCCTTTTCTCATGGTGTTTTCACAGATGATTCACCTGGCTCAGTGGTTAAGAGCACTGACGGTTCTTCCAGAGGACCTGAGCTCAATTCCCAGCATCCACATGACAGCTAACAACTGTTTGTAATTCTAAGATCTGACACCCCTGCACAATTATACATATAGGCAAAACACCAATGCACATAAAATAAAAATAAGTATTTTAAAATATGTACTTTTAAAAGTATGTAAGGGGCTGGTGATATGTCAGTGAGTAAAGGTGCTTGTCATCACATCTTAACAATTTGAGCTGGAATTCTAGGGCCCATATGATGGGAGAAGAAAACCAATTCCTACAAGTTGTCCTCAGACTCACCCTTCCCACAATCAACTATAATAATAATAATAATAATAAAAATTAAAGTACATAGTGGGGCTGGACCGGTGCTCAGTGGTTACAGCATTTATTTCTCTTGCATTGAACCTGGGTTTAGTTCCCAGAACCCACAGATTGGCTTATAAACATTTCTAACTCCAGTTCTAGGGCATCTGACATTCTTTTTTGAGCTCTACAGGTACCAGAGATACATGTGGTGTACATAAATACAAAAGAGGCAAAACACCTAGACACATTAAAAAAATCATTTAAAAAAGTACATAAGCATTAAGATATATGCATAGTCAAAACTTCTGAGAAAAGGGGCATATCTCTAGTAAATATAGGCTTTTTGATAATTACAAAAACAGTACTAATAGCTCTTCATTTTCTCAATGAGGCCTGGCAAGCATATGTCATTGGCAACAATTGTGAATACCTCTCACACACACGGCTAGTAACCTACAAGGGGAGCCCTCCCAGGCTGTTCCTCCTGCAGAAGACAGGAGCACCTGCTTGGGGCTTTGTGTAGGCTCTCTATGGAGAGCTCATTACTTCACATTTCTATGCTCTCAGCAATCTCAATCACTCCAGCATGTCAGCTCCTTTCATTTCCCCAGCCCATCTATTCTTTTAGAATCCTGAGGTGATAGAGGAATGCACCCACCCACATACTCTCACAGCCTGCAGGTACAGATCCTGGCCTTTGCACAGCTGTGGGTATCTATCCTTATAGAAAACAATCCTTTCTGTCTCTCTCTAGATTGTCCACAGTAGTTCTGATCATGGAGGATTTTTATTTAAGGGTGACACTGGCTGCCTAATCACTAAGAAATTCCCATGGCATGGACTAGAACCTTTATACTAATGATCTAATCTGCTGGAGCTACAGGCCTAGGGATGTTGATAGACAATAATAAAAGATACTACAAATTGCCACAAAGAACAGCCAATCTCTGGTATTGAATTTCTTCATTTTCTTCCAGTTATTGCTAATTTCAGAATACATCTTGGTCACTGGAGAATGTTAGAGAGTGATTGAAGAACATTTGCCTATCTTCAACAGTAGCACACTACACAATACTAGATTATACCATAATTTTTTATGAAATTAGAAGACATATCTTTTTGATGAGGAGAAAGGGATGTTTGAGACAGGGTTTCTCTGTATAGTCCTGGCTGTCCTGGAACTCAATCTGTAGACCAGGATGGCCTCAAATTCAGAGATCCATCTAGGACTCATGCCACTATGCCCAGCTTATAAGACATTTTATTTTTCCAGTAGTCAGAGAAAGCTGTCAGGTCACAGATGGTGACCTATTAACATACCCATAGGATCTCTATTACATTCTGCCAACAAGCTCTCCCCTTGCACCACCAGCCTAAGCCTAGTGATCACTGATTCCCCTCCAGCCCAGGGCAGACCAGTCACTTTCTTCCCATCCCTCTAGTCACCTTTCATCCCACCAGAGAAGCCTCTCCAGTTGGCAAAGACCATGAGAGGTAGCCCTTCACGGTTGAAGTCCTTGATAGCCTGATAGGTCTTAAATGCAGAGTCTGGAAACCAAACCTGGCCAGCCTGCTGGATTATCTGTGAGGGAAAGTCAAGAAAGAACCAGTTAACAAAGGTTTGAAGTAGAACCTCCCACAACTGATCAAGCTGTAATTTATTAAAAATAGTAAACTCAAGATCAAACCAACTAAATTAAAAACTGTTGTTTAGGGGCTGGAGAGATGGCTCAGAGGTTAAGAGCACTGACTATTCTTCCAGAGGTCCTGAGTTCGATTCCCAGCAACCATATGGTGGCTCATAACCATCTATAATGACATCGGGTACCCTCTTCTGTACACTGTATACATAACAAATAAATATTTAAAAAAAACTGTTGTTCATCATGAGGATGACCCTTGAAGCAAAAAAGAAAAAAATCCTGGCTCTGACTTCATTAAACACTCTTCTCTTGGGAGCCTGACTATACCATTATTCCTTAGACAAAAGGAGGAGTCACACTGCTTCTCTCAAGCAGTTACAGGAACTCTTTTCAAAGGCAACTCAATTACGTTACTATCTTTTCCTTTGTGTATGTATGTACATGCACGTGAACATGGACATAGCTATGTGTGTATATGCATGGAAGGCAAGAAATCAACAATGACTGGATGTCATTTTCATGTCTAACCTAGGTTGTTTTTTGGAGACAAGGTCTCTTACTGGCCTAAATTTCACTCAAATAGGTGAGGCTGGCTGGAGAGTAAGCCCCAGGAATCCCCTTGTCTTCGCCTCCCCAGTGTTGGAATTACAGGCATGTGCCATTATGTATAAATTTTGTGTTTTTACATGTGGGCTCTGGGAACCAAACTAAAGTCTCTGTGCTTGTATAGCAAGCACTTTACTGACTGAACTGTGTCCCCAGCCCTACAATATTCTTTGAAGCATGTCAACTGTACTGACTCCAAGTCCTTTCACCTCTCTAGTACTGCAACTAGATACCAGATACTCCATGAGATACCACTGAGGAGCCTTCTTATTGCTCTCCTTCACGCCTCCATTTCTAGATAGTGACAAAGTATAAAATGAAATCCATCTTTAAAGGAAAAAGTGTGTATGTGTATGGGGGGGGGTAGTCTGTAGCTTCCACATCTGGCTGTCTGGGGACTATGTTATCACTCCTAGGGGTATCTCAGAGAACAGATGAGTATCAGTGCCTGTTGCCTCTCTGTTAGACTAGCTCCCTAACAAAAGTAGATTGCTTTCTAACATCACCTAGACCACTGTAGAGGCCTATTTAACTTTCCACATAAAAAACTACTACAGTGATCTAGAGGTATCTTGAAAGTGATCAAGAACAGCACAAAGAGTATTTGAGGTGACCAACCTTGGCTTCAGAATCCAGGTTTGCAGGATCAGCTGGGATACTGAGTTCTACAGTTCGCGTTTCTACAGCAACGACTCCCACAGGTATTCCCCCTAACCTGGGGAGGGGGGGAGGAGGAAGAGGAGGAGGAGACAAGCCACATAGGAACATAATATATGTTAATATTACAGTTAGGCATTTATTTTTCATTTGCACATGAACACTGAGGGAAAACTGGAAATAAACAGTAGGGGAGACAGTTGCTTCTAGGAGTTAAGTGTGAGATTTCTGGGGTTTGGTATTCATTTTGTAAATATGGAGGAAAGTTCCCTCACACTCACTCATATTCTACAATGCCCTTCCCCTGATAAATTCAAACTGAATGCTGTATTGGGGGGGGGAGACACTCTAACAGCTTTGTGCACATGTCTACTTCTGTGGTTGCTAAATAAAACTTTCCAGTTTGCTGTCAATCAGCTCTTGATGGTAGGACACAGCCTGAAATTGCTGGCCTTATGGGCTAGAGCTGTGGTAGTTAAATAAGTTCTTGCCCTTCCTTCAGTGAAAAAGAACAAAGAGACAGGAATATTTTTTTAGTAATAATCTTGGTGAAATCTGTTATCAGAAGCAGATACTTAATTTTAAAGCTTTGTTAGACTCAGAAGTTTGAAGCTTCTGCCTATATATTTGCTAATAATCTCCCACACTGGTCCTCATTAAGATTTCCTAGAATGAATCCGAGATGAAAGGAAGAAGAAAGAGAAACCAAGAGGACAATGCCAAGGGTAAGGTGAAGCCTTTATTCTGGAAAATGTGATACCATCTTCATTCTGTCCTTTGCTTTTCTCTGGGCTGGAACCACGGCTGGCTATACTCTCATTTTCTACAACACTGTCCATAACAAACTTTTCTATGAAGGATGGTCTTTAGCTGTTACATCAACTACTAAAAATAGATTCTTTTCATCACAAGAGACCTAACTGGAGCTGAGTGGAGACCACCCACCACCCCCTTGTCACTTGCCTGCACTGAATCAGAATCAAAAGCCCTCTAGACAACCAGACAACGAGCAAGAGGTACACAGGAGGGTTCAGAAATATTTCTGTTCACAATGATTAACACTCCAACTGGAAACTTGTAATTGCAAAAGCCACCCTAAATCGGTAACTTATAACTTATATATTAGGGCCCATGTGACCTAATAAAGAACATCTTTATCCGAGTATTACAGTTATTTATTGAAGTTGAAAACAGCTCAGAACAACTTCTGTTTTCTATTATACTTCATATAAATTTTATCAGGCTAGCACATGAAGATGCTACATCTTGTTTTATAGTGTGTCCCTGGACAAGGTGCCATGGAATAATAAAAGACAATTTACAGCCAATAGCACACATATTCCAAACATACATACCAAAGATGAGTTTTGGCAGCACTTACAGTAACAATCCCAGAAGAATACATTTATATTTATTTCTTGAAATGCCACTGCCTCTGAAAGAAGCTAGCTCCATTTGTTTTATATACTTCTGAGCGTGTGCATGTGTTTGGAGTAAGAAGCCCAGAACTCATCAGATGGAAAGAAAGGAAGACATCAGAGTGAGTATTGGAATAAACAATAGCTGAGCTAGCCAAAGCCAAGCTGACTAGTCTTAGTTT
This sequence comes from Sigmodon hispidus, assembly GCA_004025045.1. Classification (NCBI taxonomy): domain Eukaryota; kingdom Metazoa; phylum Chordata; class Mammalia; order Rodentia; family Cricetidae; genus Sigmodon; species Sigmodon hispidus. Next base: position 33,475 of record PVIH01001337.1, read on the forward strand.
CAGAGTAGTCCCTATTCTAATGTTAAGGGTAAAACATTGTTCTTTCATATACCATAGGAAGATCTTAAAGACTTTAGCAAAGTTTGGCTTTGGAAAGCTTAAAGACTATCATGTATTTTATATACAGGAAAAGTAAAAACAGAATAAACAAAAACAAATTCTCAAAAATGTCAATATGACATGAGACCCTGTAACTAGCTGTATACCCTACTTCCACTTCCTCAGCAGAAATTGTACCAACACAAAATAATTCTCACAGAGTTACTGTATCTAGGGGTGAGAGAAAAGACCTGACACTTGAGAGAAAATGAGCAGCTAGCTTCTGAGTTCCTGTCTCAGATGACTCCTATTCAGTGTCACAGTGGAAGGCTCTGGCTGGGATTCACCATCTGATGGCTCCTTGTCACTGGCTGCATGAGGCATGCTGACCTGACGCACTGAGAGAACCACAAAGCCTAGAATTATTTTCAAGGCTAGAATCTAAATCTCAAGCCAATGTGGCATGTTGGAGAATCTTGAGCAGGTGCCTCTTTTCACCAAGATAAGAAAAACTGATTGCCCCCTGGAGGAAGGTGAGCACCTGATGCAGATCTCTCAGGCAGCATGTCTGCAGCACAGACCTAGATTAAGATCAGCCTTGGCAGGTGCTCGTTATAGCAAGCACGACAGATTATTTTGCACAGAGCTTGCTGTTGAGTGAAGCACTTCTTAGAGTGGGTATTAAAATTTAATAGAAACTTCAATTTCCCACTTGAAAAATATGGGTATCCCAGCAACCTATGCCAGCTTATTTTAACTCACTCCTGTTTCAAATTAAAAAAAAAAAACAACAAAAAAAAAACCAACTCAAATCTGATTTTATTCCAATACAATCCAGTATTATAAATCACCTCAGTAGACATGATGTCAGAAAGAGATTCACTCTTCTTAGGGTACAGGAAGAATCATGTGGTGCCTGCTCCTAAGAAAAAGGGGTCTTGTGGGGAGGAATCAGATTGGTGATAGCTACTGTAGTACAGCTTTGGGGTTCACAAAGAGTTTCTCTTACAGAAATATGAAAAGGAAATATTGTCAAAATCAGCCTTCAGATTAAACACATCATTAGAATGATGCACTGAATGGCTACAGAGACCAGTAGGTTATCTTGGCTATGACTACCATCTAATACTCAAAGAAAACCCAGACAAAGCTTCACTGGTGAACGCTATGATCCTTCTTTCCCTATTTTTACTTGGGAAGAAAAAGAGTTTCCAAAACAAAAGAGGGCTTACCTGGCTCTACCAACCACCACAGTCTGTGCCCAAGGCTGCATAATCTCTGAGAAAGATCCATAGTCAAAAAATCCACTCAACCACTGGCCTTTCTGGGCTGTGAAGGAAAAGGGTGGGAAGGAAACACAGAACATAAAGACAATCCACCTACTGAAAAATGTACTGAGCTGATGAGTTTAAGGTGGGGTTTGGGGACTTATTTTGAGGAGTTAGTATGTTGCTTCTAACCACATCATAACAGATGGAAGCAATAAACCACTGAGTATTCACCTGCCTTCAGAAGTCATCCCCTATTTCATTAGCTAGTTCGCACAAAATCATTTATCAGCAAAAGCATCACTTTTTGTTACACGATGAGGTTCAGCTAGCAGAGAGTTTGCATGCCTTTAAATAAATAGTTTGGCTTTCTTCAAGACACCACAAACATTTGTCAAGAGGCAGCCAAGTCATTAAAGATGTTTTAAAATGTTTATTTCTATTTTAAAACTTGCCTGACAATTTTTTTTGATTCCACTGATTTTCTTTTAATGGGAAGATGAAAAAACCTAAGTATTATTAATCAGATGAAGACTCAAACTTGGAGTAAATAAAAGATTCAGTCTTTGCCAGAAATGCAACAATAGAGAGGCATTTTATTATAGCTGAAAAATTATAATCCTTTTAGATGAAGGACCATGACTACATGCTCTTGAAAGAACAAATACATAATGGTTAAGATATATACACTTTAAAAAAGATACACACACTTAATAAGAGCACTTCCCTTCCTCATCCATTTCCATATACTGGCAAGGCATGAAACTTTCACTCCTTAATTTAAGATAAAACTTTTGTTTTATAGGCATGAATGTTTGATCAAGTGTCCATAAAAGCTTCTACAAATAACTGTTTCCTCGTTTGCCCTCTCAGCTCACAGTTTCTCAGTGATTCTTCTAATTTGAACATGGCCCTCCACCCCCTAAACCTCAAGTCCAAAACCAATTAAAAGTGGAGATCTAAGCAAGCTAACCTCTGCTGACTTAAATAGGACGGAGAATGTTTTATCAAGACTAAACTTGTAATTACTGTGTTCTACATTCCTTGCCTCTATGGCCCCAGTGTAAAATGTGATCATCCATTTCAAAATTATCTCTCCATCGTGAGCCCAAAGCTGATCGTTTAGATTCTGGTCTCGTGTTAGGCGTCAGTTTGAAGAATATCATGGCACTATCTCCTCTAATAAATGACTTTAACTTTTCACCTAGAAGATATCTGCTTTAACTTATCATGGGGAATCATCTGCTTTCTTTAACGCTTCCACTAAATTAAAATCTGAAGTCACTCGATTTGGGAGCGGGTGTTAGCTGCACCTAGACAGCAGGATGAATTACTAGAGAGTCAATGAAAAAATATTATCCAAAACACTAGAAAACTTCGTTTATCACAAATTTCATTTTATTTTGTGGGTTTTGGTAATAATAACAATCTGGATAATGCTCACTCACATATGTACTTCTCTTCACACCAAGCAAAGGTGTTTTGCATTTTGAGATAATCTTACAGCCTAGTCTTGAACTTGCAATCCTCCTGCCTCATCCTCTTAAGTGCTGAATTAAATGCATATACCACTATGTTTTTGCAAAGGGCCCAAATTTTGATGAAGGTTCTAAACCAAATTGGTTCTAGTTTCACCAAGACTGAAATTTTAACTTTATATGCCTGGATCATTTTATAACATTTACTTTGATAATAACAATTTGGAAGTATAGGATTAACTTCAAAATCAGAGCATTTACTTGTTTCAAAACCCTAAGGAGCTGGCTAGAAGTATAGTTAAGTGGTATGCATAAGGCCCTGGGTTCAGTCTCCAGTACTCCCGTAACAAAACCACCCCCGTCTTACATGCTGACTAGGGAGGAAGGGGCCATTGGCTATCCTAGTTGGACCTGATGGTCCCACAAGTTAGGTCACTCTAGCTCAAATGAGATGAGATGCTTTCCTATGTTTCTCAGGAGAACACTCACTGACTGAGCTTTGTTCTGAATTTAGAGGAGACCCATTTAATTCTCAGAAAAGTCCTGGGATTTTAAGGACAATCACTGTGTCAGACTTATGATTCTCACCAACATCATGTATAAAAATAAGATGATGATGAAAAATCACTATGGCGATTTTTCTGCCTATGTAAGAAAAAGCAATTTTACTAAGGTCAAGAAAAGACATAGAAAAAAAAAGAGGTACAGTTATAAAGTAAAACTAAAAGTTAGTTATAAATTCAAACTAACAGAGTTCTCTTGATTTTTGTAGAGTATCAGTTAGACATCAAAGTAATAGTTGTGGGATCTTGCAAAAATAAGATATGTCTATGGAAGTACTTTTACATCAGACTCTACCTTGAGTGGTTTCTATTAAATCTTCTTTATTCATAATTATAAGAAAGACTTAATTCAGCTGAATCACAACAAACCTTAAATTAAACAAAATTTTAAACAGTGTTTGAAATTATTTTTTTTTATATGTATGGGTTTTTACCTGAATGTATGTCTCTGCACTAGTGCATACCTTGTACCCAGGAGGTCAAAACAAGGTGTCTGACTCCCTTGGATCTGGAGTTACAGGAGGCTGGGAGCCACCTTGAGGGGGCTAGGGATTGAACCCAGGTCTTCTGGATGAACAGCCAGTGCCTTTGCTAAACCATCTCTCTAACCCCCTATAATTCATTTTTTATTTTAATATATATAGTATTTTGCCCACATGTGTGTCTGTATGCCAGGTATGTATCTGGTCCAGAGAGGCCAGAAGAGGATGCAGATTCCTCTGGAACTGGAGTTACAGATGGTTATGGGTCACCAAGTGATTTCTGGGAATTGAACTCACTGTCTGGAGGAGCAGCCAGTAATCTTAATTTCTGAACCATCTCTCAAACCCTTGCAACCCATTCTTTCATGTACAGTATTTTAAAATGAATAGTGACAAAAAAACATGCAACAAAGGACAGACATTTTATAACACCATTTGGGGAAAGTAAAGGTCAGGTGTGGTGGGTGGTTCATGCCTGGAATCTCAGCACTTCGTAGACTGAAGCAAAAGAATTTGAGAGCCAACCTTGGCTACATACCAAGTTCCAGGCCAACTGGGGCTACAAACTGAACCCTTACAAAAACCAAAGTAGGGGCTGGAGAGATGGCCCAGCAGTTAAGAGCACTGACTATTCTTCCAGAGGACCCGGGTTCAATTCCCAGCAACCACATGGTGGCTAACAACTGTCTGTAGTTCCAGTTCCAAGCAAACACCAAGGCAAATAAGTAAGTAAGTAAGTAAGTAAGTAAGTTTAAAAACAAAAAACCAAAGTAAAACAGGCCACTTGGGGCTTTACAAAAGAAGATTTTCTACAACTGTCAAGTGGATTAACAAATATAAATCTAGATACATAGAGCTATTTATTTTTTCTGCAGTGTGTGAGTGTATATATAGCATATGTGGCATGTGAGGAAAGAAGGCACCTTAGGTGTCATCATCACTCAGGTGCCATCTACTGGCCTGGAACTATAGTACACTAGGTTGGATGGCCAGCAAGCCTCAGGGATCCATGTGTTGTGGAAACAGGGCCCTCCCCACTCACTGTGCTGAGACTAAAAGCACATTCTACCAGCTTTTGAAAATAAGGGTTCTAGGGATAGAATTCAGGACTTCTTAAAAGCATTTTATTATCAATACTTTTTCCAGTATCATAAGAAGAATGTAAGTGTGGTATTCAGCAATAGTTTGCTAAGAAGAGTAAAGGGCTAGAGAAATGGGTCAAAGGATAGGACCACTGACTATTCTTCCAGAGGTCCTGAGTTCAATTCCCAGCAACCAGATGGTGGCTCACAACTATCTATGATGACATCTGGTACCCTCTTCTGTGTACTGTATACATAATAAATAAATCTTTTTTTTGTTTTGTTTTTTTAAAGAAGAGTATAGTTGAATTCTACATTTAAGGTTTAAAGACATTTTCAAGGTAACTAACTCCATTAATCTGTCTCCTCCCATGTTTTATTTTGGAGACATGATTTAGCTATGCTTCTCAGGCTACTTGAATCACTTTGTAGCCCAAGCTGGCTTTAGACTGCTGGTGATCCTCATGCCTCAGCCCCTCAAGTACTGAGACTGTACGCATGTACACCTATAGCTGGCTCAATGCTCTTTTTAGAAACACTAGTTGGCCAGAGAGTCTGGTCCTTGGCCATGGACATAGCTCAGTACTTACTGAGCATAAATGAGACTCTGAGTTTGATTCCCCATTCCTACCCTAACAAAAAGGACTCTAGTTTTGTAAGACCATCATTTTATTGCTCATACCGAATTGTTGAGAGCCTTTTAACCTAAGTTTCTTTTTTTTTTTTTTTAAAAACTTTATTTATTTATTTGCCTTGGTGTTTGGAACTGGAACTACAGACAGTTGTTAGCTGCCATGTGGGTGCTGGGAATCGAACCCGGGTCCTTTGGAAGAGCAGACGGTGCTCTTAACCACTGAGCCATCTCTCCAGCCCCCCTACTAAGTTTCTTAATAATAGAAGGAGTAAATTAGTGACTATACCAGTTATGACTAAATGATGAATAATAAAGTCCACATTTTCCTATTTATTCACAAAGATTTGTTTTTTACATTTTTTCATAGAGCTTTTTCTTGTATCTTCCTTGTTTCTAGGTATTCCCTACAATTTCTTAGTAATATACTTTTGTGCTAGAGTTGGACAGTGACTAGATAGAGCCTGACAACCAGAATACCACTAGGTCCTTAAACATATACGTACTTGGGTGAGGACGGCCTGCCAGCATCCACCGAGGATCATATGGGGCCTTTGTGGGAACAAACTCGATGATTCTGTCTATAGGATCCTTGGAATTCAGGAGAGGAACTGAACTATGAACGCTCTAAAGAAAGATTGGGAGGGAAAGAGCACACCCATCAGCGATGTCAGCAGCTGTTAACTCTAGACAAAGGCAGCAAGGACCAGTACAGAACTATACCCATTGGTCCTAATCATCAAGCAGAAGCATCTCAGTTACGTGTCAAGGAACAAAAGAAACACACATAGTTCCCACCTCACACTTAGGAGCCTGACACACAGTAGTGCATTTTGACAGGATCCATTGTGCCCTTTCTCTTTGAGAGGCAAGCTCCTAGAGGACAAATGGCTACTACAGGGAAGAAACTCATGGAGATGAGGAAGTATTAACCTTTGGGGATGTAAACATATATATGCCATGAAAGTATCGGTTGCTAGAAAACAGTGGGGCTTGGTGAGATCCAAAGGTATTCTGAAGGTAAAAGACAGCTTCAAGAAAAAAGAAATCTATAGGTTTCCGAGAAATACTTCACAAAAGATTCTTCAAACAGGGTACACAACAAGCTGTGGCAGAGATGGTAGGTAGGAAGGGCTCACCTTAGGCATATATGACAGCCAGTGTAAGACTGTGAAAACTCCCTCAAAGTCGTCACAAACGGTGCTATGGGTAACTCCGTTGTTGTGCATGATGTGGATGCCCCCAAGCTGATTGTTGGAGGTGTACACCTCTCGGCCAAGGACCTAGAAAAATGAGCAAGTAAAAGGACATTTGTCTCTACTAACAATGTATATTATTTCCTAATTCTCACTAAAATGTTACCCCCCACTTTCCTCCACCAGACAAAGACAATCCCATTTTCTGTGTCTTGTTCAGAGCGACTGCAGGACTTTCCTTCTTGAAAGAAAATTTAGAAAACAAAATAGAACTTCAGCAATTACATACATTGTTACTGTTTTAAAAACCATCAAGCTCTACCTTTCTAGAAGCCATCACAGTCATGAGCAGAGGACTTTAGCTCTGAGCTGATATTGTAGTAGGTAGGCTGGAACCCTGAGGCACTGGCTACATCTTTATATACAGGTCTGGCAAAATTAAGTGTTCTCTCTCTCTCTCTCTCTCTCTCTCACACACACACACACACACACACACACACACTAGTGATGGATCTATGTTGAAAAATGTTATGGATTTGGGTCCTATTTTTCTAAAGGATTAGCTTTTTCCTTACATTTGATTTTTAAAGCTGACACACCATCTCCCTCCCCCATCCATAAACCAGGAAAAAATCCTGAAGCAACTCATGACACACTCACAGTCTCTTCGTGTGCTGAGTATGAGGCTGTGATTTATTTCCCAAGCCTGTTTCCCTCTGAGGAATCTCTGGAGGACTTTACCCTTGTCAAGTTGGGGGCACTTGAAAATGGAAACTACAAAGTTTCCTTTAAGGAAGAAAAAGAAAATATTCTTGGACTTGGAAATTGTAGGGTTTCTTTTCTTCGTGAAGATTGGTTAATAATTTCTTCCAGGGAGGGAGGTTTTTCTGACCCAGCAGATGGAAGTCAGGCAGCCTGATCACTGACTATTGCAAACTGCTGAGTGTGTAGTAATTGCCAGTCATCTAGGGTAGCCCTGGAGAGTGCTAAACAGTTGTGGAGTGCTCACTGTATGTTCTCTTTTCTGTTCCCTCTCCTCTGTTCTAAACAACAACATAAATTTTTTTCTTACTAACTTTTATTCATTTTCAGCCTCTTGAGAGAACCTAAACAAATTAAGGGTCAACAAACTCTGCCTATATATTTTCAATTGGCCCTTTCTTATTAGGGACTTGAAAAGGTTCCCATGCATGTTGGGTCAGCTCCCTACATCATGACTTTCCAAAGACTGAGCAAGTTGGTGACCAAAGTAATAACCTCGCTGTGATCCCGCTGGCCTTGGTTCCTTTTAACTTCAGCTGTGAAAGGCACAGTGAGTTTTCTGAAAAGAATATGGAGAGCAAAATTGCTCTCCGATTACTGCTTTCCTTGATAAGGAAGCACAAAGAACAAGCCTTTCCAGGCAGCCCTAAGCCAAGCAACATGCTGGCAGCTCCTTTGAAGGAGCTGGTGAACAGGGGAGCCCGTATCTGACCAGTAGGCTGCCGTCCTCCTCTCTGTCTGTCTTTAATCTTAGCCCAGGCGCTGCGGCTCTTTTCTCATTCTCCTGCTGTCTCTTTCCATTTGCCCTCTCTCTGACTGATACACTGATCTCTCGGTCACTCAGCTTTCTGCTCCACTGAGTCCATATTACTAATAACACCTCCGCCACGGCCAGTTTACCTCATGAAGGCAGGAGCACATCATTACAAAATAAACTCATAACTTTGACATTCTAGCAAATACATGCTGTTTGTTATTTTTATGGCTTTAGTCTTTCTAACAGGCAGAGGGCATTACATACCTGTTTCATTTATATCTTTAAGCATGTGTGTGTGTGTGCCAGCCAAGAAACAAAACAGAACAAAAAACAAACCAATACAAATTTCTAAAGCAGTCAGTTGATGGGGGACTCTGGTGGAGGCAGAAGGCCCGTCATTCAGGGAGGCCACGCTCTGATCTGACTCTGGTTTTATGGCTGTCATAAACCCGATGGCCCACAACTGGTCCTTCTGGGACAGACTGCTTCTCTGCTAGAAGTCATTCAGTGTGATCAGCAGTATTTTTAATTATTAAAATAAAACTGGAAAGGAGAAATGAAATAAAAAGGAGACATTGTGCTGACCCTGAATATCTGATATTCACAATTCATGTCAGGAGCCAGATACTCCCTGTTGCATAGGAATGAGATATTTTCTGTTCAGAAACACTATTTTGGTCCCCCTTCTAATACCTGATGATGTCTAACCATTCAAACACTGAACACTTACAAAACTAGCAATGAACCAATGAAAGACCAAGCTCAGACAGCGGGACCTAAGAACGCTTAGTTACTTAAGTGCACCACCTTAAATGGCTTTACCCTCTTTTCAATGAATTGAAAAGAGCATCCAGAACCAGGCAAGAACCTTCCAGAGAGGTTCAGCCACTTAACCATTCTATACTAATTGTTATTCTAAACCCAGTGCACACTTCTTTGAACCCCAATTCTATATTTTCAAAGTAGGAGCAAGATTCAGTAATTTAGCATGTCTTTTCACTCAAGTTCTGATGCTTTGGAAATGTCTGAGAAAGCAGCAGCATTTCTAAATTTCTTTTCCTCTGGGTTCCAAAGAAACCCTAGGGGTTCACCACAACTGAGAACATCATGTCTGTGCTAACAAATGCTTATCACCTGAGATAATTCACTTAATTTATTAATGAAAGAGAAATCATAGGATAGACTAACAGAGCATCCAAAGAGCCCTTTCTGAGCAGTGTAGCTTAGGAAATGGGGGTGGAGTAGAAATGGAAACACAGAAATGAAGCCATTCCTAACTACAAACAAACAGCAACAACAGCCACAGTTTCTCAACAATCAAGAGAAAACAGTACCCTCGGTAGTCTTCATCTGCCTATAGGTTTGAAGTATGCACCAGTGAGATGAGGGCTCTCACAATAGCTACTGATTTGCAGGGGTCATTGATGACTCGAGTGGTTTTAATGATTTTAGAATAGGCACAACAAAAGCTCCAACCAAGGAAGCAAAATCTGGGCTAGGACAGGTTCTTCTATTCTACGCAACTCTGAAATGATTATGCAAGGATAGCCACACACGTCCTAGCTAACAACTAAAGATAAAAGGACCCACAAAGAATCACTTTTTCTCAATATGTCATCCTATCAACCTTTGAGAGAAAGCTGTAGGTCAACAGTTCTCACCATCATCATATTTTCAAGTAAGTGAGCTTCATCTGTCACTCACATTTCTGCATTAGTCAAATTCCTTGCAATCTTTTGGTTCCTCACATTTTCTACTACATGATACAAATTTCTAGTTTATTTGCTTAACAAACATCTACCACCATTTAAACACAAGAGATATTCAAAAGGACACTCCTGAGGCCACCTTTGCCCTCTAGCTCTAAGTGGCCAAAGCAGCACTATGAAATGACAGGAAAAGCACTATTCAGGGTCCTCTGCTTAGGAGTGCCCAGGCCACAAAACTAAAGGGCTAAATCTGAGAGCAAAGAGGATCTTCATCTAGTCTTGCTATACACTTAAGCTTCATTGAACACTCCACTTATTGTAGCTGGCAGACCTAAGAATTAAAGTATCTCATGAAAGCCAGTGATTAGTAGAGATACAATTGCTAAAGGTTTCACCAAAGGTGCTACAGAGCCTTGAGATATGCTGAGATATCTAAGAGCTATAAATGAATGCAACCAAACATTCTAAGGCCACTGCTACTGCTTATCCAGAGACACTGCAGACAGCTCAACTTTACCACAGCTGACAGGCAATGGAAACAGTCTAATAGACCACCAGCTCTCACCCTTAAATCCCTTTTTTGGAGATCAAGATAAACTCATTCTTCCTTTTCCCAGTGCTCTAGACATTTGACTGAAGTGGTGGAGCACTGTGAGGGTTTGTGCAAATGAAATCACTATGTAATACTGAATGAGTATAGTATTTACTTGTCAGGATATTTGTCAGCAAAGGTATTGAGATTTCCAAGTTTCACAGATGCAACTTGCCTCAATTTTTAAAATATTGCTTTTATCTTGATATACATATTATTTTGGAGACATTAAGAGTTATATGTAAATATTCACAATTGTGATAATATGGAAAATAATGACGGTGCATATCAATCATGAAATAAAAAAAGAAAATCTGCATATTTCTTCCCTTTTTAGCAATCCTTGAAGAATCAGGGCATTTACTATTTTAGAAAGCAAAGAATACAAAATTCCTCCAAACTCGAGAATCAGGCTATACAAGCTGAGTCCTTGATGCAATCCTCTCATGGTATTTCCATTCTCCAGAAGGTAAATTTACTGAGTAATCATCATCACTGGATGTCATGCATGATTCTAGGTATTCTGGGGTACTACTGATAAAGGATTGGGGAGGGCAGAAAGACATGAACAAAAGCAGATGGGAGCAGAAAAAAGTGGTTAAAAAAAGAGACAAAAGAGAGGGAGGATGAAAGAAGAAAGGAGCAGAGGAGAGAAAAGAGGAAGGGAAGAATAAAACGGTAACAGTACTTCTGTTCAGTGCTGCTAGCATCCTCCTTGACCTGAGAGAACTACATTTTTAAAAGCTGACAAGTAATTCAATCTCCAATTAACAATTCTAAGTGGTGTTGCACATATTCCTGTGTAAATGTTTCTCTGGGAATATATTCATGGGTGAATGGAATTAAATTTCTTGGGAGCCAGGGACAATACCTCTGAGACAAAAAAAAAAAAAAAAAAAAAAAAGGCTGTAACAAAATACACAGCTAAAGGGTTCTAGTTCCTGCTACACTTTGGTTGTCACTGACCAACTGGAAAGCTAGCTGGCAGCTGGTAGATCAGGCTTGGGGGCAAAGATATACACTGGTGGGGATGAGAGTTAATTTGAGCCATAGTTTGAGTCAAGATAATCCCCCTGCAAGACTCAAAACTCTCTCAATAAGAAATAAATTCTGATGTGATCCAGTTTGCTGAAGATTGAACTTGGGCAAAGAGACTTGCTACCAGTGGCAAGAAAAGACTTGTTTTCAGTGTATTTTAAACCAAATTTCTTTCTACGTAGCTCAGGTTGGCTTTAAACTGACCATCTTGTCCTGGCTTCCCCAGGGCAGGTGTGTGCCATCATTCTCTGACTGGATAGTATTTAAACACAAGGACACTGAGATACAGGACCAGAGAAAGTACTGCAAGACCTCTGCTTATTGAGAACACAAGCATAAATTCACCAACAGGAAAATAAGGATTGAAAGGCAGAGTGGGTAAGAAACAGAGACTCACTTATAATGAAAAGGGACAGAAAAGATCCACAGATAGCTTGCCTGTCAAATGTGAAAGAAAAGGCATAGGCTTCCAGATAAAAAGTTGACTGCCAAGAGAAATCACTCATCCCAGAGATCCATCAACTAAGTACTCATTTAGCTAGACATGAAAGTACTGACAATAAATCATTTCCAAATATGAAAATACTTAGTATTTTAAATAAAGTCTGGTTTAGAGTCAGGTGAGGTGAATCACGCCTGTGATTCCAGTACTTGGGACCAGAAGGCAGGAGAACCAGGAGTTCATAGCCAGTTTCAAAAGAAAACCAAGGGAGTAGGGAAGAGTCTGGCTTATTGGGTATATCAATAGGACAAGTGTTTATTTATGGTGTAAAATTCTATGACAGTGACATACATAAATATATAGTCACAGGCAGTACCACATGGGATCATTCTATCATCATGCTTCTTAGTGCCCTCTGCCCACTACTGCCCACCACTGACTTCACTTCTGCCCTGTCTGCTTTGTCTTTTGTAAGACCGCACACATAGATTGAGAGTGTACAGCATTTTGAATCTAGCTTCTTTTGGTTGTCATAATGAATGCATCATATTCATTCATACAGTCCAAGTATAGTAGCTCCTTTTCATAGCTGGTTGCCACAATTCACCCATTTGTTTGTCAGTTGGTAGATATCTAGATTGTTGTCAGTTTGAGGAGACATTATGAAGAAAGCTGCTACAAACATTTAGAGACAGGTAACTTCTAGATTGAATGGTAAGTATATACCTAAGTTAATAAAACAAAAACAAACCCCACAATTTCAAAGTAGTGCTGGCATTTTGCATTTCTTTCAATAGTATACAGAGTTCTAGCTATCCCAATCTCCATCAACATTTAGAATTTTTCAGTTAAACATTTAAAAATATTTGTTTTTTGAGTGGATATAGCTTAGTGGTGGAGCACTTACCAAGCATGTATCAGGCTTAGGGTTTGAGGTCCCATCACCATAAACAAACATCAAAAAGCTGGTATCATTTATAGGGAAAAAATGTAATGCTGTGAAACTTGGTTTTAATTTCCCTAATGAGTGGTGACAAATATAATTGCATGCATTTATTTTCCATCCCCAAACATCTTTCATGAAGAGTCTCCTCAAATTTCTTGCCCACGTATTTAACCATTAGGCCGCTTACTTATCGAGTTCTGAGAGTTCTTTGTAAATTCTGGATTATTTCTTTTATCAAATATATGTTTTCCATAAGTTTTTGTTTGTTTGTTTTGAGACAGAACTTCTCTACTTAGCTCTGGCTGTACTCTGGGGACTAGGCTGGCCTTAAACTCAGAGATCCACCTGCCTCTGCCCACCCACCAAGTGCTGGGATTAAAGGGGTGCACCATCATGCCTGACTACATAAATAATTATTGAAAAAACTTGCTTTTAGTCACTTTCTGACTTTCCTAAATACACTGCCACTTGAGACAAATGGTGGAATGACCAAAGGTCAGTGCCTATGGCAGCCATATTATCAGTTTGGTACTCAATAGAGCCTGGCTTCCTGGGCAATAACATTAATTCTTCCTCCACAGTTTTTTTTTGCATTTTCTTATTTATATCTGTTGGGTAGCATTTTTAATTTTTTTCAATCCCTTACTATTAGGCATGTCCAAACATTAGCTCATAGGCTACACGTATCCTGTGTCAGGCATGAATGAGTCTCACATGTTTACAGATGACATTATGTTGCAATATCAAAAGATTGAGTATTCCTGCAAATGAGAAGTTTTTTAAATATCATGAAACCAAGAATCATGATATCTCTACAACATAAGAGCAATTTTACAGAAACAAAAATGCAACGAATGCATAGCACAATTCTAAAAATACTATAGAAACTCAACACTGACATATTTAAGCAAGTTGAGTTACCAGAAACAGAAGTGCTATAATGTGTAGTATAAAAGGGAAGCAAGCGATTATTTGTTCCTTTCTGCTCTCCTTGGTGCAGATGCTAGGTGATGTTTGTGAGTTGTTATTGGTTCCTACCACAACCCTTAACATTGTGTGTGTGTGTGTGTGTGTGTGTGTGAGAGAGAGAGAGAGAAAGAGAGAGAGAGAGAGAGAGAGAGAGAGAGAGAGAGAGAGAGAACGCAAATGTGCTTCTGCATCATAGCATGCATGTAAGTCAGAAGACAATCTGTGAGTCACTGCTTTCATTTCATTATGTGGGATCTGGAGATGAAAATCAGTTTCCTAGAGTTGGCAGCAAGTGCCCTTACCAACTGAGTCAACCCTCTAGATCTTTTTTTTTTTTTTTTTTTTAAAAAAAAAATCTCTACATGGGCTAATATTAAATCAGTAACTCTAGGCATATATTGTTAGAGCTGCTTTACTAAGTTGTATAAACCTGCTTTATTGATTGAGAAAGGATATCTTACCAATGAGTCAAGTAGAAAATAAAGATATTCAAAAGTTGATTATCTATTAAGATGGTCTAACTTACCATATTTGTATCTTATGCTATTGATTAAACTGGAGTGATTCTTTCTTTAATAACACTGGCCTCTCACTTTTTCTGATATGCATGCTATTTTAGAGGACTTAAACCCTAGGCCCCAAGACATTATTAAAATTAGGAATTGGTCAAGATTCAAGCACAAGAATGTGAAGCCCAGACATGATAATCTGGAGTTCAATCTAAAAAGCTCTTCAAGCTTGTCTCATGATTCAACATTCTTCTCTGTGTACAGTAGCTGATTAGACTGTGTGGTGATGGCCACTCTAAAGGAGAGGGGATATAGATTTGGATCCATGCACAGGGGATGTCTCCTAGAATGATGAACAGCCAGGAGTCAGATTTCTAAACAGTCTTGAGTCCCAGGTCTTTATCATATTCACACAGCAGTCTGTGCACAGAAAGGTCTCAGGTCTATCTTCCTCAGAAATGACTGGAGTCCTTGCATTTCTAATATACCAACATGTGCAATTCTTGTACTTTTAATTTATGGGTGCTGGGGGCCCCTCTGACTTGGGAACATATTGGCTTGGTCTAATGCTTGGAGATTATTAAACTTGGAGCTGTGTTCCACTATCAGGTGTACAGATCTTTTATTTAGAAGCTATGGTGCTCTAAATGCACAAAGAGCTCCCTGTCACCTTCACATTAAAGCCCCTAGTGCCTGGTAAATGGAATTATATAGCTGTCATCTCCTTTCCCCAAAGTTTTAAGAGTACAATGGGCTCATTTTTTCACACTCCATCCCAGCTTCAGAACTAAGAGACCTACTTTGTATTGATTTAAGGTCTCAGAAATAAATAAACCTGCTTCACCGCTGTGATTCACAACAAATTCATGATACACTATTGCATGATATATTTCAAGCTCTGGCTTCAGCTCTCTTTTTCCTCTAGTGAGTGATGGGGGAGGTGGGAGGTAGTAGGGAGCTGCAAAGCTGACAGTCTGATGGTTATTGGAGATGGCTGAGGACTGCAAATCCAGGAGGAGACACTATTGGAGGAGTGCAGGATTTTTAACTGGGAGGCCAGGGTGAGAAGCTAATTTACTTGATTTCCAGACTGGGGTTGGGGGAGAAGAAAGGTTGAACAGAGAAGAGAGGGCTCACAGGGTAGTAAGCTTCAAGTAAAGAACAATCTGAAAAAGCTATGAGCATGTATAGAAAAAGAAAAGTGAAGAAAATATATCAAACAATGGCACAATGAATGGATGACTAGAAAATGAAGGAGTTGAGGACAAGGTTCTGCCTAAGAGGGCCATGTTCACAAACCTAAACAAGCATTTAGCTTGAGTTTAGGAAAAATGTTTTACTAGCAGAAGGAAGTGAAGAGACCCTTGTGAACCACAGAATATGAAGCAGAGACACTTCATTTAATAATCAAAAGACACCCTAGAATCTTGGAGGGTAAAATGGTTATCCAAGAGACGGGGCAGAGATACATTAGAGGTCCACGTGTATAAGATAATCTAGAGACTGTACACTGAAGTGAGGGCAATACATTCTAGTAGGTTAGCTTTATGTTTGGGTGATCTTAAGGCTTTGTGTGCCTCAAGCTATGACCTTTACTGATTCCACTAAACTTTAGAATTTTAGCTATTACTCCTAAAGGCCTACCCTCTAGCCCAAACCATGACCTTTGTGACAAAGCAGCTGAGGACAAAGCAGAAGATAACTGGGCCCCAAAACTTCTGCATGACACTGCAGGAGATCCCTAAGTCTCTGCAGCACAGTTAACTTTTAATTCCCCGCCCCCCATGTAGCTCTGGCTGTCCTGGAGCTCACTATGTAGATCAAGACGGCCTCTAACTCAAAGAGATCCACCTGCATCTGCTGGAACTAAAGACATGAACCACTATGCCCTTCAAGATAAATTCTAATAATGTAATTTCACGATTACATACCATAATATGTAATATCTTTTTAAAATTCTATTCTCATAACTCATTCTTTCTGTTATAGCCTAACATAGCTCCCTACTTCCAAATCAACACACATCTTCATAGCATCAGAATATTATCAATTAAAAGAAATTTAGGAACTTTTTTTGAACTTCCATTTTAAGATAAACAATATATTATATGCTTCCCATTTTTTTCATTGCTTGTTTCACAACAGGGTTTTTCTATGTAGCCCTGGCTGTCCTAGAACTCATTCTGTAGACCTGGCTGGCCTCAAACTCAGAGATCTACCTGCCTCCAGAGTACTGAGATTAAAGATGTATGCCACCACAAACAGTTTAAACCCTTTTCTCCCCAAGTAACTTTGGCACTTCCCACAAAAACACAAAGCAAATAAGAACTCCAAAGACTTTAGTACATTTCTACTATAGTGGTCAGTCTGATTGTTACTTTATCTGTATTCAGTGCCCCTAAGCAGAGATGTAGGGTTTTCTGTTTATCTAGAAACTCTGCTCTTGAATTTGTCAGTTTTCCCAAGTCTTTAGTATTGAGACAGTTACAGACACATGGGGGCACTCCTAGTCAGAGGCAACTTTTGTAATCGAAATCTGAATGACAATTCCACTGTGTAGTATCTCCAAGCTAGTACTCAAGACTAGGCTCCATAAAGCTCTCTATGCCTTGCTAACAGAGTCAGGAATACTTAGCAGGGTTTTCCACAAATCTGAGGAGGAGCAAAGGAAAACCAAAACAACTTCCTAAAAATGGGACCAGATTTACCAACATTTTGTCAACGTGTAGAAGATGAGCTTGAAAGTTAAGGAGATCTGATCACTCCAATATTCTCCGAGAATATTGGCATTCACAGTGCCAATGCACAGCTTACTTAGACAAGATGCTAAATAGCCTTTTCAATAAAGGGGAGAGATTCTACTTGGAGCTATGGGAATATATAGGAACTTTCTATTGCAAAAATAGGTAGTGAGGGACTTCTGATGGACTGATGCTTTGAGTGATTAGGACTATTGTATCAACAAGTCCTTGGGGACTTGAAGGCAGATGACTGACACATATACTACCCTATCCTAACTGAACATGGTACCTCTCCTATTAATGGTGTTCCAAAGCGTGTCTTTAGATAACATCTACTGAGTACATCAATATGTGAAATGTACTACTACAATGAGAAAAGCCATCTAGCTTAAAAAAAAAAAAAGCTTTGCCTTCAGAGAGCCAGAGTTTAAAGAATACTGTGCTTATATTTCATTTCCAGGGACTGGATAATGAATTGTGTAAGTACAGTCCTGGAATGTATTTTAGAGAAGACTACAAAAGCACTAGTAGTTTCCTGTATTAGCTCATCTAATCCCCATTTTATAAGTTAATAAAACTGAAACACATGCTGGAGGTGGAGGGGTGTTAAAAATTGCTCAAGGTGATAATCTGTATGTGGTAGAGCCAGAAATTAAAACTGAAGAGCATGGCTCTAGAGTCTCATGTTGTTAATCTATACAACCTCTTTCTGTCAACGTGACAATGCTATCTATCCCACAGTGATAGCTAAGGAATATTTCCATCCCTTTGCAAATCTCCCTAACTCTACCACATTGTATGTTACAGCATCATGACAGCATGAAACTATACAGTACAAGTCCCTGGTCCCACAACCACATCTCCTTCATATGAGTCCTAGTACTGCGTTCAAGAGTCTGATGTGACAACATACATTTCATGTTTCATAATGCAACCTTTGTGGATTGATCTTAAAAGCATGATTAGGGCTAAAGAGATGGCTCAGTGGATAAGAGCACATACTGCTCTTCCAGAGGACCTGAGTTCAATTCCCAGTGTCCATATCATGCAGCTCATACCTACCTTTGACTCCAGGTATAGGGGAATCCAATGCCTCTAGTTTCCACAAGCACCTGCACATGTGCACACACTCACCACACACATACACATAATTAAAAAATAAAAATGAAATCTTAAAGAGTAGAGAATTAACAGAATTAGTCCCTAGAGGACTTAGAGCTTTCAGCCATGTGCCTATACAGTTATTTTTATTTTTCCTTGTTAGATTCAGTGGAAAGGGGGGGCCTAACTTTACTAAAGGGAAAGAGATTATAGGATCTCTTTTCCTGCTAAAAGAGAATTAGAAGCTTTAAAAAAATGTTTCCCACAAGGAAGTCACATATAACCTTTGGAGTAATCTATCCCACACTCATCACAGGCATTAGTAGAGGCCTTACCTCTACAGACAACTGCTGTCTAGAGCACACCCATAAACCACAAATTCTGATTGCTGTCCAGCAATGGGGCTTTCATCAAGTCTGGGGCTGAGAGATAGCAGGCTCTGGCCTGCATCAGTGTTCCCTTACAATAGAGGTTCCTCTAGCCTAGTTGCCACTGGGCACTATGTTAAACATGTGAAATAGAAAATGAGAGGTGCTTGAGGAAGGGAAATATTTGTTACTGCAAATGTTCAAAAGGCACCCTAACCTAGGAGTTTATAACTGCAAATCATCTCAGATCCCAAGGGTTTGTGCTGCCTTTGTCCAGTATGAGTTCCTTCTCACCAAGCAGTCAGTCATACATACAATCAGGTTGGCCCCATCATTCTGAGGACAGCCACCTGCAGCCTAGAGTTCTGAAGTTCAACCTCCTGTAACCTTGAGAGACACGAAGAAGCAAACCCTTATAAACTTCTATTTATGTCATTACTCTCAACACTCTCTTGTGTATACTAAGCAGAGCCCTGAGCCCTTTGTGATGAAACTTTAGCTATGTTCTAACTGATCCAATCTGTCACTTGTTTCAGTCTTGTCTGGGTCCTGGCACCAGTCTAACCCTCAAACAACAAGAAACTGGAAAAAAAAAATTGTGTTTCAAATGTCATTTGGGCTCCTATCTCCAATCACTAGTTCACTGCTTTTGGTTTAAGTATCAAATCTGTATCACAACAGTCAAATCTAGAAACCATTGCTCCCCTTGACTTGGCAATATTCTGAATATTTTACAGTTAACTGCAGGTAACAAAACAAGGCAGGTGTGGAAGGAACATAAGTACTCTGATCACAAGAGGAAAAGAATAAAAATACAAATGTAACTCTGGCTTTGAAACAAAATATACAGTGGCAGAGAATAGTGTTGAAAATAAAATGTACAGAACTTGACAAAGAATGGAAGAAGAAGAAAAAGTAGAAGAAATAATACAGCAGCGATATTTTTATTTATTATGAAGGTTTCTATAGAAGGAAAAGAGGAAAAAAGAGGGGATCTCTTAATAAGACTCTTTGGAAGTAAAAGGTAGAAAGCTGTACACTAAAAACAGGTCACCAACACTATGTGCACAGAGATGGAATGCAGCCATAAAAGCCCGATGAACACATGCAACGTAATAAGTTTGAAATTGTGTGTGCTGAAGCTTCTTATCTTTTAAAAGAACAGCCTGCAAGTTGCTGTATTACATGAGTAGGGTACGTGGCATGTCAACCCTTCCTCTCCCAATATCCCACATTAAGTTAAATCAGTGATGGGACTGGAGGGGGTGGGGAAGGGTTGGGGAAAAACTCAATAGAAAGAAAGTTTTTTTTTTTTTTTTTTTTTCTTCTTTAAATCTCTGTCTCAGCAAAAGTTTTCATTAAAATTTTAGACAAATGATCCCTGTGTCCTTCTCTCTTGCTGCCTGGGGCTCCATGCTATTTCTATGCAAATAACAACCTCGTGGTTTATATCTTATTATTTCCACCGGAGCTGCAGCGACATGACCTGAGACGTGTAAGAGGTGTGATGGGGGGGGGGGGGTTTAGAAAGGAGAAAGAGAGAGAAAGGCAGAAAGGGAGAGAGAGATGGAGTGGGTGTTCACTCAAGTGTGAAAAAATATTGTCAGGAGTGAGCGTCAAGAACAAAAAAAATTGCAGGGATAACGTGTTTATTTCAGTCTTCCACCCCCACCCCCACCCTCAGCAAACCAGTACCTTTTAAAATTCATTGGGCATCAGGCGATCATGCACAATCCATCTGCTTTCACTTTATCATTTGCATTTCATGCCTCCTGGCTTTTGATGTGCTGATACTTTGATGCAGTCAGGAGACTCGCATTATCATTATTTCAATTTTCAAAGGGGTCAACGGGATCAGCACTTGCACACACAAAATCTTTTTTCCCCTATAACCTTTGTACACCCCTTTCTTATTCTTTACCCCAATGTTTAACATAAAGGATAAAGACTCCAAAAGGTGAGTTTCAGATGTTTACAATCTAATGCTGTATATAAGCCTGCATACACACCTACATTTCCACTGTATTCACAGGTACACAAATATAGTGAGCAAATAAATGGTCAAAGCTTAAAATGAAGCTACACAGTACTTCAAACACACAAAGACTTTATCACAAATGAACACTACGGGAGAAGCACATTCAGAAAAGAGAGAGAGAGAGAGAGTGAGAGAGAGAGAGAGGGAGGAATCTACAAGCAAAACATAGAAACAAAGAGAGATCAACTCACATGAAAGATGTATATTCAGAGTGACTAGTACAGCCCTGGAGTGAGACAGAAAGAAATGTGCAGAGAGAATGGTGAGCAGAGACTAGAAAAAGGATGCTAGAAGACTGTTCAGGAGTGAGTCAGAAGCAGCAATCTGAGTGAGGGAAATCTCTGATAGCTTCCTTTTTCAGTCCTGATAAGCAAAGGGGCCAAAAAGGCATTCTTAATAAATTTTGCACGAAACTGGATGTTTTCCAGCAACAAGACTTTGTACTTCAGGACCTGAAGATAGTGAAGCAAGTGGGGTGGGATTAGATAACCTCTACAGAGAACACTCCCTTCAACTAAAATGACCACGCTCTTCTGGGAGTGAGCAGACTTCTCGCTAACAAGCACCTCTATGGGCTAGAGAGGAGGTGAATGCTGAATTCCATCAGAACAGATTTTAAGAAAGAAACCTCTAGTGTTTTCTTCTTGGCACAAATGAAATTAAACTAACAAGATGTGCACAACCCCCTAAAAACATAATCTTTACTGTTCAACAATCTCTGTGTGTAACATATTGGGGGAGGGGGTGCAATAATATAACCATATACACTTCAGAAATACACTCTGTCCACATATGAAATATGAAAATATCACAGAAATACAGGGCTATTATTTAAAAATTCTATTCTCATAGAAAATGGTGCCTAAAACTCTCTTCAATGTTCATCAAAATCTCATCCTTAGATAATATCCAAAAAGCAATTTAAAACAATTAAGACTCTCAGCAATTTTTCTCAGTGCAACAATCTTCAGTAGTGGCAGTTCTTTCATTTCCAGGCTGGTACTACTTTACCTTTCCTTAGAAAGAAAAGCAATCCAAAGGATACAGTTCATAGGAAGGCAGAGAACAGCTCCTACATCAAACAATTCCTGTGATTCTGATATCCCCTCAAGCTAATTACACAATGAAATTATCAATTTTTTTTTAAGTGGCAAGAATAGGATTGGCCAGCTAGTCCCTATTCTTTCATTTAAAAGCTAAGCCTTAAAAAGAAGCTATAAAGCACTTAAAAAGCTCTCAAAACAGCAAAATTGCACATCCTCAGCACCCTGACCAGTATTTGATCTACACTGCAAAACCAAGTGTCAGAAACACAGTTTCCTGTATAACTTGGCATTTGTATAACTTTACAAGAACAGCCACCAAGCCACGTAAGATCCATGAACACCTACCCTTTGTGCCAAATACCTGTACGTTTTTCTTTAGCTTCATAAAATTAAGGTGCAAATTAATATCCCCCTTTGGTAGACAAGAAAGCTGTAGAGCTGAAAGCTATGTACTTATACAGTGGAAGCCAACTAATCTCAAACTATTCATTCCATACAAATTCTTTACAAACATTTCTGGAGAGAAAATAAAGTTCTGATATCTAAAGTGTATGTGAGAGACAGAGAGGAAGAGGTAGGAGGCTGCACTGTCTTGGTTAGCTTCACTCTTATAAGCAGTAACCTCACCATCTTTTTTCCCTTTTAGAAGAGCCCTATAAGCTTAGCTGTATCACCATTCTTGGAAAGGTAAATGTTTTTGTCATTCATTCTCCAGCAATCCATCTATGTACCCCCAATCACTTTATCACTCATTACTGATTGAGCACTTCCACTATACACCTGGTCTTTTTCAGAAGTATATTTAGCAATTTTTTAAAACATTACAATTACACATCCTCAACACCTTGTTAAATCTATACTGTAGAGTAAACAACAACAACAACAAAAAAAAAACAGAAGCCAGTACACTTAGAACATGACAGCTTCTTGTGTGAGACCAGATCTCTTCTCATATCAAAAGCTGGAACAAAATAGAAACACTCAATTCTTAGTCTTTCTAGAGCAAAACTAGAATATGACCTCTTTGGAGAAGAGATTATATAGTTTGTTCCCTAATATACACATATAACATATAACACACATGTATGCATTATATATCACATACATGTTAATATATGTATAGTCGTGTGTATATATATTATATACATATACAACAGACACATACACACAAAGGACTTGAAATCATGCCTGGTACAAGTATGTATTCAAATATTTAATTGAATGAAATGAATGAGTGGGTCTGGAAAGATAGCTCAGTGCTTAAGAGCACAGGTTGCTCTTTCTGGGGTCCTGAGTTCAATTCCCAGCAACCATATTATCAGCTCACAATTATCTATTGTAGGATCTCACATAAAATTATACATGCAGATAGAGCACTCATATACATAAAATAAATAAACCTTAAAAAATGAATAAATGAATGTGTAAGCAAGTTACTAAGTAAACACTAGAGGAGGGGAAACACCAAGGAAGGAGGCCTGAGCTGACGCCTACCCTCTAGTCAGGACCTTGAATTAAAAAGTCAATCTCATATACTTGTCCCAAACCCTGGCAACTTACTTTGTTGAGGGCACCAGCTCCTGTCAGAATTAAGTGAGAATTCTCAACCTGGATGGTTCTTTGTCCCAGCCGGACAAGGTAAGCTCCAATACCGATAGCCCGACATGTAACCTTAAAAAAGAATAAATTCTACATGTCACTTATTTATGTCCTCTCTCAAGTTTTAAAACAAAGGCATAGAAGAATGTACAAAATTCACATGAACAAGAAAAAAATTGCATTTTAGGAAGTCTAATAACAATATTCCCCACCCCCATTTCCAGGTCACATAGGGAACAAAATTCATTGAATAATTTAAGCACCAGAGGCTCCAAAAGTCATGGTTCCTTTATTTGCCCATTTCACAGATGCCTGTCATTCCTATAACATGCACATGTAAGTAAAAAACTAAGAATAAATTCAAGCTCTTAAAAATCTGATTGAATATTTAGATAGAAAAGAACAAAACAAAATGTTGAAACAAGCCTAGTTTTGTTTGGTAAATTCAATAATTTATATCATCCCATGTTGCTGTTTAGTAGATGTATCATTTTCAGGAAGTAATACCATTTAGAACTGAACAGCAGTAAGGAAGGGCAAAAATAAAGCCAGCCACACACTCATCTTTTCAATAAATTTCATACTTTGTGGGGAATGGGGAATGTAGCTCAATGGTAGAGAGCACTTGCCTAGCTTATGTGAGTCCCTAGGTTCTATCCCCAGAACCAAAGAAAAATATCATTCTAGGAATATTTACCAAGCTGATGGTGATAATCTCATCATAAGCCAATGAAGATTCTCCAGCAATCATTCCAGAACCCCGAAGGTTCTCTGCTCCAAGTCCTTCTTCTTTTCCAATAATATCTGTTATCTTGTACCTATTAGATACAACCATGTCAAATCACAAAGGTTAAATACAGTAATAGTAACTCAAAAAAAGAACATTTACAAGACTATTTAATACAAGAGCTTTAAGTTCTATTTATGCTCTTCCTGCTTAAGCATCTCCACCTTAGTTGGATACTACTTATTAGGGAGTGACATTCTGTAAACAAACAATAAAACCTGAAATTTAGCAGCTAT
Source organism: Sigmodon hispidus (assembly GCA_004025045.1). Classification (NCBI taxonomy): domain Eukaryota; kingdom Metazoa; phylum Chordata; class Mammalia; order Rodentia; family Cricetidae; genus Sigmodon; species Sigmodon hispidus. The sequence continues at coordinate 57,854 of PVIH01001337.1, forward strand.
GTTAAAGTTCATTGATACAAACAGTAGTATGGCTCTGAGGATATTAATTTCTGTAAAATGGGTATCATAGTTCCTTCTAAGGCAGTTAAAGCAACAAGATGACATGACACATCTCAGATTTTAAAAGCCCTTTTTTACATCCTTGGACACATTTTTAAAAAGCAGAGCCAACATATGCCAAACCAATAGATAATCTTGGAATTTTAAAAAAGGAATAAAAAGTACAAATAGAGAAGAAGTAGAAATTCTCATCCTTCTCCTTTTCAGATTAGAATAAAGAAGAAGGTCAAAACAATGTATTCCCCCTTACAAACAGCAAGTAGTATACTGGCAAGGGGTCCTGGTTACAGTTCTTGAAGGAATTGGTGTGATGTATGCACAAGTGAAATGCTGACCAAGTTGCCCAGAAAGCATCTAGTGGGTCTAGTAGGAGTCAGCCACCTGTCTTCTCAGCAGGGGATTAGGAGACATAGCTGACAATGGTAAAAGGGAGATGGGGAATGATCCAAACACATACATATACATGCACGAATATGCATGCACACACATACATGAGAAGTACAAGGTTGAAAACAGAGATGGGTATTAATGATTTACTGTTCCTGGCACAGGGCAGAAATTGTGTTTTATTTTAATTTTCATAAGCTGAAGTAATAAAATAGCCACTTCATAATAGCTCTTCAACTATCTCACCCCTATATTTTTTTGTTCCTTTCTGTACATCCCTCCACTAACTCCACTTCTTTGTCTCAGCTGTGGTCTGTAACTTTATCTCTCTCTTCAGATTGCTCTAGTTTTCTATTTTTAGCCTCTGCCAATTCCCTTTTTTCTATATATCAAGACTTCAGATTCTAGAGTTATTACAAATAAAGCCAATCTTCCTTTAGAAAGAGACATGAAGAAGCTGACAAGACTCCACTGGGCCACACCATGCTCCACAGTGAAACCCTAGAAACAGTGCAGTATATTTTTAGAAAAATACTATGACATGTGATATCTGTTAGACCCTGTGTGACTGATTATCTTTAGGAAGTTCAGCTTAACTTAAGATAGAATATTGTCAAAAGTAATGTAGCATTATCTTTACAAAGTCAAATTTTTATAGTTTCTGTGGAATAAATGCAAGCTTTGCATAAAACCAAGGGAAGAACAAGAAATGAGGGTGGTTGTATGCAAGGTGACTTCAAGGTCTGAATAGTCTGCAAACATGGTCATCACACTATTAGTAAGTCACTGCAATAATTTAAGCATTAGATAGGCAGTAGTCTCAGATGTTGGAAGCGGAGATATAAGAAACAGGAGTTCATGACCATCCTTAGCTACATAGTGGGATCAAAGCTAGCCTGGGATACATGAAACTCTGTATCAACATTCTCTAAGCATCTACCCAGAAAAACAAAAGTAGGATTCCCCCTCCCCCCAATTCACATGCATTACTTTATTGAAGTGATCATTAACCTCACAGGACAGAAACATTTAGAATGTTGTTTGCATTTAACAACTTAATTAAAAAAGGACTATCAGGTCTCTGTTTAGTTTAGAGGTACTGTGCAAAAATTTTAAGATACTAAAGGTGCCATTAGCTAGGCAGTGGTGGTGCATGCCTTTAATCCCAGATCTCTGGAGGCAGAGGCAGGTGGATCTCTATGAGTTTGAGGAGAGCCTGATCTATAGAGAAAGTTTCAGGATAGCCAAGACTACACATAGAAACCCTGTCATGAAAAAAACTAAAACAAAACAAACAAAAACCAAAAACCAACCAACCAAACAAACCCAAAATATGTCATGAACTAAGGAAGTCTGAAAACCTATAGCATAATCCATGTAAGGAAAACTATAAAACATAAAAAAAATACACTTCAATAAATAGAAAAACATGCCATGTTTCTTTTTAGGAAAATTAAACAGACAAGTGTCAGATCCTTATATATTATATATAAAAAAATACAATCCAAATTAGAATCATTATGGAAAGCTTTTAGTGATCAAAATGTGCTAGGGCATGGGTTTGTTCCCCAGTACCACAACAAAACAAAACAAAACAAAGTCCATGTAAACTAATTACAACTTGGAAAGAAAAGTGAGAAATATGTCCCATAGCAATAGTTAACACAGTGTGGCAATGTCCCAAGAATGTAAGAATTAGTTACTAAATAGTACAACAGTTAACATTATAGAAAATATTTTCAGAGAGGTTATATAAATGTTAAGCTTCACTGGTAATCAAAAATGCAAGATAAAGTTGCTATTTTTAAAATAATATTCATTATTGTAATATAGTAATTATTGTTTTATTAACAATAAATAAAACACAGTGATAACAGAGCACAGTTAAACAGGTAAAGCAGAGGAAAGAAGTGCCATCACATATTCACTGACTGGGAATGCAGATCTTGGGAAGGCAATCTGAAAATTTTTTTAAACTTTTAAATGTGGGCTTTGGACCTCTAAACATATAGAAATTAACCCAAAGAATTTTATGATACCCTGTGTTTCAACATACCCTACACCTCCCTCGCAAAAGCCCTCAAGAATGAAACAGTTTCGGCAATTCATATGCTGCAGTACTTTATTCAAGTGATCAAGCTGTTAGGACACAAACACTTAAAGCTGTTGTATTTAACTACTTAAACAGAAACAAGGGTATATGTTTTAGCTTAAGGTATAATGGAAAGAAAATGGCCTTTTAAGGGTGAAATGAACAAAGAAAGCTTGAGAACCTAATTAGGAACAGTCCTAGAAGTGTCTATAAAGGAATATTCAGCTCAGAGATGGACTAGTGAAAGCTGGAAATGGCCTGTATGTTCAAAGATAATATATTCTTCATTATGAAGAAATATTACATAACTACTAAACTTCATGTTTATTTCTAAAAGAAGGTTAGCTTTATTTGTAATGCAATTCTAACTGAATATAAGAAATTTCCCTAAAATAGTTTTAGTTCAAAGAATAAATTTAAACAAAATTCTTATCTAGGAAAATCCCAATTACATAGAAAGAAAAGATGACAAACATAAAAAAGATAGTACAAATAGCATAAATTCATAATTGTGGATTCAGGGTAGGCCTATGGCTGGCACTTTACTTTTTCTTCAGAATTATTTACACATTTCATTGTTTCTCAAATGAGTAAATAATATAAACATTACCTAAAAGCCTCCAACAATAGCAAGGTATCTCAGCTTATAAGTAGTAAAGCCAAGGCACAAATCTAAGATGTCTAGATTATGTAAGAAAGCTTTTCAAGATTGTAAGAGCACAAAGGTAAGGAAATATTCTCTTTTCTTTGAGAATAGTGGCCAAATTCATCTGAAATATAAATACTCACCTGGATTCTCCTTCATCCTCCACATGTTCACAGTGAACAGAATTGAGAGCACTGACTCTTTTATAATCCTGGGGTGTCAGATATAAATATTTGTATCCCTGTTAAGCACAAATAGTTTTTAACTCATTATCTGTCATTTTCACATAACCAGGACAAAGTCAAACATATAATGAAGCTTGTTCCAAAGCTTGCTTTAAAACGATAAATCATTTGAGTTACTGCCTAACAGAACATAGGCAGTTTGAAAAATGAAGTTCCTATATTTTAGTAACTGACTATCTGCCCTTGAAACAAGATACCCTATAGTTACAATTTCAGGTATGTTCCATTCATTTCATTTTTCAATAGGGTTAAAGGGTCATTTCTGGTTCTGTAGTGACACTTCCACTGAAGATATCAATATGGGACTCAGAAATGGAGTGAATTACTGCTTTTCACTCAAATCCATATCATGAACAAAATAGAGAGGAGTAAAGTATGACTGAAAGGATCATGAATCTGGAAAACTAATATTGAAACCAAAGATCTAAGCAGTACAAACTTACAATGAAGGCAGAGTACCATGTTATACATGTTTGACATCCTGTATGTATTTAAATATTAGTAATTTTTTTGGTACACTGGGATGTGGCAAAACCATGATTAATTCTAAGTACTTCCATTACCCAAAATAAACACAAACTTGCTAGTGATCATTACTGATTTCCATATTCTTTATAAATGAAGCTTAACGAACTATAATTTACATTCACTAAAATCCATTGCCTTGGTTATACTTTTATTTTTGAGGCATTATCTGGCTATGCTTCCCAGGCCTTAGCATCCAGAGTACTTAGGATCACAGATTTCAGCAACCATACCTGGCTTTTATCATTATAATCTGATGAGTTCTGATAAATGCATATACTTGTGTAAGCATCACCACAATTAAAATAAAGAACTTTTTTAAAATTATACCTTGAAATAGTCTTAAATATAATGACATGAAAGGAAGGAAAAGAAACTAAGAAAAAGGAGTTATGAAGGTAGATTAAAAAAATCAAGAAAAAAGTATTTTAAAAGATAAAGCAGGGACCAATGGTGTCAAATGCTACGGAATCATCAAATAACTACTAAGATAAGCACTGAGAATTCAATGTCGAATTTGCAACACACAATTTCTAGTGACCTTGACAAAAGTAACTCAATTATAATAGTTCAGAGAGTTCAAGAGAATGAGAAGAGAGCCTGGAGACAGCAAGAGCAAACAATTCTTTGAAGAAATTTTGCTCTAAAGGAAAGAAGTATGGGAATAAATTACTTGAGGAATACATATCTGTATGTCAGAGGTAGTTCCAGGAGAGAGGGAAATGGTGATGGGCCAGAAGTGACAAGATTAAGAGCATAAAGGGAAGAATGGCTTTAAGAAGGTGCAGGAATTGTTTAATTAAGACTCAGGAGTGAGGTGGAAAGGAGTGGAGGTAGACACAGGAAGTGTTCTTCTATACAACAAGCTGGAGCTTTGTTGTTGTTGTTGTTGTTGTCTTGCAGTACTGATGAGCCTGGGGTGGAAGCAGCTTGGGAAGAAAGGACAGATACCAAATAGGAAAGAAGGTAAGGGAAGAGGGTGGAGAGGGCCTGAGGAAAGAGGATATGTGAAGCTATCATCCAAGAGTTTAGTAAGATTAGAGTTAAGCAGTAGGACCAGTTAGAGAACATTTTTCTCTGTGTTCAGTTGCACAAGTACACATGTGGAGGAGGTGGACAACATTTTTAAAAAGGTTTTACTTGTAAAAGTATAGAATAAACAGAATGAGCAGAAACATAAAAAGGTGACAATCATAATGTTATTATGGTGAACTTGGAATTTAAAACAAATTGAATGAGCTAGATATTGGCCTTTAATCCCAGCAGAGCCAGGTAAACCTCTGGCAAATGTAAGGACAATTGGTTCTACACTAATATTGAAACCAGGCAAGCTAAAGCTACATATAGAGACCCATCACAAAACAAAACTAAAACAACTGTTGTGGATTCATCCTGGGTTAAGAAAAACCAGGTCTGATTGAGGAAAACCTCCTGAAAAACCTCCAATGGGAACGGGTAGCCCAGATGATCCAACATTTCAAAGCACCACTCTTGCAGTTCTCTCTGAATTATGCATCCACAACAGCTTCACAGAATACTCTAGTCAGGACTTGACCACAATCCTGAATATTCTCAGGATCCCAAAAGATTACCAGTGTCCCCAATCAGCAGGAAGTCGTCAAGAGAACTATGCCCACATTCCCAAAAAATGGATTATAGATGTTTGTTTTTGTTTATAGTATTGGTTACAAGTTGTTATACATAATGGCAAAAAAAAAAAAAAATCAAACCCAATATACAATAGAAATTAGATTTAGGTTTGTTTTAAAAAGAAAAAAAAGAGAGAAATCCTGTGAGACTATGCTTCTATACACTGTAAATATTTGTTGTTGTAAATATTGGTTTAATAAAATGCTGAATAGTCAAGTAGTAGAAGTAGAGGCGGGACAAGCAGACTAGGAGAATTCTGGGAAGTGGAAGAGCAGAGCCACAAACACCAGCAGATGTAGAGGAAAGAAGGGGAGACTGCTACTCTGAGAAAACATACCAAGCCACATGGCTAACCAAGAATCGTGAGAGTTTAAGAGTGAGAGTTAGTAAGTAATAAGCCTAATGCATGGCCAAACAGCCTGTAATGAATATAAGATTCTGTGTGATTCTCTGGAACTAAGAGACTGTGGGTCTGGACCTAGGACGGGAGAGGGTGGGGAGAGAAGCAGAAGGGAAACCAGACATCAAAGAAGTTGAATGAAATGAGAGAATGGGAAGTAGAAAAAAAAGTAGTAGAATCACAATATTTGTAGCTTAAAGGATCATTGGATTTTGAGTACTATAGAGAAACTGAGCACACGGAACACATGTGATGACTTTTTGCCAGTTTAGTTCTTGCTCCACTGTTGGCTGCTTCCTGGGTGTATAGGATACTCTCTGCTCTAGAGAGTTCAGAAGCTCTGAGGACAACAGGATGGAAGGATAACAAAGAGAGAGGTGCTTGAAACATATTCTAGAGAAACTGAGCAAGGATGAGAGCATTAGGAGAGAATCTTTCCCAGTTATGGGAAGATCATCTATATGAATACTGCAATCCCTGAGAATTATCACATGACTAAATCACATTGGAGAAAGTAACAATATACTAGAGATGAAAGTAGGCTGGAGAGGTGGCTCAGGGTTTAAAGTGCTTACTGCTACTGTTCTTGCAGAACCCAGTTCAATTCCCAGCACCTACAGGGCAGCTCACAGTGGCTATAACTCCAGTTCCAGAGGCTCCAACACCCTCCTTTGTTGTCTACAGGTGAAAGCACACACATGGTATACATATACATATATCAGGTGCATACACATTTTATGTGTATAAAATAAATAAATTTCAGAACTGGAGATGACCAGAGTTCAGTTCCCAAATCTATGCTGGGCAGCTGTAACTCCAGCAACTCCAGGAGATCTGATATCTTCTTTTGGCTTCTAAGAGTACCTGCACAGATGCAACCTAACACACACAATAAAAAAATAAAATAAATCTTGCTTTTTTAAAGATGCAAAGAAAAAGAGGCTATGATCAAAGGGTTGGGAATAATAAGTAGCATATTAACATGAGACTATAAAATGGGATTCTCCCCACTCTGCCCCATCCCAAAGGAAGAAGGAAAAAGGGTATGGAAGTGGCAATGAGAATTAAAAAGAGTGCTTTTCCTCCAGGCTAAATAGCACAAGGGAAGGAGAACACAGCTCCTACTTAGGAAGGAAACAACACATTAGTGTCTCTAGAGACAGTTTCCAATAGAAAAGAGGTTTGCAAAGAAATGATGTAAGAAATTTTGTTGATGACTAGTAACTGCTCCTAAGTCCCAGAAGCCACAGTAGAATATTTTAAAGATAGATATATTGGGTTTACCATATGTCATGCTAAACGCACTGTTATTATTTGAAGCAAGTGCTCTACCACTGGGCTACATACACTCCAGCTCTTAAGGAAGGCGGTTTTCTTGTTTTGTTTTAAATTACATTTATTTTGTGTAATATGTGTATGGGAGTGAATGTGTATGTGGAGGTCAGAGAACTTATGATAAATGGCTCTTTACTTCTGCCACGTGGGTCCTAGAGATCTTCAGGACTGACAGCATGCAACTTACCTCCAGCCACCTGGTATATGTATACCATGGGCCCTAAGGAATTTTCTTAGGTAATTTTGTAAAGGCTGTCTTTTCAACTTAAACCTTTTCCTCTCTTACACACACACACTCTCCTCTCTCTCTCTCTCTCTCTCTCTCTCTCTCTAATATACAGTCAAGAAGTGTTATTTCCTTGCAGGCTGTACCTTGTAGGGATCCTCCGGATCTATCCAGGCCACATGGAACATATGACGAATCTCTTCTGCCAATCCAATTCTAGCTCCACTGTTGGCTGCCACATAGATGCGTGGAATGCCTTCTGCCCTGGCAAGTTCAGAAGCTCTGAGGAACAGCAAATCCTCTTGAGGCCCAAAGGATCCAATCCTATATGTAATGTCATTGCCAATGACAATGATATCTCGGCCATCTGGATATTCAGGGCTTTTAAGGCTCATTTTCCAAGCTACCATGCCAATCTGCAAAGACACAAACAAATACAGCTTCTTACATGCATTTATTTTTCAGGTTCCTTGAAGGTAAGACCCTAGATTTAGATACATTCTTCAGAAGATATACATTATAAAAGAACCAAGCTCCTTCTTGGAAAACAAAAAAATATTCTAGGACATTGCTTTACATTATTAAATTATATTCTAAAGTTGTCTCAATTCTTAAGTGGATTTACTTAAAGAAAACAGAAAAAATTCACATCTAAATGCAATCAAGATTACATGTTGAAGAATGATAATAGCAGTGGATATAGGTCCAGAATGTCCATCTTACCAAACTGCACACTAAGACACTATTTTCAGCTTTAGTGAGATTTGTTTAAAACAATCTTTAGTACATAAAGGATAGAAACAGCATCACCTATCACAGACTGTCCAACTTTTGTTGTCTGAGGCCCTTTTATTGTCCTCTATGAAAAACAGAAAGATTCTTCACTGGCTCATTCCAGGTATTTTCCATTTCTGCAAGGATTTACTATCGCTCAGCGCTGTATCTTTGAGAGCAACTCTTGCTGCTTTCTTTACCTCCAGAAAAACCAAAGGATGCACAGAGCTAATCTCTTGATGCACGATGATGTATGTAAATCTGTGCTCTCTGTTCAGTGGCATCTGACCAGCCCCACAAACAAATGACATAGACTTGAAAGACAGAGGTGAATGTCTCTTCTCAAACCCTCATAGGCCTTTCCTTCTTAATCCCCTTCTATGTGAGAGCTACTCAATCCTACTTGTTTATTTGCAGTCCCTGTTCTTATTCGCTTACACCTCAGTTACAGCTGCAGTTTGTCATGTTTGCCTGTCTGATTCCCATATACCTGTGTAAGTAATGCTTTCTACCCCCCACCCTACCGCTGCTTTTCTCCTGTTTCCTGTTTCTCTCCCTACTCACACCACTCATGCCTAAACACAAAACCTACCAGATGAGCACTTCTGGTCCTGCCTAATGGAGCCCAGACACATCTGCAGCCTTGGTCCCTCATCCCTAGGCTGCTGCATATCACCTCATTGGGGAACTGGCTATCAAGAAAGGCCATTAACAGATGTAAATAGTAGCATCCCTGGAAAGCCACATGTATCACCTAGATTCAAACCAGCCAGTGATCATAAGCTCTGAGTACACATTCCTCAATCCAATTGCACATCCACTGTAATCAGGCTGGTTGAAGCTTTCTACACAGCTATTTGTGATTCTGTGCATTAAGAAATATAAAATATAGATGAAATACCCACTGATAAATATAAGCTATTTAATATATCATTCAATTTCCCAAATACAAAATGAATGTAATAAAGGAGAAAAGTTCCAGTCACCTTCTGAGATAAGGTACCACACTATCCACTCATTAAAGACAGATAAGGGAAAAGAATCCTACCATCTGAATTTGGCATAGAGAAACACCAGATTAAGGATAATCTTGGATTAGAAAACAAAACAGCAAGAAAACTTTAATATAATGCATGTGTAGTGAAAAATATTGTTTCTACATTCTCAAATGCTGTTTTTCAGAAAAGAAAGGCTATTCATTCGCTACTTTCTTGTATTTGTAGTTAGGAAGATTGAGTTTTACACCAAATTTTATGCTATATTAACCTTAGCCACCTAGGCCAGTTTATATACAAGCCCTGAAGAATCTACTTCAGCATTTGTGTGTTAATGTAAACACTGTGACCGTGTGGCACTCAGCAGGCAGATAATACTCTTATCTTTCCTTATTATCTAGGGACTCCTGTATCACTTGGGCAGTCAAATTCAGTAACTAGCCAGGTAATTATGCTTGCAAAATTGACTTCAAATTAGCTGTCAACACAGCAGCACCAAGAATAGTTTCCCCACCCCCACCTTCAGTTTTTTAAGGTAGGTCATGCTATGCAGTTTGGATGACCTGGAACTTGTTATGTAGTCCAAGTTGCCTGAACTCAAAATTCTCTTGTGTTACCCTCCTGTGTGTTAGGATTATAAACACAGAACACTGTATCTGTCTTTACATGTTACTTTTTTTTTTTTTTTAAAGATTTATTTGTTTATTTCATGCACATGAGTGCTCTATCTGTATGTACGACTTTATGCCAGAAGAGGGCATCAGATCTCACTATAGAAGATTGTGAGCCACCATGTGGTTGCTAGGAACTGAACTCAGGACCTCTGGAGGAGCAGCCAGTGCTCTTAACCAATGAGCCATCTCTCTAGCTCCCATTACTCGACTCCCTACCTCCTACATTAAATGTACCACAACAGAATTGAGAGTGTTAGGCCTGCTTCAGTATAGTATGAGTGCTTACAAAAAAATACTCAGTTTGAGCTAGCACAATGAACATATGAAGAAGCATCTGTAATAAATTAACATTAACATTTGGATTTCATTGCTAATTAAACAGTAGGACCTATAAGGGTAAACATGGGCTTGGAGTTAACCAAACTTCGATCTAAATTGACAATCTATCATTTATTGGCTTAGTGACCCTGGTATCTATTTAACCTTATTGAACTTCAATGTCCCTACATAAAAGACAAAGAAGGCCCATGAGTTTAATGAACTACTGAAAGCAAGACTCTATATTAAAACTAACATACAATGCTTGCACTTTTCTTTCCTCTTAATCTGAATCCTAACTCTGTTCTGTTATTAAAGCTTCTCCATCCTAAAGTGACTTCTGTATTCCTGTATCCTCTAATCTCCTACTAAGATCTTTATACACAGAATCAACTTGGTAATAGATCAGATACCACCTAGAACTAACTCTTTTTTTTTTTTTTTTTAATTTTAAGGCAGCATTTCACTTTGAAGCTCAGGCTGGCCTAGAACTCACTATGTAGCACACAGGGCTGTCCTGAAACTCATAGCAATCCTCCCATCTCAGCCTCTTGAATGCTGAGATTGCATATATGTGCCACTCACAGAATAGTCATTTCATTAAAACAAACAATAGTAGTTGGAAATAGTTAAAAAAATAGCCAACGCTGTGAATTAAGACACTGTCAGGACCAATAAGGAAAGATGATAGATCAATTCTTCACTAAGTAGCATTAAGTGAACTTATAAGGCAAGAAAAATAGCTCTTGTCAAATGAATACCTGCCACATGCTGCATTGCACTATAAATTGACAAACAGACAGTGATTAAGAGATTAAGTGAGTAAGTCAAAATGTCTTGGTCCAAATAGCAGCCTCATATTAGTTGTAAAACCTATACAACAATCTTTGACAGCCTTACTTTCCCCAACTACAAAATAAAACTTTTCTTAGGGTGCTGTTGTGAACAGCACATTAAAGCAGTAGAGAGCCTCGTACATAAATGCTCTCAATGTACTATAACACAAAAGCTGTTATTTCCATAAGGAAACTGGGGAACAAAGTAACTTTGGGGGGGGGTGCTGGTGAATCAACCCATAGCTTCATGCATACTAGGTATATACTGAGCTATATCCTCAGTCCAGTACTTTCTTATTATAGCTAGGTGTGAATTATTTATTTTTTAAAGTAAGGCTCATAGAAAAAGAAATGCTGCTTCTACTATGGAAGTATATTTTAGAATATTATTATTGTCTCTACTTGAATACAATATGGATGATGAATACTAACTGCAGCACAATCATAAATGTCACTAACTCCAAACTGCAATGTGGCTTCTATTGGAATCCTAGAACAGGAAAAGGATATTATTAGAAAAAAAATTAGTGAAATTCACAACAAACCTATTTTATAGAACTGCAGCAATGACAATTTCCTTATTTTGATAACCCTACTATGATTTTATGATACAAGGGGTGTAAAGAATATAGTTCAGTAGTGGAGTGTACATTACAGCACAAATGCATGCATGCAAATGTGTAGGGAAGCTGCATTTAAAAAAAGAACTCAAATCACTGTTTTGTGATTTTTCTGAATGCACAGTTATTTAAAATAGTGCAAAACCTGTAATTCCAGCATTCTGAAGGTAAAGGCAAACTTCAAGTTCCAAACTAGCCAAGGCTTCTGCTATGCCTACTTCTCTCTCTGTACTATACACAGTAACTGTTTTCTTTCACATGCACACAAAGCACACATGCATCTTTTTGAAGCAAAGTAAATTGGAAAATTGGGTCACTGTTAGTATTCTGAACAGCATTATAACCCTGAAGTTGCTAAGTCCGACAGATAGGTCAAGAAGAGAATGGAGACAAAGTACAAGGAGGACGTGCTGCTGGGCTAGTGTGTGTGAGAATTAGGGGTGAGGATGTATCAACAGAAGTGAAGAGTTTTGGTTTCTGTCAGGGAAGAAATGGTCAGCCAATTTAAGAATTCTTGATTTTTCTATATTTCAGTCTCAAAAAACAAAGTGATGACTTTGAAGGCTATAGCTTTTAAAACTATGATATAATACACAATTAGAAAATAACACAAAATACATGCCTATCATAACTCTAATAGACAAAACAGTGTGGTAGTTAAGAATATAGACTTAGAAGTCAGACTCTTAGAAGCTGAGTGTGTTGGCATACGCCTATAATTCTAGTATTTGGGAGGCAAGAAGACTGAGTTACACTGCGAGATATCTTTATAAGCCCAGTCTTTAGGAGGCAGAGACAGGAGGATGGCTTTAATTTCCAGGCCAGTAAGGCTAGTAAAGCACCAGACTGTCCTAAAACAAATAGAACTATCTTAGGCTCTTGGAAATATTATTTTGTTTTTAAAAGAGAAGTGCTCTGTGGTGCTGTGGTAAAATGTAAACATGTATACACAGGTTTATACAATATTAATATCTCTACCTGAGAAGAAACTGCTTCTCAGTGTTTTTCTGGTTTGATGGTTAAATACATATTTATACTTTTAAAGTCAATATTTGTATAATAGACAAGAACAGTGCCTATCAGCTAAATACATATTTAGGACTGTACCACATGTATTACAAACATGTACTAAAATCAAAAGCTTATATTTATACAGAGCCTTTCATCTTGAAGGGGACTAAAGAGCTTACAAACATATGTACACAAAAGGGCGTTAGTACTGACAGGCAGGCTCGGTATCAGTTTCCCACCTCCCCAGGCCTCTTAGCAGTTCTGGGTAGGAATACACACAGAATGTCAACACACACAGAACTGCAACAGCTGCAAAGACATTAATACAACAATCCAGCTGTAACACACAGACACTGAGACAACAGCGGCTGGAAAACAGCAACCGCTTTCCTTCCTCTGGTACAAAAGCACCATGGCCATTTCCAGCTTTTTATTTTTAAATTATTCTCTACCAAACTCAACTAATCACTTGACAAAATTGAATTTGATACTGAAAATGGTTTCTGAATGCAAAACACTTCGTCTGATGATTGAACACTAGGTTGAAAAACACATCCTCTTGCCCTTGATTTAAAGAGAGGGGTGAGGGGCAGGGTTACAACAGTCAGAAGAAAAGACTCAACATATTCTGAGAATAGCTTTGTCTCAGAGGATTCAAAATTACATCAAAAGACAGTTATAGCCTCCCTTCCCCATTTAACTGGGACATAAGTTTTTCAGTCCAGTTACTTTATATATGTGGGTCTGTATTATATACAATGAAGATTTCATATCAGTAACTGCAATTCTCTAAGAATATACACAGCATGACAATGAGATTAGGAATGTAAGCCTGAAGAGGACAGAAAAGCTGCAGAAGCAACCAAAGGGCAACTCGAGGCCTGTCAGTCTGAGTGGACAGGTTTGTGTCTAATGAGTTTCCAAGTGGCTTCTTGGCACTGGCAGCACAAACACCCTCTCCCCTGGCCAAAGCCTGTCTACAGCACTGACTAACCAAGTAGTCCTATGTACTTATCACTTAAAAGTATGTTTTTATTGATGTACATAGCCACAAGGAAGTTTTAAAATAATAAATTTCAGATATGTATATTTTTTTTCATAACAGAACTTCCAGTGAACAGATTTCATAGGCTGAGGGCTAACAATTCAAGCTAATATGGTAAGGTGAAAGGGAGGTGGGCCAAAAGAGCTAGTGAATAAGCTAAAGAGCGGTGAAATAAGGGTTTATTTTCCTTCTGCAAGTCCTGACGAGGAAAATGATTCTCTGGCTACATTCTGATTCTGGAATAAACATGTTCAAATGAGGGAGGAGGGAGTGAGGAGGGAAAGCAAGCAGAAGAGAACAGTCTTATTTAACTGTTTTTATGTGGGTAAAATGATTTGTGCCATGGTATTTCCATAAGAAGTGGGACCATTATTTTCCTGTAGAAACACATTTGGTTTGAAAAGTATCACTGGACAGGACGTGAAAATCAAACCAAATGAATTATTCACAACCTCCGATCAGAGGTGATCATTATTTCTGATGCTCCAAACAGTGATTAGGATTCTACCCTGAGATGTCATTTTCTCACTGAGTAACACCAGCAATAGAGAAAGGCATTATCTATCTACCCATATATGTATTTTTTCTTCTCAGAAGACCATGGTTTAATGTTACTATAACAGATATTAAAAAAAAAGATGATATTAACATTTATTCTGGTTGTATCCATAACTGCCATTAGTCTGACATACAGTGCCAACACTAATCATGACCCCAAATTAACACCAAAATTGACATCAACATTAATTGTACTATAAATGTGACTAGAATGTATAAGCACACACAGGAATTCTTCAAAGCTGCTGCTGCTGTCATAAAACTGTAACATTAAGCTCAACAGAAAATGTGAAGGAAAAGCCAAGGAGCAAAACATAACAGGTTTTGCTTTTGAGGGTGTAAAAGGGGCCCCGATAGGCTGTGGGAGCAGAAAGGAAATCTTTGCCATAGTGGCCTTTCTTCTCTCCACACTTTAAACTCAGCTATAACAACACTTTCCTACAGATTTAGGTACCTACAGATTTAGGTACAAGCTGGTCGTGGTTGAGGTGGGTATGTTTTGTCATTTCAAAGGTAAAGTCTACAATAGCTATTGTTCTAATTCTGTTAATGCCAGGAAGATGACCACTCACAAGGCTCTAGAGTGGTGATACAAACACTCCTGGACTGTTACAGCTGAGACTGCCAGACAAAAAGGAGAAAACAAGGCCTAGAGAGAATAAACTTGAACCTGAGCTTCTTTTTGGGTACTTATATATCAAAATTTACCTTTTGTTCTTAAGATATAGCAAATTAAAGCTGCACTTTTAATTAGAAACTATCAAAAAGTACCATAATATAAATAACAAAACACAAAAAATTAAAAAAATTTAAAAGCTGTATCTTTAAACCACAAGACAATGTGGTATTTGACATAATTTTTCCTGTTTGTGAAAACTATGCTGAAAATAGTGAATGCCTTTCCATGCTAAGTGATCTGCCAGATACAATCACGTAAGTTCAAGAAAACTTTCTTGACAGCTGAAAATTTAGATTTTTATGCTTCATTTAAAATGTAAAGCTACCTCAACCCCTTCTAATTAAAAGCTGGCATGAAGGTAAGTATCAATGTTATAGAAAAAAATTTCAACTATATGAAAATATAACTAAAGATTACAATAATAATCTTGTACTAGGGAATAATTTCTCCTTATGATATTTACATGCATGGAACCATGGTAATTTAATATATCTATACTGAGTATTAATTTTGTTAAACATGCCATAGAATACACACATGCTGATGGCACAGGACTGACTGACATAGAAGTTAACCATGTAGGACATTGTAGTTCTAGAAGCATTGACCATTAGTTGTAAGAACATATATTGATCTCTGGTACATCATGCATCATTGGAAGTCATCTGTTGCCTCTAGTTGGAGCTGTGGTTTCTTGACACAGGGTACTATGCCACATCTTTTTTTTCCAGGAAAATCTTAGAACTTAGAATATATAAAAACCATCCTTCTAAGGGCCATCTCTAGGACTGATATATGGACAGATGTCAAGGAAAGTCTAAAAGTCCTGCTCCCGTACACAACAGGAACTTCAGGATTCTTTCAGTTTATTTAGCTCACTGAACTTTGGTTTGTTAACAATCAGTCAAAACCAATGAACCAATCTGATGAGAAATCTCCAATGCTGGCAAAGCCATTTAGAAGGAATTCTAAGCAAAGCACATAAATCCAAAAGAACAGTATTAGAAGTTCATTAGAAGTAATTCCATTTGAAAAGACTTATTTTTCACAATCAGTCTCAAACATTTTCTAATGAAGGGATGAAAGACCATTTAGAAAAAGATATAGAGCCAAATATGCTCGGACTAGGGATAAAAGAAAAGTGTGTTTAAATAGACTGGTGGCTGTGATTCCTCAGTAAGTTCAGAGTTCATGGTCTTCTGCCTTTCTTGTGAGCCTGCCTGTAATGGCTGAACCATCTCTCCTCTAAGTGCTCTTACAGAGCTCACCTGCAGCTCAGCACAATTCAAACAAATACCTAACAAGACAAGACTGACTTAATTTTAATATTCAGCATTTAAAAAGGCATGGTAATTTCAAAAGAATTAAACATAATACAATTTTTCTAATATAACTTCACATTCTTGAACCTATTTTGAGATTTAGTTAAAATATGATACAAAGGGGTTGGGTTCTTCCAGAGGACCAGGGTTCAATTCCCAGCACCTACATGGCAGCTCACAACTGTCTGTATTTCCAGTTGCCAGTTCCAGGCAAACACCAAGGCAAAAAAAAAAAAAGTAATAAAATTTTTTATTTTATTTTTTTTTTAAAAAAGATACATAAAAACACAGTGCCAAACGAGAAAAAATATTTGGGTTCTGTATTCAGAAGAAACAAGCAATCACTTTTATACTCAAGCCGATTAACCCTCTCTAGGCAGTTTTAGATAATATTGAGATCTATGAGAGTCTGTGTTCATGATACGCCAAATTGTATCAGTTACTTTTCTCATCATAGTGACCCAACTAAAGCAAATTTAAGAGAAGTGTATGTTAGCTCAGGTTTAAGAGAGGATACACTAGACAGCTAGATAAGTGTGGTGGTAAAGAGATCTCTATGAGAGAAAGCTCCTTGTCTCAAAAAAAAAAAAAAAAAGTTAACACTGTCAGGAAGCAGAAAGCATTCCATATTCCATGGAAAAGGGTCACCACATTTGGAGAGGAATTCCCTCAGAAAATAATCTCTCTGGAAATACTTCAGACATGTGTGAGTCTGAGACAGATGTGTCTCCTAGGTGATACTAGCAACAATTAGGTTGACAATGAACAAAGAATAACCATCACAACAGCCAGTTCTTCAGTAAGTATGGAAAGGGCTAGGGCTATCATCATTATCATCATCTTCTCCTTCTTCCTAGTGAGACAGAGTCTCTCCACATAGTCCTGCCTGTTCTAGAACTCACTATGTATACTAGGCTGGCTTGACTTGAACTCACAAGATCTACCTGTCTCTGCCTAAGCTGAGAAACATTCTTTAATGCTCAAAATAAACTTTCAAGGAAGTTGGGCGGTGATGGCGCATGCCGTTAATCCCAGGCAGAGGTAGGTGGATCTTTGTGAGTTTGAGGCCAGCCTGGTCTACATAGTGAGTAAAGTGACTTCCAGGACAGCCAGAACTGTCACACAAAAAAATCCGGTCTTGAAAAAACAATAACAAGAACAAAAAAAAACTTTTAAAGAAATATAGCCTCAAATTGAGAGGCACAGTCACAATGGTAGGATCTTAGTTGATTTTCTTCACAGTTTTTTTTATATTGTTTAAGGAAATTTATAATTAAATTCAGAAAGGCTTGTCAAGAAGTTCACTAGATAAAGGCACTAGTGCAAGATTGCTAACCTGAATTTGAGACCTGAGACACACACGGTTGGAGGAAAGAAACAATTTCCACAAATTGTTATGTGACATCCACCTGTGTGCCATGACTGACAAACACAGACACACTAAATAAGTAAGTATAATAAAGGATGATAGCACACTGTGAACAGTTAAATGATAATTAAATATGGATATAGTTAGGCTAAGAAGTTTCAAAGCTGAATTCCTAATATCCAATATCACCACCTTTTCACCTCTGAGAATATAAAGCAGAAATAGTATAAAGGTATCAGTCATGATGGCAGCTAGTCTTTAAACTTTAATTTATATTATTTTGTTTCCTATTTGATCATTCTCATCTTTAAAAAAAAAATGGCAGGTCATGATGTTAATTCAACACATTTTCAACCTGAGTTAAAATGCCAACAAGAACATTAAACCTACCATGCCAACAACAACAACAAAATAAAAAATAAAAGGGAATGAAGGAAACTAGTGGGTTTGCTGCAACAAACAGAAGAATTCAAAAAGCTGTCTGAATATTAAAACTGCTGAGAAGGAAAAACCCCGACACCTAGTGCTCACCTGGAAGAAGGAAGCCTCAAAGCCACTCTAATTCCTTTGCATGGCAGCTTACACAGAAGACTATTAAAATGCATTAAATGTGCAATATACTTTGCTCCCAGAAAAAAAAAAAAAAAAAAAAGAAAAGAAAAAATTCTTATGGTATGCTAGGATGGTTGTTTATCATTATCATTCCTGGCTGGAGCACGTCATTATTATAACTACTTCTAAACACAATGTTTTCTCATCTTCAGTTTTTCATGATGACAAGAATGGGAAGGAATGTTAAAAGCCTAGATTCTAGGAACTTGATCTCTATTAGTAATAAAATTTCTGTAAGAGTTACTTCTTCATCACATTTCAATCATTATAGATTCCTGACCAAGTTCAAATAACTGTAAAGAAGAAATAAACTAAAATGAAATGTTAGTGGACTTTCTTCAGAACAAACAAGAATGTAAGCATACAAAGGCCAGGCTTTTCCTTTGTCCTACCAA
Organism: Sigmodon hispidus; assembly: GCA_004025045.1. Taxonomy (NCBI): domain Eukaryota; kingdom Metazoa; phylum Chordata; class Mammalia; order Rodentia; family Cricetidae; genus Sigmodon; species Sigmodon hispidus. Next base: position 76,628 of record PVIH01001337.1, read on the forward strand.
GCAAAGGTAAGTCATTCTCTGTCAAGTACAGCTCAGCTTTTGGCTTGATCTCAGCCTGAGCTTTTTAATAACTGGGTTTAGTACAAAAAGAAGCTGTGCTGGATTGCAGTGTTACTCAAAATGTTCCCACCTGCAATTACAGCTCCTACCAAATAATCAAAATAAGCTAGCAAACTGGCAGAAAAATAAAAACAATTCCTCCAAAACAGAGAAGTAGTAAAGCAGACTGGATGAGTAGTTTCTTCTGTAGCTTTGCAGCGTACATTCATCTAGCTATGTATTTACATACAGTGCTCATCACTGCAGCATCAGAGCGGCTAGAAAGGAAATCAGTTTAGTCTCTGTTGCAATCACATTTTCCTCAATTTTCATCTTAACTTGAAACTATTAAGAAAATCCCAGGCAACTCATCTTTAGAGCTATTTGCAAGTAATGTAGTTCACAGATTTGGTCCACATCGTTCTTATTCCCACTCTAAATTCATATTAAACGCAATGCCATTCAAAACTGACAATGAGGGGAAAAAATGTCCTATACTTCTCAACAGGAATTAGGTAGCATTCCTTTAGTTACATCTTTCTTGACAGGGAAGGGACACTATTGGAAAATAGGAAGACTAAAGTAAGATAATACAGAACCAGAAAAACTCTCTTTTTCATGCTTTTAGCACAGGCACAAATGTTCAGAATAGAGGTCACATCTCTGCTGAAATAGCCAATATCTTCCTCAAATGGCAAACTGGTTACCTAAAACTAAATGGGCTGAATTGGTCCAAGTCCTGGTCCTATAACCATTTCACCTATTTACCATCCTAGGAAAAATGTGGGGGAAGAATGGCTAGCCAATGGTCTGACAAATGCACATTTTCTGCCTCTGGCTGTAAGGAGAAGCAGCTGAATTCATAAAAAACTACACAGGAATCTCATGTTTTACCTTATTCCTAATGTCCATGTGCTGGCTTTTAAACCCAGAAACTCCAATACTTCCAGGTAATTCAGTATCATCTATGATGAAGGCCTAGTAGTGCTGTTACTCTGAAGAACATCACATTGTGATGATTTAATGCCTATGTACCATCAATCCATTAACATTGAGCCTTGGCTCTCAGAACACTAACAAGTTGATTTTTTATTTCTTTTTAAATAAAACTATATCTCAAGGCTCTGTTCTGATGCCCATTCTCTTTGGCAAAGAACAGATTTGCTCCAAATCCCATCAGCATGAACTCACTTTGTTCTCCTTACACCATTCTTCAGGTAATATGTACAGTGGTGGATACATGACAACTTTGTTGTTTTGGCCAAAAAAAAATTAAATTGCAGTAGTAGAAAGCTAATGTGTCCTGATAAACCTGGGTTCAGCACAAAGAAATATATCCTATTGACACTTTGTCATCTCTTCGGTACAGCTATCACTCAGAGTCGAACGCTGAAACTCCATCCTTAGACTGGTGAGTGTCTCAATGAACACACTCCATTGTATGTCCAAGCTATTAGTAGCAGAGCTTGATTCTAATACCTTAACCTCATTCCTGTCCTGCAGTATCCTATAATCTAGCTAAGGTCACTGACCTCACCAGCCATTCTGGGCATGGGTTATTGACTGTTCACAAAAGAACATCAGCCTCACTCTTCCTGAATCTTAAGGCTCAGAAATAGCAAGCTAACATGCAGGCTCAATCCTAGTCAGTGTCAGTCATCTGAAGAAATTGAAAAGAGAACCAAAAAACCCATATAACTTAGAAAGAGAAAAAAATAATGTGAAAAGTGATACAAAGCAACAGTCATTTTAACAAATGATTTCAGCTTTCTAGTTTCACAACTATTCGGACATTGGGCAAATGAAAACTTGTGAGCACTACTATAGACTGCCCCTCACTGCAGTAGCCACTCCTTTTATACTGAGGTTTATTAGGTCTTAAAGGGGTTAAAAAAAATCTTACTTTTTTTTTTTTTTGTTTGTGAGTGTATGTGTGTGTGTGTGTGGTCTTTTGGTACAGAGTCCTGGATAATAAGACTATTTGTATTCATACTGGCAGAGTAAACACTACATGTTCATGCCCAGGCAGCTCTGAGCTTGTAATTTCAGCAAGAACAGAGCTCTGTCCCTCTGGGACTTCACTATTCCCCTAGTCTCCATTCACTCAAACACAGAATGAGAACAGAGAGAAAGCAGAAAAAAGATCATGACAAGAGGGTTCACACAGCATTGCAGCTAGCTTTCACATGCCCCCACCCCCCCAAAAAAACATGCTATACATATTTTGTGTTTTAATTACATTAGCTAAAACCATTTTATTCTCAGCCTCATGTTCACAAGGCTGTATTCTATTCCTCAACAGCTATTTGATGAATCAAAATTGCCAACTGGCACAACAAAGCTTTGCTTTTCTGCTTAGGGACTTGCAAGCAGAAGTCATATAGTAGGTACAGAGTTTTGCTTCAATTCTGTGTGTTGATGCATATACATTTACTCTCAGCAACACCTGCCACCTCCACCCACCATTTTGGCATTTGTTGAAGCACAAGATTAGAAGAACTACAAGTCTAGGCCTCCCTATCTGGTCTAGTGCTTGTCTCCATCCTAATGCTAAATCACCTGCTCTTGCAGCCTATATTGTGGTACTCAACAGTCATAGACCCTGTACACAGAATAAATAGTTTTTAAAAGGATACTAGTTCTGGGCTTGGTGGCATATGCCTTTAATTATAGCAGAAGACAACATAGTTCAAAGCCAGTGTGTTCTACATAATGAGTTCTAGAACAATCACGGCTACCAAGAAAGATTCTATTTACAAAGAAGTAGAAAATAAGATACTCAACACAATGAAAAAACTTCACGTGGTATCTACAGTAATCAGTTAGCTTGCTTATGCTAACACCCAAATAACAATTATTATTTATTTATTTTTGAAACAAGTTTTCTCTGCATAACCCTGTCTATCTTAGTACTTGCTCTGTACACTAGGCTGGCCTCAAACTCAAAGATGTACCTGCCTCTGTCATGGGAATGTTGGGATTAAAGGTATGTTCCACTGCAGCTTGGCTCAGATAAAGATTATTTTAAGGAATGAGTTTAGCTATGGGTTATATCTGACTCTGCAATGAGAACACCTGTATTTTTTGATGTGAAATATCTTTCTGTATGCTCTGAATATCACTGGTTAATAAAGGGACTGTTTTGGCCTATGGCAAGGCATCTTAAAAGCAGGTGGGAAATCTGAGCATAGATAAAGGGGTAAGAGGACAGAGTCAAACAGAGATGCTGCAAGCTCTCGCCCAAGAGAGCAATATGTAATGGAACACAGGTAAAGCTACTAGCCTCGTGGCAAGACAGATCAATGAGTTAAGATGTAAGAGCAAGTAATAAGCCTGAGCCATAGACTGAACATCTTGTAATTAATATAAGCTTTTGTGTGATTATTTGGGGATAAGTGGCTATGGACTGTAGATCCTGACCTTGGGCTGGACAGGTCAGGAAACTTCTGATTACAATTTTTAGGTGTGTTAATATTTTTAATCACTGCTATAGTTATACCTTAGAAGCATAGCCAAAATCTTAAGGATCTTATTGTATGGAGAAGACTATCAGGGGATATAGAAGAATATATCTTTATGTCATCATTAACATGGTACTTCACGAGAAAGATGATTAATCCTAGAAAATGCTTTCTGTTTGTTTTGTTTCAAGACAAGGACACATACTGCCCAGGTTAACCTTGAACTTCCTGCCTTGGCTTTCAGATGCTAGTATGTGATATAAGACATGGTTAGAAAATGTGCTAATTTTTAAAAAAAATTCTATTTTTTTAATAGATAATAATTTATTATATTTTTATTTAAAACAAATTTTTAAAGTTTTATTTATTTATATTTATTTGCCTTGATGTTTGCCTTGAGCAGGGAACTGGAACTACAGACAGTTATGAGCTGCCATGTGGGTGCTGGGAATTGTTCTGGAAGAACAATCAGTGTTCTTAACCGCTGAGCCATCTCTCCAGGCCCCTTAAAACAATTTTTAAATTTAAATATATTTTGATCCTATTTCCCCCCTTAAGTCTTCCATGATCCTTTCCCATCCCTCTCTACCCAAGTTTAAGATTTTAATAACTATCAAAATCAGGCAGGTGTGGTGGCACACTTCTTTAATCCCAGCTCTCAGAAGGCAGAGGCAGAAGGAATGCTGTGAATTTAAAGCCAGCCTGGTCTAAGGACTGAATTCCAGTCCACTCAGGCTTATACAGTGAGTAAGACTTATCTCAAAAGAAACAAACACACAAATGAATAAATGAGTTTCTTGTTTCATTTTTTAAAAAACCATTGGCTCTCATTGAGCCCTTTAGGAAGACTTTATCATACTCAAAATCACCAAATCCAATGAATCAAGTACAAAAAAGAATACCTTAAAAAAAAAAAACCTCAAAATTCTAAACTTAATAAAAAATAATAACCCATTCTCATGTTTCTTCAATGAGAAACACTCCAACGTTGCTCCACTTAAAAATTTGATCTTCACATTTATTTTGATGCAAACCCTAGACATTAGACCTTTGATCTATAAAGATGTTTTATTAATATGTATGCCCACCAGAAAATAATATCCTTTTCAAAAGGAAAAATTGTAGTGCCATTATTATACCTAAAAACTCACAGTAATTTCTTGGTTTGGTCCATTCTCTCATTGAGGAAACTGACCAAGAACGCAGTCATGATTGTCACTTGACTCTCGGCTACTACTGTGTAATGAGGCAGAGATGGACAGAAAGACAGAAAGGGAGAAGGGCATATCTACTTGCCTCATTTCCTCCTGGAAGCCTGTTCATATGGACCAGCTGGCCTTGGTCATCCAACACTAGCTCAGTGTACGTCAGCATGTCAGAAGGCAGAGGGGATGATGGAAGGAATGCCTGAGTGGACATAGACTCCCAGAGTTTGATGAGTGACTAATGGAAGAAAGAAATTTGAAACATCAGTGACAATTAAAATTTCAACATGGACAAAAATCACAGTCTGATTCAGTCACTCTGAATCAGCTTTCTTTTTCAAGAGCTCTGACTAACTCCACCCTCCTTCTACCTGCCTGTCCTCTGATTCTCCACCCACTTCTACAGCGCTCCATATAGGCCAAAACAGCTCCTTTATTTACACCATACAGAAAATATTCCACCACAGTGAACCTTACACTAAAAGCTTTAACCTTCACTCTCAGCAAACACACTTGTAGCCATTTTTAGATCATTTTCAGTATGTCAAAAGTCAGGTACATCGCCAATACAGTCAAATCACCGAATGAGTCTGGAATAGCACCGGAGCATTAACACTACAAAAGCCCTAACACCTTCCTGGCAGGAGTAAAATAAAAAACTCAAATAAAGAACATCAGCCTGGTGTGGTGGCTCATGTCTTTCATATCTGTTTCAGCACTTGGGAGGCCGAGACAGGTTTATCTCTGAGTTCGAGGCCAGCCTGGTATATAGAACCAGTTCCAGGCCAGCCAAGGGTACAGTGAGACTCTGTCTCAAAAACAAAATAAAACCAAATAAATAACATCTTTTCTTAAAAGTATATGTATCTATGTGTGGGAGGGCGGGGATCCTAGAGAAACTTAGCAATGAATTTTCAAAAAAAAAAAGCAGATAAGTCATTTTGCTACTACAACCAAATCCAAAAAAGTCAGGTTTCTTTTCTTTCTTTCTTTCTTCTTTTTTTATGAACATTTTTTCCATCAGCCATTAAAGGCTAGGCTCACAACCAAAAATATAACAGATTAGGTTTCTACTATCGGTTAAGGGAAGATCTCTTTACTAATTTTCACAGCAATAGGCCTGCACACAGAATTTAGTTAAGATGTGTATGACTGTAAGTATAGCTCAATTAAATCTCAAATTTGTGAATACAGACACATTCATACTTTCCATTTCCTACTTCTTATGGAAATAAATCAACTTGTTTATGAAGCTTTATCCTTGCTTGTCTTAAACACCTAAAGCCCAAATGACTCACACACACTTATGTGTCCATTGTCAATTACATGACGTCTTACATAGCACTGACAAAGAGAATCAGAACCACACCCAATTGTCAGAGTAATGACACCATAAAATGGAGGTAATAAGTAAAGTTCAATGTGTTCTGAGATAGGATGGTATAAATAAATGGATACATAAAGATAAATTGTTTTTGTGAATACAACAATCACAGACTACTAACAAGGCCACAGATAAATATCACATTAAGATAAAAATGTGGTAATAATAATAGCACTACGGGACTTGAAAATTTTTACATTATCATATTTTTAAAAAGAAATCACATATTCTTTGATACTTTATTCTTTATCTGTTGTATTCTCTGCTTGTGACATATTCCCTACTTTTGATGGGAAAAAATCTGCAGCATAGAGAGGGTTCACCATCAAAAAATATCAAGGAGTTTATTTTCATATAAGGGAAGAGCTTCATAATGTCACACTTTTTTTTTTCATGGTAGGTTGTTATACAACTATAGCAAATATACAAAAGAAGTTATACCTTAAACTATACATAGTGGTGCTACCTGTGTGTTTAAGCTACCTATGATGATTCTCATCTTGGCTTAGGCTAAGAGACCATTCTAGAAAGTAGGAAAATAAAAACTAGTTCCATTCCTCTTTTTAATAGCTCTAATTTGAACAAAGACCTAATACATGTATAACTCCCCACACAGGTCCTTGTAAATGTAACATGTGGTGTGGGTGTACTCTCTTCTCACCGTTCCTCATGGAGCACCTCAGTGCTGAGACACTAAAGCCCTAATGAGAAATTAGTGTCAAGATACTTCCTGCTCTGTGAGTGCCCTTCTTTGGGAAAAGCTGCACCTGATGGAAATTCAAGAAAACCTCTTTTCCTTAGAACTCCCACCCCTTAGCCACTTTTACCTGCCGGAACATCTCTGGGATATCATATATGTACGTTGTTCCTAAGGACTGTGCCTGAAACCTCTTTGACTGAAGAAGGTCTTTGGTCACATATGGAGTATTGATTAACATTCCGTGTAGTGGTCCCTGCTTGTCTCCATATGCCTGAAACATGATCTGTGGGAAAACAACAGAATGCACAGACAGTGAAGAGACGACAGAAAATGAAATAGCTGCCGATAGCACTGTTTTCCACAATGTTATTTGTGAGAAAACAATTGGGGGTCGGGGAAGTAATTGATGGCAGAGACTTACCTCATGACCCTGGGTATTTAGTGGATAACTGACACTAACATAGTGATGTGTAACCAGCCATATTGTACTAAACTAGGATTAGGTGAAATTAACAAGAAAGTCCAATGTAAATTTCACATCTCAGAGACAGAGTGAAGACATTTGCCTTCTAAAGTGACTTGAATCTCAGATACTAAAAAATGTCATCTAATTAGATGAAAAGAAATCTAGTATTTAAGTTAAGAAACAGCTATACACTACAGAAAATTCTTGTTCTCGGGCCAGATCAAGGTTCTACCACTTGATCATGCATTAGTCCTTTGATTAGAAGGTGCCTTGTAGTATTATTAGCCACAGAAAAGTTTCAAATATTTTTACCAGAGTAAGTAAATTTCACCCAATCATCTAATTAATTCTTGTTAAATTATAAGACACAGCCTATGGCAAAATCACTTTATTTTATTAAATTGCATATTAAACTGTGTGTGTGTGTGTGTGTGTGTATTTCTCTCTAGCATACTGTCTGTAACTAGTGAATTCCTTCAATTGGAAGGAATCCTGTATTGGATTGTCACATAATGAAACTACCACATCAGTTTCTAATCATTTTTAACGCAAATATTTCTAGAAGAGTACTTCATACTCCATATATTTAGTTAGTTTTATTTGCTCATGGATATTCATAAGGGATGCCATTATTTCAATTCAATTAATATTTATTGAGTGCTCAGAGGCTGTATAACACTAAACTAGGCACTTTATGTATGAACACATAAAATATACATTCCCAACAAACTGAATACAAATGGAGACTGGAATGAAAGTATATATACATATGTGTGTGTGTGTGTGTGTGTGTGTGTGTGTGTTCATTTATGTAGCTGTTTGGATCTAAAATATAAGCACAAATGTACCATTAATGAAAAGATTTGTGGATTTGATATATATGCATAATATGGAATTAAGTATTGTCCTAAACCTGAAGGTCAGCAAGCTAAGTGAATCCTTAGCATCTTAGCTCAGAGGAATAAGAGTGCTTCAATGACTTGTCTTATTAGGTTTTATTCTGGGCAAATATATCATAGCTGTTTAAAGAAAGGTCCCAGAGTGAAACCTCCAACTCTCTTCTAAAAGATCAAGGGGAGGGGCTGGAGAGATGACTCAGAGGCTGGGAGCACTGACTGATCCTCCAGAGGTCCTCCTGAGTTCAATTCCCAGCAACTACATGGTGGCTCACAACCATCTATGATGACATCTGGTACCCTCTTCTGTAAATTGTATACATAATAAATAAATAAATCTAAAAAAAAAAATAAATGTATTTAAAAAAAAAATGACCAAGGGGAAAAATTAGTATGTAAGAGACAGCAGCAACACCACCTTGGGAGTAAAAAAATCTAGTCATACTTTTAACAAATTTCAAGTGTTTTGACAGGGGTACAGTATGAGAAAACTGGAATCAGACTTAATCAGAATAAGAAAAAACAAATAAAAGCAGCAGTTTCAAGACCGTGAGACAAGTCAGCCAGTAAAGACACCTGCCACCAAGCCTGAACACCTGAGTTCAATGCCTGGGGCTGAAAGACCTGGTTCCTACAAGCTGTCCTCATCTGATCTATATATGAGTGCACACGCGCACAACACACGCACAAAAAAACCTGTAAAATTAAAGGCATCAGGGTTTTGGAACTGTATTTCCTGCTAAGAGAAGCAAAAGCTGTGATTACAGGATTTGAAACTCAATTGTGCCAAGTTCTGAGATACAGTTAGGCTAGCCATAGTAAAGCAGTATAACTATGCAGTAAGGAAAGAAAGAAAGCTGCCTGGGTATAAACATTGCTGCTGAAATTTACAATGAACTACTTAGTGGCTTGCCAGTATCTTATGATGTTAAAAAATAGTTACTATGAAAAGCAATTAGACTCCTATGTATTTACTCAGGAAAAATAAAAATTTATTTACATAAAGATTTGCAAATATCTGGGTATGGTGGCATATGCCTTTAATCCCAACACTTGGAAGGGAAAGGTAAGAGGCTTGTCTTAAATTTAAGGCCAGCCTGATCTACACAGTGAGCTCCAGGACAGCCTAAGTGACATAGTGAGACCATGTCTCAAATAACATGAAACAAAAAGACAAAGATTCGCAAATGAATGCACATTACAAATTTATTCCCAACAATCCACATTTGTAAATAAAACTCTAATTAAACTGAATAGATTTAAACAGTTTGGTAAATCTACAAAATAAAATATTACTCAACAATAAAAAGGAGCATATTTATAGTCTTGGAAATATACATGAGCCCAGAAATATTATGTTAAACAAAACAAGTAGGATACAGAATAGTGTGAATTGTCTGACTTCATTTATATGCAACTATAGGACAGGCAAAGTTAATCTACAGCAACAGAAAGCAGATAAGTGGTTGCCTAAGCCTGCAATTGGTGCTCTGCCTTTCACTGAAGAGTGAGAAACTTTGTGGGCTGACAAGAAGTTCTCTATCATGACTGTGGTGACAGTTACATATCATACACAACTGTCAGACTCAGTCAAATCAAACTAAACTAATCATGGTCCATGTAAACTATATAAAAACGTAAACTCGACAAAGGTGACTTTAAGCTGTTCTCTTTACTTTCCTCACTGGAAGTCAATTCATTTAAGTAATGGACTATCCGAATCTTTTCTCCCTCCTTAGGACTGCCTGACACTGTTCACTATAGCCTACAGGACAAACACTATACAAGAAACATGAAACTCAAGCTAGTTAACTTTTCTTCTTTATTGGCAATAAAAAATGTAGTAGGGCAAGAGGCTGGTAATAATAGATCCTAACTGAAGCCTCCAATGATAGGTTATATTAGCTCCATTTTCTCCTATGATGAACACGGTAATTAAAAGTTGGTAGAGGTCATGTTTTACAAGTTTGAAAACATGCACAGGTTTTATTAATAGCTCCCTCTGAAAGCTGCAGCAGGGCTTCTTTTAGAGAACTATCTTGGACTTACACAGAGCATACATACCCTTAGTGCACTGTACACATATTACTTTATAATGTCTCTTATATCATGAAAACATCAATTAATCATGTCTTTTCCCATTGTTATATACATTTTTTAAGGAGGAACTACTTTGTATCCATAGTTCCTGAGACACTATATGTAGTCAGTAAATATTAAATAAGCAAATTAACAGATGATAACCATGGTTCTGTATGATCTCAATATCCCATTTCACTAAGGAAAGAGGAAATGAAGTTCAGTGATAAGCTTCAAGTAGGCACTGGTCCCCAGGAACTGGCTGGAGGCTGCTCTGTGGTCAGTTCCCACCTCTACCAGTGCTTACAGCCTAGCTTCCATGCTGCAGCAAGGCTCGGCAACCTCCAGGGCTTTTAAAATATTCTGGTCCCCTTCAGGTTGAGGGCAGCTTATTCACTCTTGCAGGCGCCTATTAAGTGTTTATTTTGTGCCAGGCACAATACTAAATCTCTGCTGAAGGCACCTGAGCCTTTCATGTGCCTGTGTCATCACCAACCAGCATAAGGGAAATCTAAGAGCTTTCTAATAAAAAGAAATGGGAAAAAAGGAAGAAAGTTACGAAGAAAAAACATTTATCAAAAACATTAAAATCTCAAGTGGCTGTCTTATTTTACAGAAGAATAGGCCTGCCTTGAAGCCATTGTAGAAGTTAATTAAAAGCATCCCTAACCATGGAAAGACCTGACTGAAAATATCCTTAAGGTTGTCCTAAAAAAAAAATCACATGCAGTAAAAATTATTGAACACTCCTTTTCTGGCTCACCCTATGCTCTGTGCATACTGTTCTAACTGCCTGCTTCCTAAAGGATAGATTTCTTTGGTCACCTAACTGAGAATCAAAGAACAAAATGAAAGGTCACTAAAAAAAAAAAAAAAAAAAACTGACTAAACTAGGATTTTAAAAAGTCATCTCCAAAACACAGAAATGTCTTTTCCTAACTCCATTTCTCGATTTAAATGAACACAGATAGAAGCAAGAGCCACATAATCTTTCCCCAGAACCAAATGCAAAAACAGTCTAAAACCCTTGTAATAGTCTGGTGCAAGACCACCACTCTTTGTCAAGAGTACACTTTTCAAGAACTCACAGAAACCCTAAAATAATATACTACCTCTGAAAATGTGTCCATACCACTGAAAATGGTCCATAATCTTTAGAAACTAAGGTAGCAAGCCAATTAAAATAGAGTGCTGTTTTCATAGAATCAGCATGCTTATTTATTTTTCATTTCTGCACTGTCAATTTTCCCTTGTAAAATGAGCTAATGTCTGTCATTTTGTTCATACATAGGCAGACAACAATCTGAACCCAGTGAAGGAAGTGTGCAGGTATGAGTATGAAGAAGACACTACTTGGCCCTATTCTTGATGTGTACTATACTAAAATTTCCCTCCTTTTAAAGTTGAAGATAAATTCCAGAAAGTCCCCTTTCCTTATCTGCCAGTGAAAGTCTGCATTGAGAACAGGAAAACAAATCAGACCAGAAAGTCAAAATTACTTAGCATAAGAGCCCCTGGAAACAATCAACATCTGACTGAACCTGGGAGAGATGGTTCACCTGGCCTGTTAGTGATCATCAATATTTGACAAAAGGTTAAGGTTTGTACGTGGGTGATCAAGAGGCACAAAGATGTTTTCAAATGCAAAGGATGAACCAATGGGGTTTTAGGCTTATTTTATGAGTTGGACCAAACCAAACCTTGGAGGAGTCTGCTTGACTGCTGTACCTGTGCTGTCCTGGAGTCAGTCACTTCCTTATACAGGCTGATGTCCAAGTAATAGCCAGACTCGTTTGTCAAGAAGAGGCGGATGGGAATTGCTTTTCCAGTTGTTGTCAGGCGAATGTTGATTTTCAGTTCTGCCTGGAGGACGCGCAATTTCCACAGTCGACTTCCATAGCGCATTACCATGCTCCGCACAGATTCTTCAATCTGACACAGATACAATACCAAGTGTAAAACCAAAATACTTTGGAACTAAAACTTGTTTTAAGTTTGCACATCTTCACAAAAGAGCATTGGAAAAATATGCTGGTTTATGGAAATATATACCACATTTACACCTTACAAAGGGAATTCAATTGGTTTATTCTCCCTGTCCTACTTAGTTTTTATAGTCAATGTGACACAACCAGAGTCACCTGGGAAGAAAGAAACCTCAACTGAAGGATGGTCTTGGTTAGACTGTCGTGATAGATTAAGAGGCACAGGCCACTGCAGGCAGCACTATCCCTCGGTAGGTGAGCCTGGCTATATAAGAAAGCTAACTGAGTATGAGCTAGGGGCAAGCCAGTAGCTGCCTTTCTCCATGGTGTCTACTCTGGGCTCCTACCTTGAGTTCCTGTCCTTATGGACTGTGATTTGGAAGTGGCAGCTGAAAACAAAACAAAACAAAACAAAACCCTTTCCTTCCCTACACTGCTTTTGGTTGTAGGGTTTTGTTTTTGTTTTATCACAGCAGCAGAAAGATACTAGGATATTCCACAACATACTCTTGCTTGGAACAAGTGAAAAGCAGTTTCATGCTGGTTTGGTATTTGAGGAGTTTTCTTTGATGCACAATCCCCAAATCTGTACAATTCCTTCCCCTTTCCCAATTATATTCATACTCTATATCAAAGATCTGCAATATCTTAAATTAAAAGCCAGGGAATTTAAGAGAAAACCCCAAATAGGAATAAAATCCCTGGTTAAATAGCTATTAAGTAGCATTTCTATGCATGGTAACTATGTTTCATTGCACTTACAGGACCTTAAATCAACACAGCAATTACCACCATGAGCTTTTTTTCCCACAAAATTTTATTAAACTTGATAATGTATATCTCTTAGTAAATTGCACAAATTAAAGAAGGCAATTTGTAGGTTGTACCAGAATGGTTACTCTAAAAATCAGAGTTCTAAAGTTTGGTCACTGCCAGGTCCAACTGGGATTTATGGAAATGAGGTATTTCCTTGTTTTCCTGAAGCTTTATACTGAAATAGCTTGGTATTCCTAGTTTTCAGAGTCAGAAAACTTACTTTACCTGGATATCTCTAAAAGTGACTTTGTTATTGGCAAGATGTCTTAGTGGGTAGAGACACTTGCTACCAACCCTGAGAACTTAAAGATCCTTGGAACTCACATGGTGTAAGTCTCACTAAGTAAATAAATGTGTAAGTGGTTTTGTTACTAACAGACTACAGCACTATATTCCCAATAGGGATGCACATACCCAGAACATTCTGAGGTATCTTTCCAAAGTGCTATCTCAGCTTCTTAGAAAGCCTTAAGATTACCTTGTAAGCCCTAATTATGATTCTCCAGTAGTAGGTATCATCCTACATGCATTTTGTTTCTGGAATATCAGAGGACAGAATCACCCACAGTCAAGCATTAAGGGTCAGAGAGTGGTAACTCACACCTTTAGTCCCAGCACAGGAACAACAGTTGGTAACACATACCTTTCATCTCAGCATGGGAATGACTGTGTGGTGACCTATGTCTTTAATCTCATAACTCAGGAGGCAAAGATCTTTCTGGGTTTCTGTGAGTTCAAGGCCTAACAACCAAACAGTAGTAGCTCATACCTTTAATCCTAACTCTAGAATTATGATGCAGAATTGAACCCAGAAGTGGAACAACTGGTCGAAAAGGCAGGGAGGCATAGGCAGACATTGTGGTATTTTATAGAAGTGATGAGCCAGGCTGAGGACTCTGGAAATAGTTGAGAGTTGAGAAGTTGGCTGGGTGAGAACTGACTGTGATTGGTTTTTGGTCTCTGGTATTCGACGCTGATTTTACTAAACATAAAATATATCACCTCAAATACCTTACAGTCAAATTCTCGCACCGTGGAGAAATAGGGTAGACATTTTTGGACAGTGTTGCACCTAAACAAGGCCACTCATAAGTAACACTTAATGGATAAAGGCAGTAATTTAGCAAAATGTCTAATAATAGCAAAACTAATGACTTCAGATTAATCATATAGGGAATCATATAAAATAGGATCACCACATGGTAAATATAAAAAAATTAGTATCGATGGAAAAGTTCTTAAAGTAATTAAGTAGTATGTGACCTTCAGTTCTGAGGACTATTTTTAATGGCTAAATAAAACAATTTTGAGATTGACCCATGAAACTCAGCCTTACAAGCAGCCTGTGACTTTAAAAAATTAAGAAGTAACCAACTGACTGAACACCTATTTCCAAATCTGAGTCAGTCACATACAAATGAGTCTCTTTGTGAGGCTTGACAAAGGAACTATGAGAAATATACCTTCGATGGGTCCATGATTACTGTGGGCACAAAGTTGAGGAAGATGTGGTTACAGTCAGTGCGGACATTTGTATTATTAAAAGCAACTTCCAATTCATCCATGGCTTCTAGGAGTAGCCGTTCCCCTTCATTTTGAAGATATTCAAAAGAAGCTTCCTATAAGGGAAGAAAATCACCACAATTAAGGTGCTTTAACAGCAATAAAAAAGGGCTAGAAAAACTGTTCAGTGGATAAAGTGCTTGCTGGGAAAGCACAAGGACTTAAGTTTTGATTTCCAGGGCTCACTTAAAAGCTAGAGTGGTGCTCTACATCTGTAACCCCAGCACCAGGGGCAGGTGGGAAACAGAGATGGGTGAATCAAAGGACTCACTGACCAGACAGGCTAGCTAAAACTGTAAGCTCCAGGTTCAGTGAGAGATAGTGTCTTAAGGTAGAGAGAGTAATGGAGGTTCACATGTGTGCACATACACAAATAGTAGTAAGAGATGAAATGGATAGTAACAGAGGAAGATATCCTTGTACCAGCTGCTGGCTTCCATGTGTGCTCGAATGGAAGTGCACATGCATTCCACCCTCCCCTCACAGCAATAATTTGGTAATTGCTACGTAATAAGGTATCTAGCTATACATTGTTTACCTTTCTATTAATTGTAAGTCTATTGGCTGTAGGCGACAAGGACTGGCAAGAGCTGGCAAGAGCTAAATATAGAATCTCTGCCAGCCCCTTCTCCAGCCTTTTAGGATATAATTTCCTCTAAGAGGTGGAGATGCTAGGCGTCCCCAGAGCTGAGACCCCTATATGATCATGTTTCACATATGGCAAACAGAGTTCTTTAGAAAGACGACCTTTTTAGAATGAACAGCTAAAGGAAGCTTATGGCAATGGGATGTGATAGGCAGCATACAAGGAAGCCCACTCATTTAGACAGGTTTACAGTGTGGTTACTGTAATTTTCTCCTTATTTGTTACCATTTGTGATTTTCTTTCCTCAAGTAGTACTCTCATGCTTCTATTATCAAGAAAAATCAAATTAATAAAAATGAGCCTTTACCATTTGTATTATTGGAGAGTGACAAAGACAAAAGCTTTGATTCAAATAGTAAATCATAGTAAATGAACAACTTCCCATTAAAGTACCCACCTTTGTGACCAGATCAGAATGCCTGATGATTGCGCGAACAAAGAACCTGTAGTCAGTTACTTCTGTGCCCACTTCCACCTTAGCTGCCCCAAGATACAAGTGCATCTTGTGATTAGCACATGGAATGGCAGTAAGGTCAAAATTTCTCATCCGGTTCAGTTCTAACTGGAAAGCCAAAGCAGGCTCCAGGTGACGATAAATGCGGTCCTCCTCAAACTGAGCACAAGAACCAGAGAGAAAAACAGCTTACATGAGGCAGTTGCAAATTATTTTATGATTGTGTTGGTAAGACAGATTCTTAAGAGCTGGACATGGTGACTCACATCTGTAATCCCAGAACCTAACAGGTTGAGGCAAGAGGAGGATTATCCAAAGTTTGAGGCTATCACAAGGACTGGGACTGTAGCTCAGAGGTAGAGTACTTGCCTAATGTGTAAACATGTGGGGTCAATCCCTAGCATTACAATAGATAACTAAAATAAAATTTAAAAAAAATAAATAAATCAAGGCCATGAGTTACATAGTGGGTTTGAGGATAGTTTAGGGTTACAGAGTAAAACTCCATCTCAGAAAAAGAACGAGATAGGTCTCAAAAATAGAACCATAAGCTGTAATATGCTAATGAGCTACATATAAAACTAATAGTTTACATGAGAATAGATTCCCTTGTTGGGCAGTGGTGGCCCCCATCTTTAATCCCAGAGCTTAGGAGGAAGAAGCAGGCAGATCTCTGAGTTAGAGGCTAGTCTGGTCTGGTATACAGAGTGACTTCCAGGACAGACAGGGCTACACAGAAAAACCTTGTCTTAAAATTTGCACAGGCGCGCGCACCCACTCACCCACCCAACCAATAGGTACCCAAGCATCTATTTGTTTCTCACATTTTCAATATTTTATGCTTCTACAAATGCTCATCAAACAAACAAACCCAAAGACATAGGCAGGTGGATCTCTTTGAGTTTTATAGATCAGCCAAGTCTACATAGAGTTCCAAGCCACCTAGGGCTACACAGTAAGATTCTGCCTCCCCTGCCATAACTAAATAAAAACAACACAAAAACCTTCAATTCCCTCAGAACCTCTAAAGAAAAATTTATAGTTATACAAGTTTTTAAAAACAACCAAATATACAGATTGCTTCACATTAATTAGTATCTTCTTCATATGATAGTGCTATGAGTTCAGCTAAGTAGTATGAAATACTTAAGGGCAGGACTCATATCTTATCACTTAATAATAAAAACCATCATAATTTTAGATGGTATTTGGGGCATTCTATCCCAATAGTTAAATCATCATTTATATATAAAAAGTTCTATAAATCCATTTTCTACATTGTTGAATATAAATTATTTTGCTAGAAAGCCTGTCAATTAAGTCAATGGAAAAGACACCTAAAATATAAGCTAGTAATTATATACATATGTATATATATGCTAATAAAAGGGAGAAATCAACACAGTATTAAATTTTATACTTTAAAAAACAAATGAACAAAAACAGCCAAATATAAATTAAATGTCTTGTAGATAACAAGAAAAATCCTACTAAAATATAGAATAACTCTAATAAATAAAGCATTCTTTAATAACACATCAAAACTGTTTTGAAGGAAAAGGATGTTTTTGAAGCTGTAGTCTTCTTTGGGTCAACACATTTGATCATTTCTTAAACTCTTTGTGAAGTAAGTGTGTGTGCTTTAGAGAAAAGAGAATGTCAACAATGACCTACTCAGAGCACAAAAAAGGGGAGGGAAAGAGGAAAGAATAGGGTGGAGGAGAGAGAGGGGAAGGAGAAGACAGGGGAGGCAGAAAGGAGAAAGGGAGAGAAAAAGGCAATGGAGTGAATCAGCCTTACCTTATCCCTTGCTCGGAATGTGAAAAATTTGGGAAATTCTCTCTGTGTTAAAGAAGAAGGCAAAGTATGTTAGTCCTTCATGGAATGGCTCTCTGGGGACACAGCACACAGTATGGCCTCAGTCAAGTATCTAGAAGGCAGTTCCTAAAAAAAAAATATGCTTACTGTGTTTACTCAAGGCAAGAGAGGCCCTCTGCATAATCGTCACTTTGACCCTACTTGGGAATTACTACACTGCAACCTACCTTCAGTGCCTATCATCTCCCAGGAAAAAGTTTTCATTTCATTTCTCAAGTGGAAAAAAAGAGCCTTCCTGTGTATTATTCTTGGCACAATCTGGCAAATAAAATCAATATACCCTACACTACAACCACTGCAATGGGGTTACTAGACTGATTTCCCAAGCTTCTCCTTAAACTCTTCAAATGTAAACTAGCCAAGTAAATTTTCAGTCTGCAGTGTTTTGTCCCCACCTGCACTCCAGCATTCATTCCGAAGCCAATCATTTCAAGGATTTAATAATAACATTTCAAGACAAAGGGAAGTAGTGGGTGCTACTTTGGTCACTATTGCTCTGTCTAGGAGAGAAAGGGGCGGGACCAGTGAACTTGAAATCATTAGGTCTTCCTGCACAGCATTACACAAGAAAGCAACCAATTTACTAGAACCCTATTAATTAACAAAGATGAATTCAATTAGCAGAGTTCATTAGTTTCTGAAATTTAACTTATTAACACCAAATACCCCTGTTTCTCGGATGGGAAGCTCTCCTGGCAGTGCTGCAATGAGTCATTACTATTTCCTCTCTAGGAGGTTCCATTAGGCACCTTCTTCATTATGAGTGCAATATAATCAAGTGATAGTTGGCATAAAGCAGGGAGACCAAGACTAGCTAGTGACATACTCTTCAGGCCATGACTAGTTGGAGGGCACTCTCTGTGCCTTTTAAGGGAATGGCTTAGCTCAAGGGGAAAATCAACCCAAGTCTCTCATGACAGAGTCCATCCCTTTTGCCTTTAAAATTCAGGGCATTATCTTTTTATTCTTGTTATAATTTATTTAGCTATGTTTCTCTTTGGAGAACTCCCTCCCCCTACAAGAAGAAACAACCAAACAAAATTAAGACTAAGTAAGAAACAAGGCAAACTCATAGTGCAACATTGTGGGTTTTTAATTTACAGAAGGCTTTTTTCTTTTCCTGCTTCCTGAGACAGTCTCATCATGCCATCCTGGCCTGGAACTCAGGTTGCCTTTGACCTCCATCAGTCTCTGCCTCCCAGTGCTGGGAAAGCAGAAACGCCTCACCGTGACTGCCTACATTTTCCTAGTATTTTAACTATTAGATTTAACTTAACAGACTTCTAGAAATTCATTTACCAATACTAAAAGAATGGAAAGGTCTTTTAAAAGCCCTTCAAAAGTGAAAGTGGGTTTTACATATGACTGACATTTTACTAATAGGATTTTGTTCTCAACAATTCTCTGGCACACCTCCTTCCAGCAAACCCAATGACAGTGCAGCACATAGGGTAACTTCAAAATTAAGTATGAAGTGGCAGGTGATCTGTCAGTAGATTCCATATTCTGTACTTCACATAGTCTAGTTTGTGGGATTTTATAAATTGCCACAAATCTCCCAAGAGCTAGTTGTCCTTTCACTACTGTTTATGTGTGAGTGACTCTCATGTAAGGTGAAATATTTTGGATTATTTAGGCCTTGAGGGAGGAGTTTCCTATCATAAAACAGTTATAATGGCTCATAGTTAGTACTTTGCATTTTATTCTTTTCTTCTTGCAAGGTAGTTAGTTGTTTACTGGTGGCATAACTAGCCAGGTTTGGTTAAAGTTTTGCTTTAATTACAGTCTATATAATTAGTTCTCAGCATGTTGAGGGTAAAAGAGAATTGCACCAGCAAGCTCCCAATTTCTTCATCTCATTAGGTTTTTAACACGATTATTAGTATCATAATCAGCTATGATGCTTTCTCTTTCAGGTTTTCACATTCTCTGATTTGCAGGGTGTCTTGATTGGCTAATTTAGGCAAATTATTTTGATTGTCTTGATGATGGTTGGCTGATTAGAACACAGCAGGGGTATAATTTCTTCCTGAGAAATGTTGCACTTTTGTTTTTTTGGTATCAGAACACTAAGAGGGTTTTCTTTGTGTACATTCAATTATGATATTTGCCCATAACACAAGAGCATGCCTTGAAAGCAATTACATTAGTGATGGAATAAGCAGAAATGCTGTTAGTGGAAAAATAGGCAGCATGGAGATGAGGTGAAATTCAGGAAGTTACTAACACCATAGGATCAGAGTGGTTTTGTTCTGGTTTGGTTTTTGTTTTATGGTTTTTAGAGACAGGATTTCTCTAACAACCCTAGCTGTCCTGGAACTTGCTCTGTAAACAAGGCTGGCCTCCAGTTCATAGAGATCTGCCTGCCTCTGATGCTCAAATTCTGGGAATAAAGGCCTGTGCCTCCATGCCTGGCTTTGTTTGTTTGTTTGTTTTCCCCCCTGATGTTTGAGAGTAATTTGTTTGCCTTATGAGTACCAAAAAGTTGAGTTTTTATGAAAACCTGCAGACTTCTGGTCTCCTAAAGACTGTATTAATATTCCTGCTTTCCTATTGGAGAAATTTCATACAAACCCCTGTTGTAATGTTCTAAATTTCAGTGTATCAGTGTCTCCTCAGAAGCTGGGCAGGAGGTTTACTTCATCACCTCAGATGTCTTCTCAGATCTCTGTGATAAAAGTGGGCATTTGTTGTCTGTTTGGGAGGGACTGCTTATTATTATTATTTTTTTTTTTTGGTTTTTGAGACAAGGTTTTACCAGGATTTCTTGAAACAGAAATTCACCTGCCTCTGATTCCTTAGTCCTAGGATTAAAGATGTGCTACCACATGCAGTTAAAGTGGTTTTTTAATTGGTAGTTTAACTCTGTCCTGTCACCTTTCAGATAACTCACAATCTCTCAAAAGGTGGCCCTTTCATTATATGCAGTGAAGATATTTCCATTCAGACTGTATTATTTTCATTCCTATAGTTTTATCTTTGCTAAAAAAATAAAGAGAAATTAAATTTTAAAAAGTATAATATATACCAATTAGGTCTTTCTGATACACTTTTTTGGAATTTGAGATCTAAAATATTAGTGTAACTAACTGCAACTTAACAATTAAAGAAATTCAAGAAGCCAAAGCTGTAAGGTTGTTCAGGGTGGCAAATGCCTATAGTTCCAGCACTTGGGAGATTCAGGCTACAGAGTAAGATGCTTCCTCCACCCCTATACACAAAGTAAGATAGAGAAAAACAACAAACCCCCAAGCAAACAATAAATGATTTAAGAAACCTTTTCTTCTTAGGGTTCTTTTATTTAAAAAAACAAACAAATAAAACAAAAACACAACAGATAAATTTAAAAGGACAACTTCCTATTATAACATTAATTTCAAGCAGTTCCTTGCTTCCCATTAGGAAGAATTCACTTAATTAGATAGCTATGAGAACAGGTTCCAAACCCAGTGTTTTTACTGCGGGAATAGTAGCTGTCTCAAAGTAAGAGTCTGTGTATAGAGTCAAGTAGTCAAGGCAGCAGCAGACATACCAGTGGCCAGTTTTCTGAGGGCAATATGACTGCACAATGGAGTACTGAGATGCTTATGAATTTCACTGGTAACAGAATAAACACCTCACAGTACACCTGCATTCTATGAATCTTGTTTTCTATTTGGCCCTTATTTGTCTCATGGTTCTGGAGTAGTTCAAAAGATCCATAACTTTGAAAGGGCAATTTCACTCCACACCAACCAAGGTTGTTCTTAACAAAACTTGGTAACCTTTCTCCTCTGCTTGCCGCATATAAACACATTCTCTGTCCTATTAGTAACACAGGGATTTGACAGTGTAGAACAGAGGGAGCTGCATACATCACTGTGGATTACCAAGAAGCCAGGAAGATCAAGGGATTCATCTCTAACACTCCTGGAAAGCTTCCTCTTTTTCACACTACACTAACTACTGGCCAAGCACATATCAAAGGCTAAGCATTCTTTATGAATGGGAAGCTACCACCATCAGAAAAACTCAGACAGCACCAGAATTGTAGTACTGAACTTATACAATTCCTGCCAAGGTTACCTAGATGTTGAGTAATAGTCCCCCAACCCACCTAATCATTTCTAAAAATCCAAACATGAAAGCATCTCATTCCTTAAAGCAAATTCAGCCCACAATTAAACTTTAAATGTTCACTTGGCTCTAAATCAGCCTTCTGTAAACTCATGAAAACCAAAGGTATTTATAATCTCCTGATTCCCTACTTGATGCTACTATAAATGAGAACTGGACAATAACAGCTGTAAGACCAGCCTGCCTGCTTCATTAGTTAGTAGGTTTGGTCTATACACATTCCTATGCAACCTAAATTCAGAAATATAAAGTCAGCAGGAAGGACAAAAAAATCAAAGCAGTTACATAAATTCTAGGATATGATATAGATGTGGAAATAGGAATTTGTTATCATTTTTGTGGTTTTATTGTTGTTATATTTAGTGTCTTTCATAATAAAAGTGTTAATGAGAAAAATTTAAGAAACAGTTTTATTTGACCATGGAATGATTATAGAAAACCAATTACTGCACAATAAATAGGATGACACCATATGTACTCTTAGCAAAAAGTAAAACACACAAATTCATGTTATTCTCTTTAATAATATGCTATTATTCCAATATCAGTGATAAAGTGAACTTTTCAAATGTTTAGGAGCCTAGCCCAATTCTGATGCACGTCCAGGGCCTGGCTTCTGGCATGTTTACCATAGTTCTGAGAACATCTACCAGCCACAATGTTTATTCATGGGCACTCATATTCTATCCCCGAGTATCAATTTTATTCTCTAAGCTCCTGATTTTTCTTCCTAAAGCCCCAGGGTTCTCTCTAAGCTCCTCATACTTCTCTACTGACTCCAGGTTCTTGTCTGAAGTTATTGATTGATATATACCTGTACTCTGCTGGATTTCCTGACATCAATATCACAAGGGAGTTGTGTTGTCCACTACATTTCCTAAAACATTTCAGAAAAAAAATCTTAGCTGTTTAGCTTGCAGGAGAGGCTCTCTGGCTTTTCTCTAGACTAGATAGATGAGCAAGGTGACTGACTGCATGAGGGAAAACAAAAAATCAAATGCCTTTTCCAGAGCCCAAAATGTTATCTGCTCCTTATTAAAAATAAGCAGTACTTAATAACAGCTTAATTGTTTTAATTGCTACAATAAACAAATAGCAACAACAAAAACAGTTAAAAAAATTCTCAGCAAAACCAAGACTTCCTAACACCTTGGAATCTTACTTAGCTACACAGAAGCAATTTGACTATAATCAGTCATTTTGATGACATCATGAATACAGGCTAGATTTCTAGTCTTACTTGCTATCTCTATACTGACTATGATCTCAGTGTAAACTAAAATTCAGATGTCTACTATAAGCTTAACTTTCCTTCTAATAAAAAGCTTAACCTCACACATACTAATATTTAATTCAATTAAATGGGAGAGCAAAAAAGTGCTTAATATTTATTTATTCCTGCTCTTTGAATTAACACAAAAATTGCAAAACTTGAGCTCTATAGAGGCATTTTAAGTAATAAATCACTGGCCTTCAGAATTGAGGTTTCCTGAAATCAGAACATGTACTCATTTTTAGTAGAAACTAACACTTCAAGTGCAACTGGTACTTCTTTCTTACTGAGTAACTGTGTGCACAGGAAAATGACTAGTGAGTTCCTACTTCTTATTCTACAATGTACACGCTCACTCTTATCTATGGCTCAGAGCTACACTGAGACTTCCAATGCAGAGTTTAAAAAAAGAAGAAACTTTCCATAGAATACTAGATAAAATTAAAAATTCATTCCCATACTTTACAGGGATGATCTTCACATCTAGCCCTTCCATACAACTCAGCCATACTCTGTTTAAGTAATCAGTGGTAAAGATAAAAATCTTTGATAATTGATACCTTTACTTACATGAAATCTTTGATCCACCTCACAGTTGACCTGTTTTCTGAAATCCTTTTGAATGAAAAAAAAAATGAAAAGAATAAATTAGCAGAAACTAGAAGTTAGTAA
Organism: Sigmodon hispidus; assembly: GCA_004025045.1. NCBI lineage: Eukaryota > Metazoa > Chordata > Mammalia > Rodentia > Cricetidae > Sigmodon > Sigmodon hispidus. The sequence goes on from PVIH01001337.1 coordinate 100,261, forward strand.
AAATATTAGAACAAACTGAGTAACAGATGATGAGTTTAGAAAGTCCTTCCCAGAATACCAAATATTATCAAAAGTCTTTTAAAAGTTAATTTATAGAGAAGTAGTTATTTCTTTATATAGTATCTATAAATAACATACTATTGTAACTTCATTTTTTTTTTTTTAATCTTTAAAAATGTGGTGGCAGCCAGATGGTGGCAGCACAGGTACTTGGGAGGCAAAGGCAGGCTCTGAGTTCAAAGCCATCCTGGTCTACAGAGTTCCAGGACAACCAGAGCTGTTACACACACACACACACACACACACACACACACACACACACACACACAAACCTCTATCTTGAAAAACAAACAAAACAAAAGCCAAAAAATACAGTGGCAATATAAATACTATACAGATATAATTAAAATGTCAATACCTTTTGCGCAACCAGGAATGTAAGTCGCCGGATCCCATGTTCGACCAGAGTAGCTTTCTATGAACAACATATAAAACATAAGATACATGACAACCAAATTTTACCTCATGTAGTCCTCACAAGATTATCATTGGAATCTGGAATACAGACCTCATCTTAGGGTCTTCAAAATTAGAAATAAATTTGAACATTGCTCTTGGGATTAAGTATTAAGGAACAGAGTCTCTATTGATCAAAAGGGAAGGGAAAGAGAACTCTGTGGAGAAGCAGGGGCCATATTAAGTCTTAGGGCTAGTTTACCTCCAAGTAAACACTATGTTGGGATGCACAGTGTTAACTATCTATGTGACAATCTAGAATCATATAGGAAGAGAGTTTCAATGAGGGATTGTCTAGACCAGGACAGTCAGTCTATGGACATGTCTGCTTGGTTGTATCTGGATTTTTTTGTATTGTTTTGGTTTTTCAAGACAGGGTTTTTCTGTGTAACAGTCCTGTCTGTCCTCAAATTCACTCTAGACGAGAATGATCGCACCTGCCTCTACCTCCTGAGTGGTGTGGTTAAAAACATGTGCTGGAGCTGGAGAGATGGCTCAGCTGTTAAAGGCTAGGCTCACAACCAAAAGCATGTGCTGCCCTTGTGGGCATGTCTGTATGAGATAATTTAAAAAAGAGTTTATTTTATTATTATCATTATTTTTCTATGTATGGATGTTTTGCCTAATGTATGTCTGTGAATCACATGTATGCAGTGCTCAAGGAAGCCAGAAAAAGGCATCAACTCTCCTGGAACTGGAGTTTAAAGATGGTTATGAGCTGCCCTGTGAATTCTAAGAATCAGACACAAATCCACTGAAGAGCAGATAGTGTTAACTGCTGAGGCATCTCTCCAGCCCTTGTTGGGGGTAATCCTGATTACATTAACTGAGCTTGGAAGACCTGTCCCTTTTGAGTCAGTTTCCTTTAATAACATGAGCCCTCTTCCCCCCCCCCAGCCCCCATAGCTTGAGTAACTTCAGGGCAGTTCTTATTCCAAGGGGAGTAGCAGGGCAGCACAAATTCAACTTGATGGAAAAAAAGAAAAATCAAAATTGAGGGGGAAGAGAGGGTAGGGTAGAAATGAAATGGGTGTGTGTAGGAATATGATCAAAATAGATTGTATAAAATTCTTGAGGAATTAATAAAAATATCATGAAGAAATGGCTCACCAGTTAAGACATATTCCTCTTCTAGAGGACTAGAGTTTAATTCCCAGGACCCACATCAGGCAGCTCACAACTATCTGTAAATCCTGCTCCAGGAGAATCCAACTCTTTCTGTGGACACTTTCAGGTATATGCACATCTCCATAGACAGAAAGACATACATATATATAATAAGAAGCCACCAGACTTGGTGGTACATGTCTGCAATCCCAACACCTAGGAGGCTGTGGGAAAAAATTATGACTTCGAAAAGAACTGGACTAAAATCGGTTGTTAAAAACAATGTTAAAAAAAAAAGACTTTTAAACTTGGGATCATTCATAGCTCCGCTTGGTATAGGCAAAAAACAAAACATGTTAGAAGTCAACGGAAAACAGGGTTTCAATTCATCCTCTCATATGAGTCTTAAACTTCCAAACCTAAATGTTCTTCAATTTTGTACTATTTGTTTACTTCAAAGGGAAACAAATAGCAAGTTTCAAATGTTTTTAAAAATTCTTACAAAGAAGCTATGTGGTAATTTGCAAGAAACTAAGCCCACCAACTGAATAACTTGGGAGAATTCATGAATAATACAAAGAAAAAGATATTAGACTTAACAGTCCTCAGCAAGACTGCAGCAATTGGATTACATTCCTAGCTGTATAATTTGAACTAACAGTTTATAAACAAATTCTTTTTTTAATCACTGAAATTGCATTTTGGGGGCTGGAAAGATGTATAAATGGTTAAAACCAATAGCTGTTCTTCCGGAGGACATAGGTTTGATTCCCAGCACCCACATTGATCATAACCAGGTATAACTACAATCCTGGGGTATCCAACATTCTCTTCTTGCTTCCATGAGCCAAGCATGTAGTGCACAAACATACATATAGTCGAAACATTCATACACATAAAATGAAATTAAAAATTACATTTACCTACTTGTGTGTTTATATTTATATGGGTGTAGGTCTTGGGGATTGAAAACAGATCATCAGGCTTAGTGGTGAGTGTCTTTATATACTGAGCCATCTTGCTTGCCTCCAGTTCTTAACATTCAAGATAATACACACACACACACACACACACACACACACACACACACCTTTTTTATTTTTTCAGGACAGGGTTTCTTTGTATAATCTTGGCTGTCCTGAAACTCACATTGTAGACCAGGCTGGCCTTGAATCCACAGAAATCTACCTGCTTCTGTCTCCTGAGTGCTGGGAATAAAGGCTTGTGTCATTATGCGTGGCAGTTTTTTTTTTTTTTTTAATTCAAATGTTTTTTTCTTATAAAGACGTATGTGTCTGGGCTATTTATTTCCTCCTATTTCTGGATTTCTACTATGATGCTGAATAATAACATTGCTATTATTGGTAGTATAAACAAAAACTAATAGAAAAAAATATATTTTCTATAAACAAAATTCCATGATAAATTCCTAGGTCAAATAAAAGTAAACTTTAGTCTAATCACATTTAAAAATTATCCACACTGTCATCATATTCCTTAGTATAATAAACAAATGCTGACATTACAATAAAAATAGTGTGCTAAGAGAAAGACAGTGTGGAGATGCTCTCAGTATGCTGAGCAACAGAAACACTTCAAACACTAACAAAGAATTCCACTACAGCTGAGTCCTTCAAAGACAAGCATCAATAGCTATGTTCTGGCAAGGGAAGAAAATAACTTTAATAATGCCATGATTTAAAATCAAAATTGTTATTGCTTTTAAAATTCCACAAGTGGCTGACAATAACAGCAGAGCAACAGGATTCTGATTACATTGTAATAATGCAGGTCTCACAGCAAGTCCACAGCTATTACCCAGCGATTAGGCGTCATCACCTGGAGAAACTCCATTTACACTGACTGCTTCAATCTCCTCTACAAGTCATTTACAAATATATGATCCTAATTTCTACGAGAGAAAAAAAGACATGCTGGGACTAGAAGATTATTTGGACAATTTGGATCAACCTACTTGATAGTTTAATGTGTGCTTTAAAAAAAAACTTTTTTAAACTGCTAGTAGTATGATTATGAAATGAAAAACAAATTATTACTCCAGTTTTTTTTCAAAATTGCTTTTCTCTCCTCTTCTCATATCTATTTAAAAATATGTATATGAAAATAGCAAATATTCTAAGATAACCATCTTAACTGATGCTTTCTCTAGGTTCCTAGTGTTAACATTCTGCCCTGACCCCTTTAATGCCTTAGGCAGACATTAGATTTTCCTTTGCCTCAATATGTGAAAACAAAGGGACCTCTTTAGATCACTATATAAGAATATGCAATCCTTAGGTCTTAGGAAAACAAAAGGTCTAAATTTGTGGTCTTTTAGGAAAACACAATCAAATATAGATTATTTGTACCTAAAAAAATCTAGACAGAAACTTTCACTGACTTATTCTATGAAGCAGCTGCTGCCATGTACAACAGGACTCCTCCACTGAAGTAACCTTAGTCACTGGCTAAAAGCTGATTTTAGGTAGTTGCCATGTACTTTTCAGGAAGAACTATCTCCTTGTGTTGGCCACTGCAATCCCAACAACAGTTCTCCTGCTCTGAGATTGCAGAGTAAATGCTCACTTGTGTTAATTACTACATCATTGTCTCCCTAGGCATCTACCATTAGCATTACCTGATATTAATGCCAAGGGCACTAACATTTTAAAGTGCTGAATTAAGTTTTAAAATATTTGAGTTTTTTATAATAAGCAATAAGTGCTATCCCTTCAAATGTCGGGTATCACCATTAAAGGCAGTTTTAAGAAAACACTTTGGCATCTATCACATATCACAAGTACAGCTCAATAATAGAGCAGTTGCCTGGTATGCAGAAGGACAGGGATTTCCATCCTCAGTACCGTCACTACTGTTTTTTACTGTCTTAAACATGCCTATTCAGTTGCCCTCACTAAACTCTATAGGGATAAAAATGGATCATTTTCCAAATCTCCCAGATACAACATGAAAGCCCTTGCTCCATCATTTACTACTTGGTCATAAAACAATATTAATTGACCCCTCAGCACATGAGCTTTTCCATGTGTATGACTAGAAGAACTCCTGTAAAACTTGTGTGATTGTAGAAAAGAGCAAATAATTTCTTTATAAATAAACATTATTGTTGTTTTAAAAATGTAAGCTGCCACTTACTGCAAATACTTGGGAAGTAAAGGCAGTTATATCTCTGAGTTTGAGGCTAACCTAGTATATATAGAGAGTTCCAGGGAGTCAGGGCTACATAGTGACATCTTATCTCAAAACAACAACAAAAAGCCAAAGCCAAAACAAAACAAACAACCCCCCCCCAAACTAGACATGTACATATGTACACATATACAAACTCAAGCGCTCTCTCTCTCCTCCCTCCCTCCCCCCCCTCTCTCTCTCTCAAACACACACACACACACATATACACACACACTTGTTCATACTCAAGTATGTGTTTATGTATGCTGATCAAGCAGTAATTTAAAAGATGAAGTTAGGTTAGCTACTCAGTCCTATTAAGGAGGTGAAATTTGATATACTTCCTACAAAACTGAGGGACAGGGAAGGGCATATGAGAAATAAAAAAATATCTAAAGAGAGAGGTAATGAAAATGATGAGAATCTAATATTGAGTATGGAGTTTGGTAGCAATGTGATATACACTCAAGGAACAACAACAAAAATCCTGAAAAGGAAGCTGGAAGAATTGCAAATTTTTTGGGGAGTGGGGAGAAGAACACAGAAAAAACATGCATGGAGTTGGACAGATATGGAGCTTGTAACCAAAGGAATATATTCAGCTATGAGTTCAAGACTGAAAAATGAATGTTCAAAACTGAAGCTCTAGGAGAGATTAGCAAACATATTTTCTTTAAAACATTTGAATATCTAAGGTCTTGTCATAAAAAATATTCATTATAGATAACTAAATTACTTTGGAATCTTCTTCCTGTAGACAAAGCTAGTCATAGTCTTTAGAGTCATGATAAAAGACAATCAATGAAAAACCTTACAAATATGCCAGCACTCAGGAGGCAGAGTCAGGAGGATCTCTGTGAATGAGGCCAGCCTGATCTACAAATCAAGTGCCAGGAAAGCCAGGGCTGATACACAGAGAAACCTTGTCTTGAAAAATCAAAACAAAAAACTTGTAAGTAGAAACTATGATGCAACCAGAAGGAAAGAGCCACTACCTTTTATCTAATCAAAAACTCACATTTTGCTGGGTGAACTCTCTAAACATAGCTGCAAGCTTGTCGTCCTCAATATCACCATCAGTCTTGATAGCCACATTCAGAATGTGTATTGGTTCATCCCTGGGGACCTGAAACCCACAAATACAAATATGATTATTAGGCTAGCTGCTACAGAAGTTGGAAGAAGTCACAGTACCCAGTAGAACAAAAACATATATCCATAGGACATTCTAGTTTGCTACTCAGTAATAATTATCACACTCAAACTACTGCCCAACTGTCACAACAGAGCTAAATAAAGCACATAAGACATCAAAGGTAGTAGTTTGAGGTGGCTTTAAATCTTGAAACAAACTTGAAGGTCACAGTGTCTGAAGCAAAATGGGAGTTAAATAGTCTACATGAGGGAAGGAGAACACTGTAATGCAGTCCTACTTATTACTCATTCTTACAGGTTATCAAATGATGGATCATCAAACCATGGGAAAATAACAGAGGAAAGAACTGAACATTCATTTACTGAGAAATTAAACAAAAGCATTTAATAGAAGGACACCTTTAAAAACAAAAATGTCACAGTCCATCATTTCCTGAAGACTGTAATAGTATCATATGAAACGACATAAGCTATCACTGCATGAGAACTCCAGAAACTAAAGAAACCTTTAAGGTAACATTAGGAGACTCAGAGGCAGCTCTAATAAATACACATATAATACAGCACATTCTCCACTACAGACTTCAAAAATTAATACAATAGTTTATAAATTTAGAATTATATCTTTATTATTTTAAAAAGTATTTTGAAGAGACATATAAAATCAAGTATTATAGCACAGTATAAAAAAATATCATTCCAAAGTCAGAAAAATATAGTGTAATACAAGTCCATTGTCTGGGGCTGGGTGTAGTGGCACACACTTTTAATCCCAGCACTCAGGAGGCAGAGGCAGTTGGATTTTTATGAGTCTGAGGATAACCTGGGGTACAGAGTGAGTTCTGGAACAGTAAGGGCTATAAGAGAAATGCTATCTTGAAAAACCAGCAAAACAAAACAAACAACTAAGTTCCATGTTTGAGAGATTAAAGTAGTCTTCCAAAGGGAGGACCATACCTTGTCCTCATCATAGAGTGATGTATGACCAGACTCTGGAAATGTGGGGCTTTGGGGTGGGGAGTCACAGAAGCAGCCCATTATTTCATCAAAAATCCTAAAAAAAAAAACACCAGAGAAACATCCACAATAAAAACTAAAGTGGCAGGAAACTAATACTGTCATGGTAGCTCAGTCTAAAAGAATAATCTATCTACAGTATGCTCAACAGTCAGCAGAATAAAAACACCAGTAGCTAGAGATGACATGCAAAATATCATCAAGTGGCAGAAATTAGGAGGATAGATTGTTTAAACTTTAATAAACCATATATATTTTTTCTTTTAAGAATGATATAATGCCTTTTTGGTTTTGTTTTGTTTTCATATGTAAGATATGTGCAGTGCTGTCATCATCGCTCTTAAAGTAACAGAAGGAGCCCGGCCTGGATCAGTGACAGGCCAATGTAATTACCCCTCCCCCTAGAGTAATGCATCAGTATACATCAAGAGATAGATGCTGAATGCATTTAATCAAAAGATGTATCGTCTCTAGTGGGGCTCACTCTGGTGTTGTGTTTAATTTCTCCTGACATTTCACTCATCACAGAGCAGACAGCTTCTTCTGTTAGCTCCTGACGAAAAGACAATTTTGTTTCTTTTTCTTTTTTTTTCCTGACCAGCCTTTTACACGGCAAAGAGAGGCTGAGAGAGTCTGAACAAGGAGTAGAAATCTGAAGATATCTCTCTAAGGACATATACAGTGAAGGCTGTATTTCTTTGACTGGGTCATGGCTCTTCAGGGGAGCCTTTATTTTGGAGAAAGGTGTGATTCCTCCACTCCCCCAACTAGAGGTCCAAGGCTTCCCTTGTACCGATACGATACAGTCCCATAATGCCTTACCTGACAAAATCTTCAAAGGTCCGGAAAGAGACCATTCCACCCATCCGCTGACAAGGTGGAGTGAAAGAGTTGTCCAGCAGAACATCACTGACACTAGCTACATGAGTCATGCCATAGTGGTTGAGGTTGGAGGCAAAGGACATTCTAAACAGTAAATTCAATCAAGTTCATTAGAAAAGGAGCAAGGATTGGGAGATTAACAAAAGGGAAAAGGAGTGTGGGGAAAACTTTCATATAGGGCCAGGTTGAAGAGCAGATATGGTTTTTGTTGTTTACTTTTGTTTTCTTCCTCTACTTTAGCAACATTCATGTTTCATTTGAATTGTCCAGCACTATATTTTTGTCACTCCAAAAGCTCTTCAGATAGAAATCTAAGGACTATCTTAGATTTAATGATAGTTTTTACACAATGGTATGACATAGTGGGTAAATGGGAGGTATACAGGGGTTAAAAACCATCCTGCCTCTTCCCCATCTCCTTTTCTCCTTAAAAAAAAAAAAAAAAAAGTAGGCTAGCCAATTGAGTTGCAATTCTTCAATATTTTTCCTTAGTAATAGGAATAGCCTAAACATTCCCAGATATAGTTTTATAAATATCAAACAGCAATTCTAATTAAGAAGAATAAAGTGGTTTAGTAAATAATTATAGTAAGTTATTATTTATGAAACAGAAGTTCTCAAAAGGAATTTTACTGAGGTATTTACCCTTTCAATTGGTAGACTGACAGAGATATTTATTGATTATAGTTCTCCCTTTTTTCAAAGAGTTTAAGCCCATATTGCAAAAATTCCTTTTTAAATTTAAACACTTTTGTACTAGAGCAAAAATATTTCCACTGAAAGCCTTATTAACTTCTAGCAAGATATAAAGGCAGAGCATTGGTCTCAAAGTGTGTGTAAGCATAACAAGCAGTTGCTAAATGGAGATGCTTGAAGAGAACTGAATTGATTTGTTCAATCTAAATCCATAATGAATGAAAATTCTTTGATGCATCTCAGCAGAATGTACTCATAAATAATATCATAAGGTATTAATGAATGACCAATCAGGACAGCCTGTTAGGAAGGACCAAGCTAAAGGATGCCTCCAGGATTTGTCTGACACATTACTGGCATATTGATCTGAAGTAAGTTCAGAGTGAGATGACACCTGCACTTTGGTCTCCCTGAAGAATACCACCTGCTATGTGGCAGGAGGAAGACAGCAATGTGAGCCTGAGGTGTAGGCCCCACTGAAAATCATATTTTTAAAAGGCAATGGGATGCTGTATAGGATGGGGATGCTGCTCACACAGACTAAAGAGACTGACACTCCTAGTTTTTATTCTTTTGGTAAATGATGACAATAGGAAAGAAACTTCATCTTTCAACAGTATTGGGAAATAGAAGACAGACTGAAAGAGGAAACCAGGGATACCATGAGTGAAACAAACAAGTGAAGCACACATCAAGCAAGTCTTACACATGGTGCTCTCTAGAAACTGGGATTCTGAGCTGTATTCACTCAGAAATGCTATTATCCTGATTTCTAGGATCACCAAATACATTTATCAAAAGAGCAAGTTTGTGAGGCATCTTTTCACTTTATTATTAGATGAGATGGAGACAAAGGGTTCCATTTAAAGGGAACCCCCCTAAATAAGTTAACAGAAAGTGTCTGTGTCAAACATAGGGTAAATATCTCGTTCTTTTGAAAGAGCCCCATGGGAAATACATACAGGATTGAGTTTCCCTCCACCATGTGCCTGTGGGCCAGATCAGCTAAAACTGGCAGAACTGAACCAAGCTTTCTAAAGAAAAACCAAAGGCTTACAAAAGCATACTCTTTCTTTTCCATATTTAAATAGAGATACAAGGCTATAATTTGTTTTAGGTACTTAGTATTTTAAATAACGAGGAAACAATGAATGAAATATTTTCACATGTGGTGGTTGCAAGAATTTGTCACCAACTTGTCACTGCTTTAGTATTTTGTGGATTTAGTCCAATCAGAATTGTCATCCTCTCAAACTTGCAAGTGACCTTGCTTGGCTGAGGAAGCCAGAGAAATGAAAACACATACTAAAGTATCACTCACATATATTGGCTTGGGAACTTCTTCACAAGGCTCAGTGTAACAAAGCTTAATATATTTTCCAATAATAATCTTACATTATCATTTATTTTACAAATAAAATTACTTTTACATTATAACACTTTAGAAAAATAGTTAACAAACTGATAAAACATGAGATCAGCTATTTCTGGATTTTCTCTCCTCTGAGAAGCATATTAAAGAAACTAAAAATTGAAAATACTGTGAACAATTTGTCAGGCTAAGAGTAACCTTAAGGGTATCTCCTCTGAAAGCCCCAGCTGTAATGAGAACTCAGCAAAATGTTGTCAGCAATGCTGAACATTGGCCGACACACTCTCTCTCATAGATAGAGCTCAATGAGGTCTTTGCCACACTGACACTTTTCACTTTTCAAGTACTTTTGGAACAGCTGAAGACATGTTTCCAAACAGAAAGAGCAACTCAGTATGTCCACGGGAAAACCAAGGATTCCCTAGTAGAAGATAACACATTAGCTTGTTGGTGGTAGTATCATTTTTTTCCTTGTTTCACTATTTTAAGTTATTTGGGGGGGGGTAGCTTTTAATTGGAAAAGAAACTAAACATACGATACCTGTTTAGCGTGGGGATGTTCCCTCTGTAATTAAACAACCACAGTTAGTTACTGATAGGTTAATGAACGCCATAAAAGAGCTGTCAAAGTAGATACAGACCAGTTATCAGGAGCTCCAGGTTAGCAGCTCTGGCATCAGCAGACTTAAGTGATCATTACCCTTCAACCCGCAGGGTACCTCCAACCTACCTCACCAGAGCAGCTGTTGAGGAAAGGGTCCAGATGTATTTACCATTTTTTTTTTATTTTAATAACTCTCATTACAAAAAAATAATGTGGAGTAGTAGTAAAACATGGACTGGTAAAAAAAAAAAAAAAAAGTCAGGCTATATTATATGGCACATTATCTTAACCTGTAACATGAATTATCCCTGACAAAATTTCTAGACTATTCCTTGCTCCTATCATAAAGGAGCAATAAGAATTTGGTTCCATAGCGCCTCCTGCTTTATTGTCTTTCTGGGCTATGTAATGGAACTACTGCTTCCTCTAAGGAAATGAATCTATTGATGCAGACACCATGAAATTCAGCCACATTCTTCCTCTCTAAAAGGCAGCTAGTCTCTTAGGGAACAGGAGTTACAAGTACTAAAAATCCTGAGAAATCTATGTTATACTACTAGTGTGATATAACTTGCTAAAATTGATACTCTTTAATTAAATGAGTGTAGGATAATTATTTTGTTATTAGCTTGAAAACTCTAGGCCTTCCATAAATGAACTTTGACTAGCTTTAACTTCCTTATAAAAGTTGTGTCAAACTCATGAAAGATTGAGGTTGGCAGTGGTGATACACACTTTTAATCCCAGCCCTAGGGGAAACAGAGTCAGGCAGATATCAAGTTCAAGACCAGCCTGGTCTACAGAGTGAGTTCTAGGATAGCCAGGGCTACACAGAGAAGCCCCATCTTGAAAACAAACAAACAGATTGAGCTACACAAGAGGGAAATAAAGCAAGACTCTTGAATTCTCTTTGGTATTTGCAAAGTATTTCTCTAAATTTTGATGTCAGATATTTCCAAACAAAATGAATCAAACAAAAACTCTTACTGTCAATGTTAAAGTGGCAAAGGGATATCACTCACAATTTAGGGGTACTGTAACAGGGATTAACTGGTTGTTATCTTGATCTTCTTACAGTCTTTTAACAGCACTGAATTATTATTGGGGTCTTCTGGCACACAGAAGTTTTAATAGGCAGAATATACCAGGTGCTGCTGCTATTTGTGTGGGAAGGAAGACCCAGGAAGGAAAATGATACACTTTCCATGGGCAGTGAAAGGAGCAGGAAAGACTGAACTGGCCAAATAAATAAAAGGCTGTGACATATCACTGCACACAAACTGTACACTGTGATTTGTGAGCAGTGATGTTCTTTGCATCAAACCTGTTTCAGGGTGCATTCATAAGAAAACAAGAGCTACTTGGAGTGCAAAACTATTGATTTTCTGGATTCCTTGAGCTCTCACTTAGGAGAATGGGCTTTACTTATGAGAGATTCTTAATTACAATGCACTTGGCCCTCACGAATATACAAAATTGCACAGATTCTAGAGCAGAGCTGGGTGTAGCTGAACAGAAAACTTAGAGCAGATGGCTAAAAAAATACTTTAGTGCTTTAAATTTTGTGATGTAAAAGACTCTAAACAATGGGCTCACCTGTACAGTGGTTCTCTTACTGGGAATCCAGTTAGGAATCCAGTTCAGAGAGAAGAAACCTACAACCAAAGCAATCTCTGGCTTCACTTATGTTGGTTTGCAGAGTTTAAGAACCAGCACAATGTCTACTTTTAACCAATTTCTTAAACTAATAAAGTGGTCTCACTACTCAGGGCTTCTTCACAGGATAAAGGCTGAGTTTTCAGAAGAACAGGCCTAAATTAAAAAGCCAGTCTTCTGCACCAGCAATTTTTAAGCTCTCATAGGGAACCCCCTGCTGCTTTGTCATAGGAATTACTTATTATATATACAAAGTAGGGTTAAAAAAAAAAAAAAAAAAAACTCCTCAAAATCATTTAATTAAAAGAACAACTAAAAATCAGTCATGTGAGAGGCAAGAAGTTTTGGTGAATTTATTACCATTGGTAGTGTAAGAATTTGAGGTGTCACACAAGAGATGAACAAATAAGAGGGAAGGACAAATTGTTTTTAACAGGCCAATGTTTAGCCGTATCCTTAAGGAGTAATTATACAGGAGCCAGCAGATCAGCTTAAGAATTTTTTTTTTTTTTTAAACACTTTATTTGCCTTGGTGTTTGCCCTGAACTGGAATTACAGACAGTTGTTAGCTGCCATGTGGGTGCTGGGAATCGAACCCGGGTCCTCTGGAAGAGCAGACAGTGCTCTTAACTGCTCAGCCATCTCTCTCCAGCCCCCAGCCTAAGAATTTGATCAACACTCCTTACTACAAAATATTTTAAGAAACAAGATGTCTACATCCACGGCCTACACAGAAATAAGAGATTGCTTATAGGTCAAATACCCCATTTCCCATTTATTAGCTAAAAATAAAATAAGATTTCCCACATTCAACTGCATATACATCATCTGATAAGGCAATCAACTATATAACAGTTACATAAATGGGTTATTAATTAACTTTTAAATCTGCTGTTTCTACTATTCAAAGCCTTTATGTTGAATTTCATTTGTATGTTTTGGTAAATATTGGACTTTTTCTTTAGTAATTTAAATTAATTCCATTTTACAGATAAAACTGTGCAACAAGCTGGACCTTTTCCAAGGATATAGTTCTGTATGGTGCCACAAATCAGAATCTACATTTTATATTTTTTTATTTCTGTACTTGAAGTAGCATTCTACCTCCATATAGACTTTAAAGGACAAGAGAAGTCTTTTGATTTCTGAAGTTCCTGGCATTAAGTTACCTCATTTTATTGACCTGGCAGCCCAGAATGGCTAGGAAACCTGTATAAATGCAAAGTCAGAGATGTCCTGTAGTAGCTGAGTCCTCTTTAATTTAACAAACACTGACTTCTTCAACAGCTTAAAGGTCTTTGACTGGTACATAACTCCTTATTTCATTTTGATTGACTTTAGATAGCCCTACATAGATCTTTTATCATATCAAAATATTCCTGGCTATTTTTCCTTCTAACTTAAAAAAGAATCCTATATGAAAATGATGGGAATGATGCAAACCAGCTATGGTTACATCAAGCTATGACTGAGAGCCAGTATAAGGGAAATCTTCTGAAATCAGGCAGCAAAGCAGAAACACAAGAGGTCAGCTGAGTAACTTACTGGCAGCCAGTAACAACAGTACCACAATTTGACTGGCTGTGACCAGTGGTGGTCTCCTTGTGTGACTGCATTTCAGCAAACGAATCCAAATCACGAGCTGTAAAACATGTCTGAACCACAAATTTCCCTTGGTGTCCTACCCCAACCTCCTCACAGTTCAGATGCCCTGATGCCATTGCAAAGCTTGAGTTTACAATAAAATGATCATTGCCTCATTCATTTGCAGCCTCTTCAAAACCCTTTCTTTGCTCTGTTGGAAGATTGAAACAGGAATGCCAACAGGGTTACAGTACATTACTGCTGCCTGGTGTATAATTAGCTACAAACCCACAGCACAAAACTACAGGGATTATAGGTGCCCTGGATTCTGCTTTTCCTTCCCCGTGGAATCAGCTAGTCTTCCCTGACAAGGAGGGACCTTGAGCTACCCTAATGATATATTGAGAGTTTTAAACTCGACTCTCCAATCTTACAAGTCCTGAGTGCCCAAATAATACAGCAGAGGCTAGAAGCTGAGCCACGGACCCCGGAAAGCACTTTGGTAAGCACTTAAACCTGCTGAGAATCTTCTCTTCTGCCAGATGCTTGCATCTTATCAGCAGACTACCCTGAATAAAGAAAGCAAGCATTGTCGGATTATATTTATTTATAGCTCATTCTAGCCTGCTAACTACAATCAAGTGCTCCCACTGCTAGAAATGCTACAAGTTGGATGACTTTTGAGTGTCTTAGTACTATCCAAAAGAGGGTTCTAATCTCTAGATGTCAAAGATTATCAATATTCTCAAGAATGAAGGCAAGCTGCTGATTAGTTACATGGAAAGCCTCTCATTTCTTTCTTTCTTCACAAATAAAAAGAAGGTCAAGACCACTGACCAATAACTGAACACCTAAGGTGCCAAACTACTAAACCCAGCTATGAACAAAATGTGTTATCAGAAAAAAACATAACCAACCTCTTTTGGAAGTAAAGCATGAGAAAAGCAAAGTTCTAAGCTAAAGCACTCATCTCAGAAGGGCAGATTTACAGGGGGGTGGGGAAACACTAAAGAAGGTGCACTGCAACCTAACCTAACTAAAGCATGGATTTCTAAGAAATAAGTGGAAACATCAATAGGTCCACACTTGCTATAAAATATGTCTGGAAATATACAGCAGATATATATATACACACACACACATATATATATATATATCTTCATCTTTATCATCAACTTTGATACTTATGTGAATCATGAAATACATTTTTAAAACTGCCTAAGTTAACTAATGTGTGTTATATACAAGACTTATTTTGAGTTTTAAGTTTTGTGCTCCCCAATTGTCAACAATATAGAACCATATAAAATCACAGAATTTATAGCATGATGTGCTTTAGATAGATTTATAAAGTACCTTTATTTTAGAATTTTAACTATACAGAGTAACTAAAGAACTTGCTTTTACATTATTGAGACATTTCATATGTCCAGGGCTAAGTAAAATCCTAGTATCAAATCATCTAACAAACTGTCAAAAATAAAGGCATTAGGATAATGGTTCCGTATAACAAGGTTTTGGCATTTTTAGCACCAGTGACTGATACCATGGTTTCAGAAATGAAAAGGGGTGGGGATGAGAGTAGGATTGGGAAAGACAGATACAAACACAACTCAAGCTCTAGACCCTAAGCCTCAAGGATGAGAAAAATGGTAAATAATAAAGCCTGAGCTCTAGGATTAATCCATTTCAAAAACTAGTTGAACTCACTAAAAAGCTGGGCTCATGGACTCTGAAAACTAAGAGTTAGTTCCCTGAGTAGACAAGCTGTCCCGGTTATACCTATATTAAGAAAATAATGGAAGAATTTCCATCTCCCAAGAATAACTGTTAACTAGTTACAACTTAAGTTTAAAACTGACAGTTAAAAGGAAAATTATACATAACAGCAAATAAAAAATTGTACTTTTTTTTTAAAAAAAGAAAACATACAAAAATAGACATATATCACAGGGTTCTAACTATCCTTTAGTTACTGTTCAAGAGAAGGAAAGGAAAAGGAACTCCAGACCAGGAACAGCTCCAGCTCTGAGTAAAGTTCTAACAATAGGCTGAGCTGATGAGCAACAAAGAGGAAGCCAAATAAGGTGAAACTACAGTTCCCAGAAAAAAACCAGAGAATTGTGAGCAAGTTCAAGAAGAAAAGAACACACCATATAAAGGATGTCTAGTTAGGTTGAGATAGAAAGTCACAAGAATTAGCAAAGAACTAGCATTTTATTTAAATTATTGAGGGAACCAGAGATGGCCCAGAGGTTGTTCCAGAGGAACCCAGCTTGATTCCCAGCATCCATATGGTGGCTCACACCCATTTATAAGTTCAGTTTCTGGAGACTCAATGGCCTCTTCTGGCCTCTGTGGACACCAGGCATGGACATGGTGCAGACATATATTCAGGAAAAATATCCACACACATAAAATGAAAATAAATATAATCTTAAAAAAAAAAAAAAGCCTTTATAAGCTAATTAACCAACTTTGCTACAAAGGATTTTTTCCTGTTTAGAGCTGCCCTACTCATTTGTAAATGTGCTTTTGTCCCAACGATCTAAACAAATCCATACAAAGTACAGGCCTTCGATACAAAGGTATCTGAAGCATTTTCCTGAATAAACAAACAACAACAACAAAACCCACACTGCTGTCAGGTTACAGACAAAGATCCATGTTCTATTCCGACCTAAGGGGGTCACAAATCAATTGTTAAAAATTGAAGTGAGAATCCTAGCAGGTAAACACTATGGCTTTGTTAGCTATGACAGCTTACAAAGACAATCTTAACAAAGTGCTGAACAATTTTAGTCTAGGACTAGAACAGAAAATGCAAAAGTAACTGGCTAAATAACCCTAACCCTAACCCTAACTCTAAATAAAATGTATTTTCAAACCAGTATGCCTATAATCCTTTCACTAGGGAAATGAAGACAGGAAGATCTGGAGTTGAAAGTCATCATCGTTAGATACAGTACTAAAACAGTCTAGGCTATATATTTTAACACCTTGCCGCAAAAAGATACCTACTCCTCGAAAAATCATTTTCTTCCCAAGGAATTTTTTGTTAACTTCAAGTGGGAGAAAAGTTATAATCTGCTTTGTATTGCTATATGATCCAACATTCTCTATTTTAACAGAGTAATTATTGAAGCATGTGTAAAGTATTATAATGTAAGTCTATATCTGGAATGAATTGCTCCTGTAACTACTAAGAAAAGCAACCTAGGAAGTATTTTCCCCCCTTTCTCCTAGAGGCAATCCATAAATGTAAAACAAAGAATTCGATATTATTGTCCTAATTAAATTTTGGTCTAGATTTGAGATGACTAGTTTGGCAGTAACTAGCCATGTATGATCAGAGAGTGTGAGACATGTAGTTAGTCTGCATTAAAATATGCTATATATGTAAAATTAGCTGAATTTCAAGGACTAAGTATGAATAAGAAAATAGAAAATATTACAATAATGATTTTTATTATATATTGAAAAGATATTTCTGATTTTTAAAAAATAATTAATTTTCTGTGTATTGGTGTGAGGGTATCAGATAACCTGAACTGTAGTTAGAGAGAGTTGTGAGCTCATGTGGGTGCTGGGAATTCAAACTGGGTCCTCTGGAAGAGCAGTCAGAGCTCTTAACTGCTAAGCCATCTCTCCAGCCCTGATATTTCTAATTTTAATGACATGATATTACAATTGTTTCTTTTTGACTTTCAAATGCAGCTAACAGGGAATTTAATATTATGTATCTAGCTTACATTAGATTCTACTACACTGTGCTGAACTATTAGAGGAAGTTTACAAATAAATTGTCACTAACAAGACTCTAATCCACACCGAATCAGGGACAGGATACCAAGATATCAATATGGTTTTTTTAAGGTACTCCTTAAATAATTTTGATAATCCTTAGAACATAATGAAGGAAAAAAACAGAGTTAGAAAAATTAGCTAAGCTTTTAAAAAAAGGTAAGCAGGTTTATTTTGAGTGTTCAGGCTTTTTTTTTTTTTTTTTTTTTGGTTTTCAGGAGAAAGACTCCAAATCCTTGGAGTTTCCCAAGCAATGGGAGTGTATTTTGTTATTCATGCAATCCAGGCATCCCATGCATCTCATCTAAGCTTATGCTAAGAGGTGATATGACTCCAGACAGAAGCTAGTCGTCACTAGAAACATCAAATACATGGTTAGAGGGTTAGGGCTTTCTGCTAACCTGACTTTCTGGGGAGGAACAATTGAGTACATTCATGTAGCCTATAATTTTTCCACCATGCCTATGAAATGAAACCCTGATAAGACTCTGACACAAGCTTGTTGAAGTTTCCTGACTGATGAACATACTGATATGCTGAGAAGGAGAGGGTAGTATGCCTTGATTCCACAGAGGAAAAACAAAGACACTTCATTTGAAGCCCTCTCAGACTTCCTCCATATGCTACATTTCCCTGGTCCTGATCTGTATTTTTTTTATAATATATATTATTTTATGTGAATTCGTGTTTTGCCTGCATGTATAACTGTGTAAGGGTGTCAGATCTTGGAATTACAGACAGTTGTTAGCTGCCATGTGGATGCTCGGAATTAAACTCAGGTCCTCTGGAAGAACAGTCCAGTGCTCTTAACCACTGAGCCATCTCGCCAGCCCCCTGATCTGTATTCTTGATAATAAAACTAAAGTAAAATACAATGAGGTACAACTATAACCATAGGACTCAGGAGACTAAGGCAGGGGGACTTAGAACTGAGGAGCAGCCTGAGCTACAAAGTAAGAGCTGTTTTAACAAACAAAACTTCAATAGAGCTGCAAATAAAATTGTGGTACTTAAGTTCTGCAAAATTACTAAACTGAAGAGACTGTAGAGACCATCTATTTTGTAATCCATTAATCAGAAATGTAGGTGGCCTGGGGCTGTTCCATGGAAGGCTAAATGCTTACCTGATAATAATTGATCAAATCTGATATGGGTAGAATCAAAATGAAATTGTAATTCATCAATTGTTACCAGAATAAGGTTATAATTCTGAATATATTTGTAAGCAAATATAAACTCTTATCAAGTATAAAATCGAATAGCAAATTACAACTTTCTGAATAAACTATTCTATGAAATTGATTCTGTAATCAAACATAATCATCCGATCCTAAACTAACAAAAAGGCTTTAGAACTTAAAATAATTTTCACATTTTATAGGTGTGTGTGTGTGTGTGTGTGTGTGTGTACGCATTCTCAGGTGCAAACATACACACGTTTGCCTGTCTCTCCCTCCCTAGCATGGGGTTATAAATGCATGCCTTGTACCTGGCTTTCACATGGGTGCTGGGGATCTAAACTTGGGTCCTCATCTTTGTGTGATAAGCATTTTACTAAGTTATCTCCTGAGCTGATATTTATAATTTTCACAAAGATTATTTATCTTTATTTTGCACTTATCTTCACTTCCACATCTATATAAATACTATTTCTACTAATAATGACTTTTCAGCAGCTTTATAATTACATACATAATCAAGGAAAATGTTAGGACCTATAGATTATATTTCTTTTCAAACCTGGACTTCATCCATAGGAGTATATACATTATAGATGTTGGAAAGAACAAGAGCATTTTGAAGCCATATCAGGACTAACCAAGATTTACTTCCTTCATGTAGAAAGATGAATAAGGCTTCTAACCAAAACAGTTAATAATTACTTTCAATTTCTGGTCAAATTTTTTCACCAAAATGGACATATAGTCTCAAAATTTAAAAGACAGGGCCAGTGAGATGACTGAGGGGGTAAAGACAGTTAAGACCTGACTGAGTTCAAACCCAGATCTAAGGTGGAAGGTGAGAACCAATTATTGCAAGTTGTCTACACACACACAGACATACACAAACACACACACACACAAGAGAGAGGGTGGTAAAAAAAAAAATGTAAGATAGGGTGAAAGTAATTTACAAAGACAAGGAGAGCAGTAAGGAAGGAAATCAGAATGAGCCCTGCAGGCTGACTACAAATCACTGTCTACAAGGAAGAGGCCGAGAAAGCAGGAAGAAAGGGAGATTGTCTTGAGAATTACAGAGCATTAAGGATAGCATGTAGTTCTCTACAATTATTCAAGAAATGCTGGAAAAGAAAGACCTAGTGCCAAGCCCATATGTGCTACAAGTACTTCACTGCTCTACAAAGGACAACCATTTGTTTCTAGAAAATGAGATTCTGAAATCCATGGAGGCAAAAATGCACTGAGATGCTTGGTAAATCAAGAATATATGCTTTTCTCTGCCAGCCACAAGACATTTTTTTGAGGTAGAAAAGTAAAAGGATCTCTGAGACAAAGAAGAGAAGTACTTTTCATGAAGATGCCTCTGTTCATCTGCGACCTCTGCCGGATCAACAGTGGCATCCAGTGGCCAAAAGTCTCAGCACAGACTTCTTTGTCTCCAGAAAGGCTCTATTGCTTTGGGTGAAGTGGCAATTCAGAACAAAGCCATTTCTGGTGTCTATAACTAAGGATCCCCAAAGACACAGTGGTTTGTAATACCAAGTGAAGAACCAAAGGCAATAAAGAAGAAATGGAGAAGAGCAGAGTATGATTGGCTGTGATATTTATATTTCCTGTGGTGTTACTAAAAAAAAAAAAAAAAAATGAGAATCCAGGAGGGAATGAACATATGTGTAACTTGGAATTCTTAGAATTTCACTGCCACAGAATATTTTTTAATGTGCATATAAATAAAGTATTTTTATTTTAAACTCAAAGAAAAACCAAATTTATATATGCACATTTTAAAGGATTTGGGAAGAGAAGGACGACCAATTAAGTAACTAATCTATATTTAAGAAGTTTAGCTCTCAAGTGTGACCTTAAAAACAGGTCTGACTGAGTAATACTTATTAAATTCAGGTGTCAGTGTTAAGGGAGAAGGAGACTGGTTCATGTAGATTAACCTGTACTCAGCTCATGACAAAGCAGAACTTGTACACAATGGTTCTTATCTGTCTCAACTGCTGCCTTAATTTAGAGTGTGTGTGGAGGGTGGTGGTCTGGCAAGTCAAATGCTCATGGGAGAAAGGAAAGAAGGAATCAAAAGGAGAGATGAAAAAAAAGGGAGGGAGGAGAGAGGGTCTTATTTAATTACATAAACAAGCAAGAATGAACAGGACAACCCTAACCATCTGTCTTAACTAGAACCACACTGCATCTCCCCAGATCAAGACATCGGCATCAAGAAGCTTTTCTCTCTCGGTTCAAATATGTCCATTTGTTTATCTACATTTCTTAGTACAAGTATTAAGGAACTGTCATTTAGTTTCTCTGTAACTGTGACTTAGTAGGTCACTGGATAGCTCAGGTACATGTACCAATTCAAGCTCACCTGTTTGGATGCGATGTAGGCAGCATGAACTGAAATTCTACAACGCAGGTGTTGTCCTTAAGCTGGCGGTGTTGTACGCTGTTAAGTTCATAGGCAATATAAGCCCTTCGAACATATACCTAGTTAAAAAGTAATCCTTAGTAAATAGACTTTAAAAACAGAAATGCAGAGGAAAAGTCTTGAAATGATGCATCTGTTATAGTGAAGGCAGTTTGCCACGTGAGGCCCAAGGCCCTGAACATAACACTTTGCTTTAATTGTTAAAGCTGGAGTTTTAACACTTTTCCTATGGTTATAATACTGTGAGATAAAATGAGACTGCTCCTGCTGGTAAACCTTTCACATTAACCTAAATATTATAAGTTTCACCTTTACCAAAAAAGAATCATGACTACTAATTCATTGGCATAGCAAAAGGTAAATCAAGCAGTGAGAAAAATAAGAGGTGCTGATTCCTGGACACAATGGGGAATAAAGAGAGAAAACAGAAAATCAAAATCAAGTTCAATTTTTTTTCCTATCTTGTACCACCATCACCACCACCACCAATCTTACTGTCCCAAATCAGTTCTGAAGGATTTCCATCCTCAACTACATGAAAAAACAGTGAGGCATAATGTGACATGTTATATCTTAAACCCACTAAATTGGTTCAATAAAGAAACAGCAACAGAGTACATCTCAGAAAAACCCAGCAGTCTTCCCTCTCACACTTCATATTCAATTTGTCATGCACATAACATGAGGTTCTATCAGCATGTAAGGCATCTCATTAAATGACATGAAAGCCTGGAAAAACACCAAAATATTTCAAATCTTTGATATTTACTAAGTAAGATACTTTACATTTTACAATAATACAAAGAATACAAATAAAAAATAACCCAAGAAAGCTAACAACAGACTATGTGATGTTTTATTACATGCAATCACTGAAAACACTTCTCTCTCCCATTTTCAAACTATGACTACTTGGCAATGTTAAGGAAGCATTCAGGGCCTACAATTTTTGTGTTTAATAAGGTGGTGTGCTGTGATGCAAAAGAAAAGTCTTTGAAGTCAAACTGCCCTGAGTTGAAATGCAAACTCCTCTGCTTAAATATATGTTTTCTGGACAAGTCACCTCACCTTGAAGTCTCTCTGATTTTTTTTTTTTTTAACTTTATAAAACTACAGGATTAGATGGAAAAGAAATGTATCTAACCACAGTTCATTTAACACCAGAACTAAAATTTGGCTCAAATCACAAAATGGTAAGGTAATATAGGTGGATCAATCATATACTATTCATTTATGCTGTGAGTTTTAATTCATTATGAAATGGGAAAATTCAAATATCTAGAAAGAAGAGACTACTGAAAAATCTGGCAGCAATTTCCCCATTATAGACCTAAAAGCTGGTGATTAATACAGATAAAACAGCAGGTAAAGTACCTGAATGTTCAGAAGAAAAGACTAAGAGGAAAAAAGGGGCATGGCATCAAACAGACAGAAAACTCAGGCCACCCCATGGAGAAGGTCTTGTTACAGATCAGAACGCTCACCTCCAAAGCTGCCATCCTCACCACCTGGTTGCTGTGGTAAAAAAAATTTGGTAGGACATCAAAAATAGATGTTTCTGATAGGATGAGTTTCTGGAAGGGAAAAAGATATTGAAGTACTTAGTGAGACCCAAAAATTCTGCTGGTGAATGCCATATATGAACATAATGGTTTTGGTGCTCATTCCTCAGCTACTGTGGAGAACATAATAATACCTTGAGGATTAGATAGGTTAAGACACATAAAATTCTTAGAATTGTTTATTAAAATGTAGCATTTATAGCCAATCTAAGTCCTTCTGAATTTCAGACTTCTATTTGTATTTCCTCAATACTGCCTAATACCCTGCTATCAGAAATCCCAGGTCTGAAAGCAAATAGAAACTCAAGATTTCCAATATGAATCCCATGATAAAAATCTACCCCCTTCCGCTTCTAGGTTCCCTAGGAGGAAATCCTATATTAACAGTACTCTGGTTTCGTAGGAGCAAAACACAAAGGCATCTCTGAAAAAAATGTTGTTATTTAAGAGTTGAAGTCCTTCTTTTGTAGCAAAATTATCCAATAATCTCATAAAATTAGATCTTTATAAGGTGTAATAGTAAACATTAAAATAAAATCATATTTAAATAGCCTTGTCTCAGAAGAAGAACAACTATCTACATATGCATCTAATTCAAGCATCAGAAATCAAATAATGCTGCCAATTAATTCTGTTGTTGAACAATTTCAAAAGATAGAGACTTCAATAGGATATTTCTATCAAAGAAGACCCATTTGATTTTTAAATCTAAGCATAATCATGCAGTATTTTTATGAAAAAACAAATCATTTTGAAAACTGAAGGAATAAAATTTCATTATATAAATAAATGTCAAATTATTAATCTTGAACTGAAATATGGTTATGGGAATAAATGGAATAGGAGTGTGAAGTGGTCGAAAGGGGCTATTATAAATACCTGAAGGTTCTCAATGCAAAACTGGTGTCCATACATGTCAATGGCTGATAGGAAGATAGACTCTACTTGGTTATGGCGAAGCTCATATGATGGCAAATGGGAAGCAATAAGGACCTAGAGTAAAGGCAAAATAAGAGGCATAAGTTCCTGAGGGAGTGATTATTCTAGGCTCCTATTAGGCTGCCTGATACAAAAGCAATAAATATAAATCTGTAAGTGCAGGCATCAAAGATAAAACAGAGACCAAGTAAAACAACTTCTAAGTCCTATAGTATAATGTCAATGCCACCAAATACTGAATCTCAGTTGCTTCTCACCATGATTTGCATTGTGGACAATTTCCCATAGGGGGAAGGGGAGGGGAGAGCAAACAGCTTCAATCAAGTTCCATTAGTACATGTGATTTACCTTTGCAAAGCTCTAGTCTTAGGTACTGCATGACTAGCCGTTAATTGGGAATCAGGTCTGGCAGGGAGCAGCCATGGGGAAGGTAGATGCAGTATAGCTAGCCTTTTGTAACTTTGCAGTAGAAAGAGAGGAAAAGCTGCTTTGACAGCCCCAGGTACTCAGCACCAAAGAGAAGGCATCAGGAGCTAACAGTGATGCATGTGAGGGGCACAATGTAAAAGCAGTGTCACAAACAAACAGGGAGTCAGTAGGACCTGAATATCCTCAGCAGGTCACTGAGAGGTTCAATAACTTTGAGGAGTTCAGTGACATGGATACAATTGTAGAGAAAGCAGAAGGTCACTGAGCAGCTTCAAATGCTGTGTCCTTGTCAATGCCCATGCAATGAAAACACAAAGGGAGTGCCAACTCTCAGCTTCCCTGCAGAAACCTTTTGGAATGGAAATGAGGACTACAGGGTGAAGTTAACTGGACTTCTCTGGGGTTGTTCCAATTGCTAGTGCCATAAGATTCATGTCATTATCTTTCTGCTTTCCACACTTGATTATTTTCTATATACCTATAACTTTTCATCTGTTTCTGAGCTCCCTTTGGGAAGTAAAAAATACTGAGTTCATTTTCTTCTATCAGTTTCCTTTCCTCCACCTGACCCTGGTTTTACTACTACAGTGAGGGCTGGTAGAGAAGATAGGGGACAATACCAGTATTTTATAATGTGAGAAACCCAACATTAGCCATGTCCTTTATCTTTAAAAAATACTTTATCAGATGAAAACATTATCTTTGTGAAAGTGAATTGTGTCTAAAACTGCCCAAACTATAAGAAATACCAACTAACAAGATAACCAACAGCTGTTCTTACCTGACGAGCCCTCAGGGCCACTTTAGCATTGGTGGTCTTGCTGAGCTGAGTCAGCTCTGTGAGGATATTAAGCAGCTCATCAGTAAGCGTAGGGTCCCGTCCACACAACTGATCCTAGTGTTTATGTGGAAAGGAACACACAAGCTTATATTACAAAAACCTCTGGTAAACACGGCCTACAATAGGAAAGGGAAACGCCTCTCCTGCTGAGCTTCATCTTAAGCATTGTAGCTGTTCTCCAATCTCCTTCCTCTCCTCTTTACCAACAGCATTGCTGGAAGAAGAATTTCTGCACCACACTTACTCTCCCTATCTCAGGGATACTCTTTATCCCTGCTGGACCTTTGTCACAGAAGAAGTGTGATAAAGGTCCAGAGGAAGTGAGAGCATGGGACTGCAGCAGAGCTCAGCACTTAAGTGTACTTGCTGATCTTGCAGAGGACTCAGGTTTGGTTTCTAGCATTGTCATAGTGGCTCTGAACCAATTTTAACTCCAGTTCCTAGGGCTCTGGCACTTTCTTCTGTACTCCAAGAACTTGCATGCATGTAGGCAGAAATATTCAGACAATAAAAATAAATCTAAAATATCTTAAAAAAAAAAAAAGAAAAAGAAAAAGAAAAGGTATGGGACATTTGGCCTTTGGGATAGACATGCATTTCCCAAACACCTTTCCCAAAACAAATGAATACTTTCATGTCACAAGGGAAATACTTTTGGAATATTCAACACAATTTTGCTAGGAAGACAGGATCTCAAACTTTCTCCCCTCTTGACCTTCTGGTTAAAATTATATGAGAGAACAATTTCTCTAACACTAGACTCTCACTCCACAGTCACTACTCAGCGGTTTGTTTCCCACCCATCCTTGGCATAAGCAAAGAAGAGAAACTGAAACTCAATCTCATTTTTTAAAGATAAGTAATAAAGCAGAACCTTGGGGGATTTGCACATCAGCAGAGACAAGACCATAAAAAGATAAAAAGAAAAAATTAGTAAGAGCAGGTAGATTCCCTATCACAGCCCTCCCTTTCCTCACACCCTATAATGTATAAACACATTGCTGTCTGAGCTACTTACTTCAATCATCAGAATGGCCCTCTAAAACATCTCAAAACATACAAGTGTTCTGTGTAAAATAATCTGCAAACTTTCTAAATGACTAGGTTAAGGTGCAACAGCCACAAAAGCCAGTGTGATGAAATAAAACCATTTACTTCTCCAACTTGAAACATTTTAGGGGGTGAGGGGTGGAGGAGTAGGGAATAAACCCTATAAAAGCAACTAAGGTTTAACTTAGGCCCAGGTAAAATTAAGTCATCCTCTTGCTTAACTACAGACTATGTTCCAACTTAAAAAACAAAACCAAGTAAAACACACAAAGTCACGCTTCTTTTCATGAGAGAAAGGGAAGGAGAAAAAGCATAAGGGAAAAACAGCATCTATTTAAAAAAAAAAAGTGAGGTGGGAGAGAATATAGAGATTTAGGGAAAAAACAAAATATGAATTATTCATTCATAAGTACAGGTTGACAATCTTTCTGGGCTCCCAAAGACACAGCATAAAAACCAGACCTCTTCAGAGGCCAAAATCAAATATAGTTTAGATAGAACTCCATTTGTATTACTTTTTTTTTTTTTAACTTAAAGTTTTCCATTCATATATTTGTAGCTATAGACAATTGAGAGTTGACAAATGGGTACTGGAAACTGAACTAGGTTCTGTATAAAAGCAGCAAGTGCTCTTAACCACTGAGCATCTCTAGTCCCTCAAATATTTTCTCCACTGTTGTTGAGACTTAGGAAAATATTAGCAATAATAAATTATGTGTGTAGTAACTTTTCAACATTCTTTGGCCTTGATCCAGACACAGTGTTAAGACTCTGAAAGAAACAGTGTTCTTCAGAATCACTCATGCTAAGTGCCAACATTCAGCAGAATACTAATGGCCCTAGACATACTCTATCTCAGCTTCCTTTGGACAACTGGATAGCCCAAGATTATCACTCCATTCTGTTAAATTTTGTTAACAATGCCATCGGAAGGTAATCATGTCAACAGATGTGTTTCCAAAACAAAACAGCACACAAAAAAACCCCTAAAACCAGCAACAAAAATGTTCATTTAAATAAATGATCAGCTAATTTTAAGTCATTTGTTGAAATCTGCAGAACAAAAGAAAACTACTGACCACCTCTGGTTGAGATCATACAATACAGTTATTTCTTGTTTTTATTCTCCTCCTAGATGTTTGGTAAGAAATATTTTGGATTTTCAGAAATATAATAAATATACCTAAAGTATCAATCCATGGCCAAAGTTAATCAACTAGTAAACAGAAAAAACAAACAAAGTCAAATATAATCTTAGCATCTTAGACATTAGGTATTTCAAGAAAGGCAATTCAAAATAGAAGGAATGAGGCCTTAGGATATAATACCCTCGAAACATTAACTACTTACTATTAAGCTGAGTAAGGCTCCTTCCTGAGAGAGACGTTCTAAGTTTAGCAATCAACGGCTAATAGCACCTTTATTCAGTGCTTTTGTTAGCTTAAAGTGTCAACTCCATACAACCTAGAATCACCTGGAAAGAGTGGCTCAATGAGGGGCTGTCCACACAGGGTTTGCCTATGGGCATATCTGTGGGATGTTGTCTTAATTAATGCTGAAAGACTCAGCCCATGATGGGTAGGACCATTCCCTAGGCAGCGTGTGCTGAACTGTGTACAAGTGAAGAAATCAAGCTGAGCCTACAGGCAAGTAAGTGAGCATGTGTGTATTTTTCTCTCTCTGCTCTTGACTATGGATGTGATGTGACTAGCTGCTTAAGTTACTGCCTTGACTTCTCCACAATAATGGAATTTAATCTGGACTTGAAAGTGAAAATAAACTCCTTTTACCCAAAGCTGCATTTTGTTCAGGTATTGTGTTGGAACAACAGAAGTAAAACTGAACATGTATTAAATTTGAGATTTTTGAAAAAGTGTTTTTTTAGCCTGTACACTGGACAGATTACTACATGTCATTACATGTAGTAATGACAAAAGAAAGAAGGAACTGGTCTATATTTTATATGCTGTCTGAATCAAATCAGAGGTTTCCACACACATAGCATGTCTCTCGAAAGCATGTTCATAGGAATGAAAGCACTGGAGGAGTCTACTCAATAGAAATTGGCTTAGCAGTCCTTGGGGCAAGTTATCACTATGCAACATATGCAGCAGAGAACGACAGCACCTCTCCATTGATGCAATTTGATTTTCTTGATTCTCTCCTTCAGGTTCAAAGGCCCAGAAGTCATCATCTGGCTCAGCAAAGTACACCATCAACATTCCTACTTCTAGAAAGCAGAGATTGGAATGCTGGGCATATAACTATCAATCAGTAGACCACAGCAAGCAAAGAAAGGTGACCAGAAGAGAAAATAAGCTGGGGGAATTAAAATGTTACTATGTCCCAGTGACATCTGTAAAAGACAGTAAGACCTGGAGAAAGAGGAATTCTAACAACTAAAATGCCTCTTACAGACTACTACCATTAATGCAGATGTGGAGGAGGGGAGCAGCTGGCCACTGTCAAAAAGGAAAATATGCCCGGCACACAGAAATACTGGATTGGAAAGGGGCACCATCTGAGTCTTTACCTTATCTATAAGTCACTGCTAGCTGGCCCTGAACTCAATTATAACAATTAGCTCCTTGATTTCAAAATTGTTATGATAAGGTGAAAATAACTGATATTTGGAAAGAAGTTAGTGATATGAAAGACTATAGATATTATTGTGCTTATTGAATCTTGCTAGATTTTAGAGAAAAAAAAAAATGAAGCTGCTAAAATAAAGGAACGGGTAAGTCCAGCTGCTAGAGCTTAGCCTGCTATGAAGAAAGTTGGGGCATATCCATGCAGGTAAGAAATAATCAGGATGACAAGGTGGGGGAAAAACATCAGCAAGTCAGGGTCCCATTGGCTTCTGCCTGTCCTGACTGGCAAAAGCAGCAAGCAAAGCCTCAAACCGGTTCTCTGACAGGGCCCAACGCCTCTGCAGCACCCCCGTGTAATTACACACTTGAGTGACTGGACTCTGAAGAAAATTGAAGGCCTGAGCTCCGAACAGCTGCCATTTTCTCTCTCCATCACACCAGCGTGATTACTTGAGAAATGAACAGCCCCGGCTCAAAGCTACTCCAGAATTCTCAGAGGAAATATGGCTCCGTGTTCCAATAATGAGATTCTTAAGGCAAGCGTTACTTACAATCACTCCGCAAAAGGAGCGAGCCGAGCCCCTATATCTTACAAATTAGAATTTAAGAAACCCAGCGACAGTCCTGGACGATCATTACTCTTCTGCTGCTCCAAGGATTCTGGGCTTTGGTCTATTTTTAGTGCAGAAAACTGTTAAGTTCTTAAAAAGGTAATCATAATAAGATGAAAAATTTGCCATAATTAGCTTCCTATAAAGGCAAATTCCAACCCCATTTTGGTCCACACTGACAAATCCTTCTACTTTCTAATCATTACCCTTTTCTGCCAGAAAGTCTTGGTTTTCTCCAAGTGAGAATTAACAATCCTGTCATTAAAATTTAAAAAAGAAAGTAGGATTTCTAGGGGAAAATAAACAGTAAGTTGCTATAGATTATAAACTCGTTGCAGAAAGCTATCTCATGGGAAAGTTAAAACAGTACTATTTTCTGCCCATCTCAAAGGCCTGGTTTCCTCACCAGGCAGGCTTTCCAGGGTAGCAAAGGTAATGAACTCTATGATATGTTTTTTAAAGTGGCTACCTAAAAAAAAAAAATGATGTATCTAATAGAGGCTGATGGCTGAGTGAGTGGCAATGTTGTCAACCAGAGACATGAAGACCATTTCCTTTTATTCTGAGGGATTACATAAAAAATAGCAGTGAAGATTTGTAAAGGGTTTTCCCTTCCATGAAGAAATTACGGAATTAAAAGTATCAAGAATGTTCATCCCCCAAAGCACTGGGAAAAGGAGCACAGGCAGTGGACTGTGCTTCAGTCCCTAGCAAGGCAAATGTGCAGAACCCATGCTCACCGGCTGTGGAAAAGGGCCTCTAAAAGCAGCTCTATTGTTCTCAAACACTGCACACTAGTTCAGCCAGGAAGAACTATAAGTAGAGGACTCCAACATAAAAACCTTCAGCTCTGCAAACCCCAACCAGCATCAAATGTACTCATTCCAACTCACATCTGCCAGATTTATTCCTTGTCTCATTTTCTGCTAATTCTTTTATTAGTCAGACAGGGACAAAAGAACTGATTCACTGCAACATGATATCCTAACCATAGATTTTTCATGTAAATCAAAGAAGAAAAGCTAAAGAAGATACTGAATACATTAATTGTTTTTTTGGGAGGGGGAAGGACAGTACCAAATTTCTCACATTTAATTAAGTTTCTGATGCGAGAACCAGTGCTTACATTACTGTATATAAACAAGAGTTAAAATGCAGCAGCACGCTGGTTAGAGAAAACTGCATTAGAGAGCTGCAATCATGCTGATCACAGAAACTGAGAAAGGCCAGGCATTTCTAAGTAAAGCTAAGAGAGCTAAGTTCCTGTACTCATCCTATGCAGAATAGTCCCTTCTTACTGTCATGCACTGCTTCAGATATAGCAACTGTTAATCTGCAGCCCAGGATCCACTTACCATAATTATAAAAGACAGCCTGCAGCTTTTGTCCACAGACAGACAGACAGACAGACAGACAGACAGACACACACACACACACACACACACACACACACAAGACATTTTGTATAACATCAACCAACCTTACAAGTTCTGGAAACAGCAAAAACAACAAGCCTGATACTCACAATAAGCATTGTGACCAGAAGATTCTTTTTAGTGACCTGAGCGTGGGAGAAGATGTAGTTCAATACAGTGTTCATGTCACTTTTGTTCTCTTCCCGAAGGGCAAACACACATTTGTCGTAGTGGCCTGCAAGTGGTAAAGAAAACTGGTCCTCACCATGTATACATGAAGCATCATCATTACATGTTATTGGTTGTTTCTTAATGCCTAGAACTTACCTGATAAGCAGTGAGAAGAAACAACTTAAGGGTTTTTGTTGTTGTTTGTTCGCTTGTTTTCTTTTTAAAATGGATTTAGACATCGCTAGTAGATGGGCCATAAAAAAGGCACTAGACCAGGAGTCATGCGAACTCATGTTTAAACCTGGGTTCAAGGTCGAGCTCTATTACCAATTTACTATGCTAATCATTTTACCTCTCTGGGTCTTGATTTTATTAAAAAAATTAAAAGGGAGAGAAATATGCTTTTAAAATAATGGTAGAAAAAAATGTGAATCCAATTCTAATTTTTTATCTTCATGATCTTCTTTGTTGCCCTGAAATAATTTCCTTAAAAAAACAAGGTTCTGGTGCTTATAAATAAATGTCAAGGGTACAAGCACCAGTTTCTGAGTATGAGCATAAGACCAATATAAAAATGTCCAACGTAATTGTACATGTTTATAATCTCAGAGCTGGAGAGGCAGACACAGCAAAATCTCTGGGACTTGCTGGACAGCTAGTTTAATCTAACTGGTGAGCTCCAGGCCAATGAGAAAGAAGGGAATGGCATTTCTGACCGACAATTGTCTTCACACTTGTATAGGAACACACATACATGTAGGCACACATGCATATGCAATGCATTAACAAAATATATGTTGAAATTATTAATCCTGGTGATTTTTGAGGTCTACTCCAGTTTCTGGTTTCACATCTGAATTATTGAGAATGTTTCACTCTAACTGCTAAGAACTGTTTTAATTCAAGTAATACACTTAACAATTTTTATAAGTGTGTCTGCTATATTGGGAATCTATATTTCCACTGTAAGTCAAGAAAAAAGTAAGCAATGCCCAGGAACTCCAAATCTAAACCATGGTGTACGTAATGGGGAATCCCACGTGTGCCAAAAGGCTATAGGGAGTACAGTTCTGTGTGCGCTGTTGGCCTTCTGTAAGGCACCACGGGCAGGGTAATGCTAGTCAGGAAAGCTATGCTTTGCAACAGAAACAAGCCTTTAGCATTTCTCTCTCTCTCTCTCTCTCTCTCTCTCTCTCTACATATATATGATGGAGAATAAGCGAGTGACACATGGGTCTTTAGAAAATAGCTTGGTTCTAAACTGAATTTCCAAGAAAGAAAAAATCAGGGTTTATATATTTGTGGATAAAAATTTTATGAATGCACAATAATATGAAAGCATCATCATTCCATTCAGATTCTGTGTTAAACTACACACTAAAGATGGCCTACCCCAGTAATCAGATTGGTAAATACCCTAACTTTCATTTAGTAACTGATTGAAGTAAGATGCAGATATCCACAGCCAAGCACCAGTCCACGTTCCGAGAGTCCAGTAGAAAAGAGGGAAGAGGGATTATCTGAGCAGGAGAGGGGTTAGGGGGTAGAGGGTGGGGTGCCAAGATCATGATGGGGAAATCTACAGAGGAAACTGAACAAACTAGTGAAAACCTTCGAACAATTATCAGCTGTAGAGCCTGCATGGGACTGGACTAGACGCTCTGCATACAGGAGACAGTTGTATAGCTTGGCTTGATTAAGGGGCCCCTGACAGTGAGATCAGGATCTATCCCTGGTGCAAAACCTGGCTTTTTGGGAGCCCATTACCTCTGAAGGAATATCTTCACAGCTTTGATGCAGGGGGGAGGGGCTTGGACCTGCCTCAACTGAATGTACCAGGCTTTGCTGAATTCCCATGGGAAGCCTTACCTTTTCAAAGAAGGTAAAGGGAAATAGGACTGAGGGAAGCCGGAAGAAAAATGAGAGGAATCTATGGTTGGTATGTAAAATGAATAAAATTTAAAAAAAAAAAAACTAAAGTATATCACTGTGTTTACCTAGAACATCATTTGACCAGGGAAACCCTAATTTATCTGTTTTAAATATCAGAAGTTAACATTAATAGTAATTTTAGCAAAATGAAATTAGTAGTTTGAAAAACACTAGGCTACACTAGGTAGAAAATAGCCAATCAAATAAATGATTCCACTTTGATAAAATGGAAAATGTTTAAAAATCGGTTGCCCTTAGGCAAGAGATGTAGCTAAATGGTAGCACTTATCTAGCATGTTCTATCTCTAGCATTGCCTTTAAAAAGGTGGTTGTCCTGTATTTCCTCTATTGAGACATAGCTTTGCAGGGACAAACGAAATACATCTGGATGACAGTAGTTATTAGGAGCAAGGGAAATAAAAAGAACATACTGACCTGAGGTAAGGGGACACAATAACAAAAACAAAATAATACCAAGTAGTCAACTTTAAAAATAACTACTAATTGTGATGGACAAAAGAGATGTGGGAAGATTCAGTGGCTAAGAGCAAAGGACCCTAGTTCAGTTCCCAGAACACATATCTGGTGGCTAACAGCCATCTATGATTCTAGCTCCAGGTGATCTAATATCTCTTGTGGCTCCCACTGGGCACTACTCATGTGTACAATCTCCTGTCACACATATACACATAATTAAAAATAAGTGCTTTAAAAAAAGAAGAAGTAGGAGTCCAAGTTAGCAAAAACCAGAGGCCTGAACCTAGACCAATAATTCATTGCAATAAACATTTTCAAGTAGAGTTGTATAGACTAAAGTATATACTTGTGGTTCCCTGTGTCACACTACCATCTTCACGAGATTTTTTTTCTCTGTTTTAAATTTTATTTTATTTGAAGGGGAGAGGTTGCAAGGGCAGAGGCCGAATACAAAGGGATGGAGGAGATGAATGGGATTGGGATACATGATGTGAAATCCTCAAAGAATCAATAAAATTCATCTTAAAAAGAAAAAACAAAATAGAGGAGTAAAAGATGGCTCAGTGGTTAAGTACATTGGCTGTTCCTTCAAAGCGTCAGCACCAACAGGACAGGTCCAACCATGTGCAACTTCAGTGAGGGGGGGGGAAATGAGGTGGTGGTGGCCTCTTTTGGCTTCTTTAGTCATCACATATATGGTGCACAGACATAAAATTTATTTTATGTGTTTTCATTGCATGTGTTTGTACACTACATGCATGCAGTGCCATCAGAGGCCACAAGAGGACTGCCATGTGAATATTGGGAATTGAAGCCAATTCAATTCTCTGGAAAAGCAGCTATATACAAAAGCCTAACCACCGGATAAACTGTCTATATTGTATTCTTCTTTTTAAACATTTATTTTTTTAGAAGCCACTTCTGCAATCCAGAAAAACAAAAGCTTTAGAGTATATACTAAAACCTGATGAATAAATACTCACATACTATTTCAAATGAATAACTATCTATGTGCTATTGAAATTTTGTTGTTGTTGTTTTGTTTTGAAGTCAGGTTTCTCTGTATAGTCCTGACTGTCTTGGAACTGGCAATGTAGAGCAGGCAGGCCTCAAACTCAAGAGATTTGCTTGCCTCTGCCTTTCAAGTGTAGGGACTAGAGGTGTGAGCCACCATTGCCTGGCTCTGAAAAAGTTGTTTGTTTGTTGTTTTTTTTTTAACACACACACAATTGATCCTGTCTTCAAAAACCAAAAAGAAAAAAGAAGTATTTTATGTGTATGTATATATGCATCACACATATGCCGGATCTCAGCCTGGAACAGAATAGGTGAGGGATCCTGTGGAACTAGAGTTACAGATAGTTGTAAACTTGGGATTAAGTGCTCTTACTGATTAACCATCTCTCTAGTTGTAATCCCCTCACCACTGCCACCACCCCTTTTAATAGGTAAGTTTTCATTATATGGTCCAATGTTGGCCTTGAATTTGGCAGTCTTCCTGCCTCCGTTTCCCAAGTGCTAGAAGCACAAGATACCATATTTACCTTCAAAGCTACTAAATTTTAACAATACATTTAGTACCTTTTAATACCCTTATCTGCCATGTGTTCTTTGAAAACAACTAATAAGCAGAATTTTATATTAATAATTATTTTACTTTCTTTATATTTGTCAGCAATATATCTAGCTTATTTTTTCCTGATTTTGAACTTGATAAAATAGAACCACACTATGTAATGATTTATTTTTTTATATGTGTTCCTAGGAATCATTTATTTTCAGTGCTATGTAGTATTTTACTGTAGAAATATCATAGAATTAAAAAAGCTATTCTATTTATATATATTTAGAGGGTTAGAGGGTTTCCCTTTTTTTCCTATTATGAATAGTAGTGACATAAAACAGTCCTTATATCTTAGAACAGGTTACTAGGCTAAAGAGTATAGATGACTTTATGAAAACCTTATTAGATGTGCACATGCTGTTTTCTGAAGCCATCATACCATTTGCACTGCCACTCCCACCGGCGGAATAAGATAATAATGTGATTGTAAAATCTGTGATTTGAGCTCCTATTTCTGTAATTGGTAATGGGAGTGAGCATTTTCTTGAAGTTTATGGATTATTTGTGCTTCTTCTTCTGTGAAATATCTTTCTCTCTCTTTGGCCCATTTTTCTATTTGATTGCCTTTTACGTACTAATACTAATCCTGTTGTAGGTGTAAATTTTATAAATAGCTCTTCTCACTTTGCAGCCTGTGTTCTTGATTTCTTAACAGTACATGGGATGAACAGAAGTTCTTGAGCAGACAGAATTAATCAATTTTTTCCTTTATAGCATGCACTTCCTGTTTGTGAGACTGTCTTCTCTATCTTGAGATCATAGGATATCCTAAAATTTCATAGGATTTTGCCACTTTGATAAATGCTTAAGTCTTTAATTCACTTGAAGTTGGTTTGGAATGTATGAAATGAAATGTAGATGACTGGCTCGTTTTCTTGATATTGTTTGATGTTTCATCCTCTTCCTCATGATCACAATGCCTACTCTATCATGAAATGAATCACATGCATATGGACCTACTTCTGGGTGATTATGGTTTTTTCATCTATAACTCTGTCCTTTATAAATGTCTCAGCTGTTTAATTAATGTGGCTTTATAGTAAATCTTGGTATCTCATCCAGTAAATATTTTTTTTATCTTCTATTTCCTTAGAATTCACCTTGTGGTTTGAAACAGGATCTCAATAGGTAGCCCTAAAGCTTGCTGTGCAGACCAAGGCTGGTCTTGAATGTATAACAATCTTGTTTTCTGAGTGCTTGGATTACAGCTACACCTACTTTAGAAATAGCTTGGCTATCCTAGAATTTTGTATAAATTTTAGAATTAGCTTGACCATTTTCACAAAGAGACTTGCAGGGGTGATTACTGGGATGTCAGCACACTGACAAAATGAGAACTGAGGGAGAACTGATGCCTTTGTAACAGTGTCTGCTCTTGCTGTTCTTCACTGTTGTTCACTCATTAGAATCTCCTCCAGAAAAAGATTTCATGTTTTTATCGTCTTTGTGACTTTACAGTTTATGGGTTTTAATTATGATTTTAAATGATATTTTTTAATTTTCAAAACCATTTTTGAAAAACGTTTTCCTAAACAATTGCTATAAAAAGGTCTTTTCTGGCTAGACCTGGTAGCATATGCCTTTAAGCCCAATTGGCACATGGGAGGCAGAGGCAGAGAGATCTCTATGAATTCAAGGCAGCATGATCTACATAGCAAGTGGCAGGTAGCTCAGGGCTACAGAATGAGACCCTGTCTCAAAAATAAGTAAATAAATAATTAAAATCTTTTCTGTAGTGTTGAGGGTTGAACCTGGGACCTCATGCATAACAGACATGTGCTCTAGTTTGAAGCTGCACCCTAGCAGCTACTGAATTTTTATTTTTAATTCTATTTATTTTATTTATTTTTTACACTTTTAGTTTTTCAAGACAGGGTTTCTCTATGGAACAGCCCTAGAACAGCAATAGCAAGGACACCCAGCATGATGCTGCATGGACACAGTGATACCACTGCTTTAGTCTTAAAGTGGATGTTTTGAACATGTTGCCTTCATGTATATCATGTGGAATGTTTGTGGGTCCTCCTAACAAGTTTAAATGTTCCATTTCAGGGGGAAAGATGTAACTCAGTGATTTATCCCCAGCACAGAAGTAGAGGTAGAAACACACCAATTATCATTTCATTCCATATTGAACTTTAATTTTTTCCCAATATCTTGAGATGGTGACACTGTTGATTCTTTCTGATTCTACTAGCACATTATAAATTATATCATTGACTGCCCCTGAATTCATCAACTTTGCTTTAATTAACATAGCTTGTGGGAGGGACGGGGGGGGGAGTTATGTGTTAACTGGTCATCTTTTAAATGATGCATAAGTGAGCAGAGTAGAGGAAAGGTTAATTTGGTGTTACACTGCCATCTTGTGGCAGGATGCTGTAATCAGTATGTAGCTTTAAAATCTTAACTGAGATAATTCATTCTTAAAGACTATCCATCATTTGGTGAAGCTCTTCAGGAAAGCAAGGGATAAATGACACTAAAAAGCAGAAGAGATTTTTAAGCTCTTCCCATATGCTGGTGGTTCAACCCTTGGATAAGCTGCTGAGAGGCAAGCTCTTCAGAAAGATAATTTCAATTTCATGCTGGTCATTATTCAAGCAACTCTCACTACACAAGGTCAAGAAGATGTCAACAGGAAATGTTAATCTCTCCAAGAGCATCTCAACCCTTTCTCAGACGCACACTGAAGTTCCAGTTTCACCAAGCTATGTTATGATAGTTTTCTTTTCATACTGGTGAGGTAGGGAGGTTTTAGTTTTTCAGGGAAGTTATGAGAAGAAACGTTTCCTATTGGAAAGGATTTGGAATAGGGTGAACTGGCCTAGCTCTTTCATGACATAGTAATCAGAACTGTAAATTTCCTTAGAGAGTCCTCAGAATAAAGCTTACCACTCTGGAACTGTGTCTCTACTCGAAGGTACTGTCGGAGCAGATCCATCACCACAGCCTTCATGTGGCCACGGATGCCACTTCGGTACCTATGAAGCAGGACAGACCAATTTAATTTCTAGATTTTCTTCTGAACTGCTTTCCCTTTGAATATAGGACAGACTTGTAGCTTGTATTTTCAGTTTGAAAATCCAACCACCCAAACATATTAACTTAAATTCTAAGCTTAAAAAGTACCTTTAGTATGTAAGAAATCTTTTATAAAGGAAAAGCAGAAAATATAAAGCATCCCTCACTCCCAGACTTCATATCCTTATCTAATGACACTTTGAATTAGCTCCTACTGCTGAGTAGAAGTCATCATCTAGCTTCAAATAGCTAGAAACGTCTGGAAAGTTTAAGTATCTGAAAGTTGAAGATGCTCTGGATAGCCTTTTAGTTCAATGCCTGGATCCATAAAATACAAACAGTAAACACACTGGAGTCTACACCAGGAGAAAAATTAGAATCTTCATCAAAATAGCAAATAAAAAGAAAACAATAGAATTTGGAGGTCATAATAACTGACAGAATATTATGAAAACAGCAGAAATATTAAATGAGTTAGGTCATAATTCTAAAAGATAAAGTTAGGCACTTTCTGAAAGTAAAGTTCTTTCTTCTCTTTAAGTCATATTTGAAGTAAATCTTACTGCCCAGTTAAAAGCAAAGAAGGTATGAGACTCTGGAGACCCACGTGACTACCTCTGCACCAGTTGGACAATGCTCTGGGTATTCATGAAGAAGACTTCCCGCTCAGATTTCCGGTTTAGTGTAGCTGCGTGGCTATCTAGGATGTTGGCAATCTAAGGCAAAAGAAGTAAGAAGAATGAAGGCCCTCCTGCCAAAGAGACCTAAAGTATGTTCCTCTGCATCACTACCACTACCAAAGAGTCTTCTTGATTATAATATGATAATCCAAGTATCTTTGGATTATCAAATATAACAAATATCTTTGACATATTGTCAGCAGCAGGAAGTTAATAGAAGTTTAGAAGCTTGCTAAATAAACAAGCAATTTGTAACTCTTTTCACCTTTCCCTGATAGACTAATGACTACATGATAGAACTACACTTACCCAGAAAATGAGATGGGCAAAAGTTGTTTAAGGTCAAAAGCCACATCTAACTCCTGACCCCTTACTTGCCCAGCTTTACTCCCTTTAAAAGGCTGCATTATAGCAAAGGATAAGAATGCTGCTGAAGTGGTCAGACAGTGTCGAACAGATTATCAATATCCTCATGTCACTCTTACAAAAACACCTCTAAGTAGGGCCTCACACAGTGATTTGGAATACATAGCCAAAGCACACTTTCTTCACAGAGCATGAAATATTTTACATACAGTGCTTTTTAATGGGCTCATATCCTTAGGTAGTTTTATGAGGGATTCAATGCTTATAGTGGTAAAATCATAGGCAGTATGGAAAAGCCAAACAGAGAGGCCTCCTAGAACATGAATTCCAGTGGCAGACAGTGGAAAATAATGACAATGTTACCCGATAAATACCTGCTGGCTGGGAAACTGACAGAGAACTGATGTAATGTTGCTAGCATACTGCGCCATTTCCTTCTTAATAGACTTCTCCACATTGAGGGGGATACGGCCAGAAACACTGGTCATGATATCCTGCAACTCTAAAAGAGGCAGGGAGGGATCTCTGAGTGTCTTCATCAATCGTTCTACCCAGTCTTTTACCTGAGAAGAAAGAAACAATCAAATGTAATATGAAGTCAACACAGTTCCCAAAGTAAAGGGAGATATCTGAATCCACTGTACTGCTGTGCTTGTGTTTACTTTAGATTTATTTCTTTTATGTGCAGAAAAGTGCATCACATGAGTGCCTGGGAATTTGGGATTGGTTCTGAACCACCTCATGAATGCTGGGAATCCATCTTTTTCAAGAACAAGTGCTATTAGCCCTAAGCCCTCTCTCCAGCCCCCAGTGTGTACTTTAAAACTGTACCATAAACATAAACATCAAGGAATGCCCCAGTCTATAGCTCAAAAAGAAATGATACCAAGCAAATGACAAAATTAAGAAAGAACTCAAAATTTCAAGTACATTCAAACATGGTGGAGGCAGAAGCAGAGGCAGGCAGATCTCTGTGAGTTTGAGTTTAAGGACAGCCTGTTCAAAATACTAGTGAGTTCCAGGACAATCAGGGCTACACAGAAAAACCCTGTCTCAAAAATCAAAATAAAAAACAAAAACACCTCCAAGTCCAACAATGAAAGATGAGAGGTTACAGTTCAAATTTTTCTTCCTAAAAAAAAAATTCTTCATGAGCCGAGGACGTACCTCAGTGGTACAATATTTGCATAGCATACTTAAGGCCCTGGATTTGATCCCCAGAACCAAAAAGGGGTTTGGGAGAACTGATGTTAAAAAGAAGGGTTAACTATTAAACTATTCTAGAGAATCAATGCATTTCTACATCTCATCCCCAAGGGAGTGAGTGATTCATACCCTGCTGCTGAAGAAAGGATCTGGAAGGCAGTATCCATTCATCACATTGACCAGGTTATCCAGGACATAGTGGAACACTCGATGGAGCTTCTCACCTCTGAGAGCTGTACTCTGGATCTGTGGCAGACTACCTGTGTGAAGCTCAGCCTATGGATCACAAGAGATCATCATTCATTACCTTCTATTCTGGACACAAAGTACGGGAGGGGAGGAAATCTCCAATTTTCTGTTTTTCACTCTTGGAGAAATATCCTAGTGCCTTCCTCCTCACCTGTTGGACTTTACTGGGATTGTCCAGCTGCATTTTGGCTATCACACAGCCAGGATCAAGAGCTGTTCCAGGTCGCTTAACATAATGGATGCAGCCAGATTCTACAGCTGTTAAAGTCATTACCATCTTCATTACCTATAATAAATAAGTAATCGTTTAAAGGTCAGTTTTCCACTTAACATCTAAGTTGGAATACACTTAGTTTAACCTTTCAAAAATGGAAATTTATCAAAATTTCCAGTGAAGTATTAAGCAGGCAATTGGTAAATTTCTCAGAACTATATCTGAGGGGTAGTAAGAGATACGAATGATTCCTATTTTGCTTTTGGACTTTTGAGTTTTAGGCTGTTTTCATGGTTTGTTGAACCCAAAGCTGTCTGTGTAGCTAGCTGTCAGCTTGATATGTAGCTGAGGAAGACCCTGAACTCCTAGCCCTCCTGCCTACCAAGAGCTGAGATTACAACAGCACACTGGCATTTTTCTAACTTAAATGCATTTTGCTACTGTTTGTGAATTTATTTGTCTTATATTTAGAAGTG
Source organism: Sigmodon hispidus (assembly GCA_004025045.1). Taxonomy (NCBI): domain Eukaryota; kingdom Metazoa; phylum Chordata; class Mammalia; order Rodentia; family Cricetidae; genus Sigmodon; species Sigmodon hispidus. The sequence goes on from PVIH01001337.1 coordinate 141,318, forward strand.
ATGAATAATCTGTCCATCACAGCAGCATTTTCCATATTTTTCTCCTTTACCTACCAGTAAGTACAATTTCTAAATCTACCACAAACATCTTCTCTTCCAGTGTCTCTGTGCTAGGCCATCCCCATTTCAGACTTAGAGTACTCCCCCCACCAATTTATTTGTTTGTTTTTCACTTTTGTCTGTGTGAGCATGTTGGATGCCCTGGAACTGGAATTACTGACAGTTGTGAACTGACATGTGGGTGCTGGGAATTGAACTCAGGTCCTCTAGAAGAGTAACCAGTGCTCTTTAACCACTGAGTATCTCTCCAGCTCCACTAGAGTACTTTTAAAAAACTTACTATGAGATGTTTGTCCCTTCATGGCATTTACCTCTGAAAAGGTCCGTACAAACCATCACTCTAGAGCCTAAATCTCATTATACCAGTTTCCATTTAAAATTCTTCCATGATTGTGGGCTACAGACAGTCATAGGTTCCTTCATGACCTCAGTTTCCTTCTATGGTACTCCACATCAACCCTTAATCTATTCTCAGGCAAGTCTACTACTAAACACTGTCTCCTGCCTATCTTCACCAGCTATCTATCTAGCTTTTCAAAAGGAAGGCTAGGCAATCATCTCTTCTTTTAGGGTGTCTTTTCTCACCTCACACACTATCTTAGTTAGGGCTCTTGTTCTTAGAGTTCATCATACTTCTATTACTCATCTGCTTTGTGCCCCGACTCTATCAAACATATTCTTTGTGTAGCCAACAGTTGGCATGGCACCTATCACTTAGTACTATTGCTACTGTATTTTTAAAGCACAAGTTTCTTCACCTGTCAAAGTAACAAGATGAGGTTTTTAAATCTTAAGGTTCACAATCCACACTAAATTAACTGGTTCTTCCTTATTGTTATTTTCAATCCTAGGCTATTTCTACCAACCTATGATCCCTTCCATGACCCAACAGCCCATTTGCCATCCTGACCTCAATCTCAGCGTAGCACTGGCCAGCAAACACATGGCCCCCATCTTCCACTATATACTGGATTAACTTTCCAGCCGAAGGTGATCGCATTACAGATGGGTCATTTTCCTTCTCAAACACACAGGTTTTATTGCCAATTGTGATTCGGTATCTAGGAGATAAGTAGAACAGGCAAGCCAATAAAGCACTCAAGTTATAAAACAAATGAGAGAAAATGTCAGTCTTAAAAAACAATGAAAGTTAAAAAAAAAAAAAAAAAAAAAAAAAAGAGAAGAAAATATTAAAGGGCTGGAGATAAATTCCCTGCAACTCCAGTTCCAGGATACCCAATTACCTCTTCTGACCTCTGCTGTACACATACATATATTCAGGCACATATACACCACATAAAATAAATAAGTATTTATTTTTTTAAAAAAGAAAGAAGTACAAATAGTATTTAAAAGATATTTATTTGTGGATATATTTAAAAAAAGAAGTATGTATCTTTTAGTAATTCTTATATACATTATATAAATCCTAATAAATATACAAGAACATCAACTATTACAGATTATTTCAAGGGCAAATTACTTTTTTTTTTAATATTTACTTTTATTATTTTATGTGAACTGGTGTTTTGCCTGCATGTATAATTGTGTAAGAGTGTCAGATCTTGGAATTATAGACAGTTGTTAGCTGCCATGTGGCTGCTGGGAATCAAATTCAGGTCCTTTAGAAGACCAGTCAGTGCTCTTAACCACTGAGCCATCTCTCCAGCCCAGCAAATTGCTCTTCATTGTCTACCACACTGGAGTGGTAGGGAAGCATGTTTTCTTTCCTTAAAAGTTAGGATCTCACTAAGTTGTAAGTTGTATGTTTACAGTTTTAAACACTTTGGCACTCTTGGAAAAATCCCAAGAGCTAATGAACAGTAAGAGAAAAAGTTAATTCAATGGCAAGCAACTAGACCTCAAACAGTCACTCACCTATCCACTTCCTCCTTCATGTAAGTGGTATAACTGCTGCCGTCATAGGATAAGAGGAGTCCACCATCACTCAGCCGATGCACATCAACTTCCACACATGAGCCATTCATGATCACCACGTAGGAGTTGGGAGACTGTCGAGTAACCTGCAGTAAACAAGAGCCAGGAAGACAAGCCAGTGATCTCTTCCAAGGAAAGCCCGAGACACAACTGTATTTCAAAGATACAGGTTAGGAAGTCTGCCAAGAAGAGGCTGATGACACTAGTGCTGCTTACAGCAGGGTCTCTGGTAGGCGACAGCCCTGTTACAAGCAAACAAGTGTAACTTCAGCTGCTTTTCTCTGTTCCAGCTGTTCCCTGCCTCTTCATTATCTCTTAAAATAACTAGATTTTCATAGACTTGCCAAAGATGATATAAAATAATGACTGGAATATTCCAACCTGTGAACAAAAGCAAACTCTCTCTGTCTCTCAGCCTCAGAAAACTAGTTTTAAGAACAGAAGATAGAAACTAAGGTGTAGACCTTGACAGGGATTGCATACCTTAAGTACATATTTGATTCCTTCATAGATAAGTTCAACATCTACTGTGTTCAGAAGTGTGTGAGCAGGAAGGACTTGACCCCTGAAAGAATGACAATATATGACACATTTACTTCCATAAAGTTCTACTAGGTTATAAAGAAATCTCAAAGATTATTGTTTGTGATATTTCTTGAAATAGTAATAAGAGAAAAAGAATCTAAGCGACTATCTGTAAAAGATTGATTATATAGATTATTAAAAAATAGTAAAATCTATTTATTTATTTATTTTACATTTATGGTATAATAAGAATATAAAACTTACTATCTATGGGGAACAGATGAAGCCCTAAGTAAGTGATGTTGGAGTGCATGTGCTCTGCTGACACGAACACAAGCATGCCAAAGCCTCAGATGCATGGAAAAATGGCAAAATCTTCCCAGGCAAGGCTTGGAAAATTTAGAAAGCTTTCTCTTCTAGTTCTAGTACAAATGTTGACAATGTGTGCAGAAAACTTCCACTATAGCTCATTTATAGCCTGAAGACTACCCCCTAAAGATACTGTGCCTACAAGACTGCCTAAGCCTAGATCATTCCTTGCTCCAACTGTGTGCTTCCCTGGTTATCTGTGTGTGACAACCTTGCCTTCTGGTTCAGCTGTATGCAATAACCAACCTCTCTGTTCAACTGTCTATAGTAAATACACTGAGCTTCCTCGTGCTGCAGTTTCATCATCAGAGAGCCCAGTTCACCTACTTCCAGCTATTTCTCTAACCATGTCTCTCTCTGTCTGCCTCCCAAAAGCTGGGAATAAAGCTGTGCACCACCACTGCCCAGATGCCTACTTCAGCTCCTCCACCTGCTCCTCCTTCTCCTCCTTTTTTTGGTTTGGTTTGGTTTTATTTTCAGAGTTTTCTCTGTAGCCCTGAAACAAGTTCTGTAGACCAGGCTGGCCTTAAACTCATCTGACTGACTCTACCTCTCAAAAGACATGTGCCACCACCACCCGCCTAGCTTACTTCAGCTTCTTAAGTGCTAAGATTATAGGAGTGAATGAACTACTAAGCCTAGCAATTTCATTTTAAAGAACAATTAATAGATGGTCTATATTTTAAAAAGATGCATAGCTGAAAACAGTCAGGTCTACAGAGAGAGTTCAACATTGCCAGAGCTACACAGAAAAATACTGTCTCAAAAATTAAAAACTCGGGGCTGGAGGGATGGCTCAGTGGTTAAGAGCACAGACTGTTCTATAAGAGGACCCTGGTTCAATTCCCAGAACCCACATGGCAGCTCACAACTGTCTATAACTCCAAGATCTGACCCCCTCACACAGACATGCATGCAGGCAAAACACCAATGTACATAAAAGAAAAATAAATTATTTTAAAAAAACTTGTTTAAAAAAAAAAAGCTGAAGTAGAATGATTGTTGTCACAAACAAATAAAATAAGTCAGACTTTGAAAAACTAATAAAAAGAGGAAAGTACTAAAGAGAGGATAGATAAGTTACTGATAGCCAGTAGATATGGGTGAAGTATATGCAGGTTACTTAGTCAGGGTATGGTGGCAGACACGTTTAGTCCTATTGTTCTGGAGGCAGAAGCAGGCAGAGCTCTATGAGCTCAAGGCTACCCTGGCCTCCACAGTGAGTTTCAAGCCAATTAGGGCTACACAATGAGACCCTGTCTCAAAAGATAAAAAAAAAAAAAGTTTAAATCATTTATGTCATTTGTTGTGGAACATGTCTGTAATACAGGCACTTGGAAGGTACAGGCAGGAGGATTTTGAGTTCAAGGCCAACAACAACTACACATTATGTTTGAGGCCAGCATGGACAACATTATGCCCCCCCAAAAAACATTTCAAAATTCAAAGTATTTTTAATAAATTAAAAATAGAATGTTAGGGGGCTAGAGAGCTAACTCGGGTTAGAAGCACTCTCTACTTTTCCAGAGGACCTGGGTTCAATTCCCAGCACCCACATGGCAGCTTACAACTGTCTGTAACTCCTGTTCCAGGAGATCTGACACCTTCACACCAATCACATAAAATAAAGTTGAATAAATCAGAACCACAAAAAAAAGAATGTCGGAGCTGGAGAGGTGCTTAACAAAATGAGTGCTTGCTGCTCTTTCAGAAGAACTGAGTTCAGTTCCCAGAACTCACATGGAATGGCTTACAACTAAATAAATGCCTTTTAACTCCAGCACCAGCTTTTGGCCTCTGCAGGCATCCACACATATATGCTATTTACAAACACATAACTTTTGTTTTGTTTTGTTTAAGGAACAGTAGGGTCAACATGTTGATACCTCTATAATGCCAGCACACTGGAGACTGAGGCTAGTGGACTGTGAGTTAGTTAGAAGCCCACCTGAGCTACTTAAGAGATTCAATGCCAACCTCTAAAATAGATACAATGAGACTGTCTCAAAACAACAAGCTACAACAAACAAAAAGGACACTAAAGGATTTGTTAATGCATTTGTACATGTGTAGAGAATCCATTTAACTAGGTTAGAGATGCATGCTGAGGAAAAGAAATGAGAAAAAGAATGGGCTGGTAAGGGAGCCAAAGTGTTCAAGGCACTGAAAGTCACACTGGGGGATTTAGATTTGAGTCAGAAAGGAAATGCAAGCTGCTCAAGGTTTTAGTGTATGAGAATAACATTGTGAGATATTTATCACAGGTCTTGAAATCTCAGTTCAATTTACAAAAATTTGCTTCTTTTCTTCCTCTCAGATACTTTGAAAGGAGGCCACTATAAGTCTAACAACACAGAAGAAAATAAAGTGCTTGGATGTGATTAGTCCAATGGACCATTCCCTGGGGACTCAGAGCTTTAGTCTCTGGAATCAACTACAAAATTAGTTTGGCTTCATACATGTCTGACCCTCCACTTCAAAGACTTGTGAGGTCATCCTGGATATCAGTTTCAATTATTAATTCCTGAAAGGTGCTGTAGGTAATACAAAAAATATTTAGGGTTTGATGCTAGGGAAAAATGCTGGATTTTATCCCCATGGTTTAAGTAGCTTTTCTCAGAAAACCATGTTTTCTGCAGCTAGATTTCAGTGTTTAAAAAAATAAATTAACCTTGGAGCTGGGGAGATGGTTTCATAGGTAATGTTCCTGCCATAAAAGCATGAGGATCTGAGTTTAGATTCCCAGTGTCTATGGAAAAGCAGAGTATAATGACACATAACTCCAGCACTGTGGTGCTAGTTGAGGGGAGACTGGGGAGGGAAGATAGGCATATCCTGAAAGTTCATGGCCAGCAAACCTAGTGGAATTAGTGAGCTCCATATTCAGTGAAACACCCTATCTCTAAAAATGAGGTGAGGACAGACATGGTGGTACACACCTTAAATTCCAGCATTCAGGAGGCAGAGAAAGATGGTTTGAAGCCAGTGTGGTCTATACAATGAGTGCAAGTACAGCCAGGGCTACATAGAGAAAACCTTTCTTAAAAAAATGAAAAACAAAAACAGAAAACCAAATACATAAAACAAAATCCAGCCAACCAAACAAAACCCATAAAAATAAAGTGCAATCAAAAAGATACCTAATGTCAACTGTTGACCTCTAATCGCGTTTACAAATGCAAGTACACATGTATATACCCACATAAAAACTGGGGGGAAAAAAGTGACCTGTTCTAATGCGGCATAAACTAAATTTCCAGCCATTCTCTTTCTCCTTTGCCACCAATTCATGAATAACAACTAACAACCATACAGTTCCAGGAAGTCGTGGGGGGAGGGGATGGGGACTTGGGAAATGGGCCTTTGTGCTGTGGTCCTATACTATGGACCATTAGTTGGCTGGCACAGATGCAAAAAAAAAAGCCTACCTTTCTAAGGAATGAAGGAAGTTAGAGATGCTATTCCTCAGGCTCACATCTGCCACATGGAGAGCCCCACACACAACTCCCAACATGGTGTCAGGACGTTCTGCCTAAAAAAAACAGAGGACAAATCAAAAGCATGGTCACTTGACACCAAGGCAACTCAAATAAAATCAAAATCAAATTTATTATGAAGAAACATTCTTATTTCCATACTGATTTTTGAGCCAAGAATGGTGGTATACACCTATAATCTCAGCATCTGGAAGGTGAAGGCAAGGAGAATCAGGAATTCAAAGATCATTCTTGACCATACAGTGAGACTGAAGCCAGCTAGGACTACAAGAGACCTTCCTTTTATTTTTTTAAGTTATTTTTATTTTATGTATATATGTTGTCTGCCTACATATACATAAGTGTTCCATGTATGTGCCTGGTGCCTCTTGAAGACAGAGGGCAGCACCAGGCACCCTGAAACTGAAATTACAGGTGGCTGACTATAAGCTACCATGTGAATACTGAGATCTGGACGAGGTTCTCAGGAAGAGCAGCCAAGTTTTTTTTGTCTCCATGAGATCTTAAGAAGCAATAAGGAAGGACTAACGCAGATGAAAGGCCCAAGTCATTCAAGGGGACATAAAGCCAATTGTTGTTCTAATTCTAACTTTATCATCAATTTTTTTTTCTTTGCTTTTTTCTTGGTAGTAAAGAAATGCATAAAAACATACGAACAAAACCCAATGTAAAATCCCACAATTTTAGAATGGCCATTCTAACTGCATAGAAGTTCATTAAGATATATAGACTTTGGATCTGGTTGTCATCTGTAGTGAATGTTAGCTGTAGTTTTTTAATAATAAAATTTATAAATATTTTTTAAAGAAACAAAAATAATCCTTGCATTTACCTTTAGAATTTAAAAGTAACTTTTATAAAATAATTTCCCTTCTACTGTGAACTTTCTACTAAGTAAATCAAAGACTAGCTCAAAAACAGACAACTCATCCAAAAGCTATGTGTGCAAGAGAATACACACCTGTACTTTTTCTGCAATCAGTCTGTCCAGCCAGCCAGTGTCGATTCTATTCAACTGAAAGCTTTCTGTCTCCAGCAGCTTGATCAAGTATTCAACTGTAGTTCGAAAGTCACCACGGATAGACAGCTCCTTCAATGCCACCACCATATTTCTAAGGAAAGAACAGAAAAAAATTTGTAACAGCAACAAATATTTTAGTGTTTACCAATCATTTCAAAGAACTGTTTCATTCTTTTGAAGGCTTAGCAGGAGGACAGACAGTTCCAAGAACAGATGAGGGTGTAGCTGTATGCCTGCTCATTTTCATGTACTCCAGATAGGAGAGCTTCCAAGAAGTATACAGGAGTACTGACTGATAGTACCAAAAAGCACCAGCAAATCAAAAACATTTCACCATAAAATATACAGACAGAACCACTCTCAGCTTTCACTTTTAGATTTTCATCATTATAGTCATTTACTGCTGGCTAGTTCAAATAAAGGCACTAATCTTTTCACATCCTTACATCTTATCCTTACTCTGTGTATCATTTCCACACAACAAAACATACTTAAGGGCGGTAGTTTAGTAATTTTTACAAAGTTTCTCTACCAAAAGAAAAAAGAAGAAAAAAAAAAAAGCAACAAACTAGAGTTGGCTGATAGCTGTATACTCTGCAATGTCTTTCTATAATCCCAATGTCAAATATGTGTTCACTACACTGTATTTTAATTGCTTGCCTTTCTTCCTATGGATTATATAGTACCATGAGGACACAGACTCTCTTTAGTCTTTACTATACTGTCACGCCTAGCACGATGGTATCTTTTGAGTATAGTGAATTTATGAATGACTGGAAAGAGGAACAAAACAAACAGGAGCCAGAAGAAAATAGGTGCTGTGTTCAGGAAACAGTGTGACTGGAGAGATGGCCTAGCAGTTAAGACCACTGGCTCCTCTTAAAGAACACCAAGGTTCATTTGTTAGCACCTAAATGGTGGCTCACAACAATCTGTAACTCCAGTTCCAGGAAACCTGACCTGACTTGTGGTGATATATTGTGTATCTAATAAAGTTTGCATAAAGATCAGAGGACAGAGCTGGCCACAGAGTTAGCCATAGAGGTCAGGTAGTGGTGACCTTTAATCCTAGCACTGGGAAGGCAGAGGCAGAGATCCCTGTGGATCTCTGTGAGTTCAAGGCCATACTGAGTCCTGCAGTGGTGGCACACACTTTTAATCCCAGCACTAAAAAAGTTGAAACAGGAAGTTATATGGCTGGGCAAAGAGAGGAATATAAGTCAGGATGAGACAAGAGTTCACTCCTTGGGCTTCCCTTCCATTTCACCCTGTACTTCCCTTAGCTTCCCCTAATCAGTCTGAGGATTCGTGGAGGCAGGATATTTCCCTTTTGGCCTGAGAAGCTGGCTAAGAGAGAAGTAACTGTGGCTTGTTCCTCTGTCTCTCTGATTTTTTAGCATTTGCCCCAATATCTGGCTCTGGGTTTTTATTATAAGATCAATTAGAATTCTTTCAACATTTCTTCTGACCTCTGGAGGCATCACCATACATGTGGTTCATACACATACATGCAAGGAAAACACTTATACACCTAAAATTTAAATAAACAAAAGCAAACAAACAAAAAACCCAGCAATAACAACAACAACAAACCTCTTAAGAGTATTAACAAACACTAAGGGAATACCTGCTCAGTGAAGAGTTCTAAGGGGAAGAGAATACTATTAAATCTGTGGCATAGGCAACACATCATTCAAGCTTAAATGAAAACAGAAAGGGAAGTTTAGAAGTGGCTCAGCGGAAGAGCATGCATAAGGTCCTGGGTTCAATCTCTAGGACCACAAAGGAAAGGAAAGCAGGGAGAGGGCCTGAGAGAGAAGTGCAGGGGAGAGGGGAAGGGAAAGGGAAAGCAGGGAGGGAAGATAGAAAGAGGCACATTAACTAATTTTCAATCTGAGACAGGTATTTTAAAACATGTATTAATCAAAATTACTTCCTAAAGCCCTATCTTTTAGGCAAGTAAAACTGCTGATTATTTGATATTTATGGTTAACAGAATATTAATATTTAATATACCACTTGTTTGTGTAAACTGTTGCATGCTTTATAATACAATGAAGTCTCTCGCATGCAATATTGATAATTATTTTATTCTCTTTTCATAAAAAACAAGCAAGATTTTAATATTTTAAATGTAAAAACATTAAGATGATTGTGGATAATAACACTGCATATCTGAAAATGCTAGGTTGGCATGCTTTAAAGGATTATGAGCAGAAATAAAAATAGTAAGATAGTAAGATTGTGAAGTGACACAAATACCAAAGACCTTGATTCCACAAGGCATTCATATGTCAAAGTGACATGTGGCATACCAATTTATACATACATATATATGTATATTTATACACACACATAACATTTTTACTTGTCAAATTAGAATATTTAGTAACTATGAATTGTTCAGAGCTATACTGTGGGCTCTGGGTAAAGTCATAGTACCTAAGAAAAACTTTATTTTAATCTGATGACAGATATAGACTTTTATCTTTAAATTATCTAATACCTAATTTATGGTCAAGAATCTACCTCTACCCAATAATATTACCATTACTGTAAAAACAAAAACAAAGCAAATGGCTTTATGTGTTTAAAAAAAAAAAAAAAAAAAAAACTTGCAAAGAGTCACAAAGAGCAGAAAAATATCTGCCAAGTACTATATAGAGTGTAACACAACATGAATTCAAGTATAATCTATAATATATTTCTCTCCACATGTAAACTCTCCACAACAGCATTTTCACAGCAGATAAAGATGTCTATACTTTCACTAAGGATTAGCCCGATTTTAATAAGCAAAAAGCAATCAAATGCTAATATACTTACGAAATTGCTTCTTCTCTGTTTTCTCCCCAGGAAAAGCAGTGACCAAACTGAGAGTCAGCAAACTCATGAAGTCCTCCAGCAGCAGCAACACTGAAATAACCCCAAACGTTCTTATTGCTGCGAAAATTAAGTTCCTGAACTGTTCCTGAGCTGGGCTTAAACCCCTGTTAGAGAATGAATAACATGAGTAACTATATTGTACTTCCAAGGAAAAGAACATTGATAATAAGCATTCAGGCTCTGGGATCATCAAGGGTAGCAAGCCAAGGCCAGTGCTATAGCTCTTCAGATGATTCCTAAGTGACTTAAATGAAATTAAATGGGCAGTACAGTAACTATCATGTATCTGCTCTCAGAATCTTTTTTAAATTTTCTTCTGAAAATGAAGTTCCAAGACTTTTCAAAAGCATGTCCTTAAACACTTGTCTTAATATTAAGCCTTTTAAGTGAAGGGTTACCTCATCTGGGTTTTCACTGGTGATCCGAGCGGCAATTACATGGCCCCTTGGGCAAGGAACATGAGCAGAATTTTCAAAATCAATGGGAGCATCACCCCAAGGAGATACGCCATACATCATACGAATATCTTTGATCCTAAATAGAGGGATCCCCATGGCAATCTGAAAGGCAATAAATAAAGCACATGTCACTTTCCACAGTACCCTTTTCTTAACAGATGGAAGCTATCAAAATACCTAAGAGTCTTTGCATTTTTTGAAGCTACTTTTGGAATCTGTATTCTATAGTCAGCTAAATTACACAAAATAGAATACATTGCTAAGAGCTTTTTTCCAGTATCACTCCCCTTCTCTACAATGTCCCCAAATTCCTAATGCAACAGAGATTTTCTTCTGTTGTCATTTGTCTAAAGATGGATGACAATAAAATTATCCAAGACAATAGTCAGTCAAGAAGTTCCAATAGCTAAAAAGATTTAACATTACAGTTGTCTCTTATGCATGCAAACTACTGAAAAAAGTATATGAACCTTTACATTTTTACTTGGGGAGGGCCAGTGGCCATTTCTATAAAAGGGGGACAGGATGGGGCTGGAGAGATGGCTCAGCGGTTAAGAGCACCGTCTGCTCTTCCAGAGGACCCGGGTTCGATTCCCAGCACCCACATGGCAGCTAACAACTGTCTGTAGTTCCAGTTCCAGGCAAACACCAAGGCAAATAAATAAATAAAGTTTTTTTAAAAAAAAAAAAAAAAAAGGGGGACAGGAAAAATTAACTGGAGAAGGATATGATCAAAGTACAAGATAAACATGTATGAAATGTCAAAGTGAAACCTTCCTTGTTTGTTTTGAGACAAGGTCTTACTATGTAGTCCTAGCTGGCCTACAACTTGGTATGTAGATCAGGCTGACCTCAAACTCAGAGATCTGCCTGCCTCGGCTTCTGCCTCTTAAATGCTAGAATTAAAGGCTTGTGATAGCACACCCAGAAAAATCTAAGTTACTTCATAAAATTAATATACCCTAATAAGAGCCAGTGAGATGGCTCAGCAAGTAAAGCTACTCAATGCCAAGGCCAATTATCTGAATTTAATCTCCAGAACCCATGGAAGGAGAGAACCAACTTCCAACAGTTGTCCTCTATCTTCCAAACAAAGTCTGTGACACATGCACACCCATATACATAAATAAATGTAAAAAAAAAAAAAAAAAAAAAAAAAAAAAAAAAAAAAAAAAAAAAAAAAAAAAAAAAAAAAAAGTAAAGAAACCCACAAAACCCTTGAGTTTTTACAAGATGAACTCAAACTAGGTTACATAAGATTATGAGTTAGGCACTTTGTCATGTACTCACAGTCCAAGCTACTTGGGAGGCTGGGCTAAGAGGACTGTTTGAGATTACACTCTGGTATCCACACTAAATTCAGCATCAATATGGTGCCTTCAGGGAGCAAAGACTACCAGATTGCCCAAGAGGTGAAGCACCCAGACTGGAAATGAAGCAAGTTAAAAATCATATCTAATTTTATCATTTGCTTCTACTACTTACCATATTCTTTATTTTTCCAGACTGAAATAAGACCATAGACTTAGTAGCTACCACTTTATACATTATTTTAAAGAATATATTCTACTACAGTCTTTCTAGGAACATATTTACAGCCTTCATACAGAGTTGAGTCAATAAATAAGACCAGAAACAGAAATGTGAGTTAATACCAAAGTTATGAAGCTTACTAGAATTAAATAATTAAACAAAGCAGATGGTTTTTAAAAATATTTGTTCATTTTTTAAATATATGTGTATGAATGTTTTGCCTGCACATCTGTGTACCACATGCAGTTACTGCAGAAGCCAGAAGAGGGCATCAGATCCTCTGAAACAGGAATTACAAACTGTTGTGCACTAAGAGTCTATTGGGAATCAAATCTGGGTCCTCTGAAGAGAAGCCAATACCCTTAACCAGAGTCATCTCTCTTGCCCCAAAGGAGATTGACTTTAAAGGAAAAAATATTCCTTTTAATTTTAAATCTTTCTTCTCAATAACTTTATTGGCTGTGTCTAGTTAGAAGATACAGTAGTATTTTTAATATGGGAATAAATCAGAAAAATAACCCATACCTACGAGAAAGATAGGGGAGGCTATGACTTACTTGGCTTTGCTCTCATCAGTCTTGCAGGCATCTCTGAGATCTCTCAATTCTCTAAGCTCTAACTTGAGTCCAGATCAGGGTGACTCACCTGGAGTTGTGCTGCAGGAAGATTGACATCAGCCACCATCTCTGTACAAGGATGCTCAACCTGTAGCCGAGGGTTCAGTTCCAAAAAGTAGAAGCTTCCATCCTGGCTGTATAAGTATTCCACAGTCCCAGCACTCACATAACCAACCATCTTGGCCAGTTTCACTGCACACTTAAAGGAGGATAAAACACTTTAAGTCTCTCCTCACTTTGTCTAGCCATTGCATCACTGTCACTATGAACAGCAGTCAACCACCCAGTGCTTGCATAAGCCATCAAAAACTCTGAGCCACATTCAAGAAAACCACACGCCTTCTGATTGTTATATATGCCTGGGCCATGGATGACAAAGTCAGTGAAAGAGTGGGAGAAAGGAGTGTTTTCAACTCAGATCACAAGCAACCTCCCATGAGTCAAAAAGGCAAAGATGGAAGCAAACTCTTCATAGTCTTCTAATTTCCAGTATTACCAATATGATAAACTTAGAAACATTGCTACCCAGCTATAGACTGGGTTTTCTAATCTCTCACATAGGTATTGACTAATCTCTTACGGGAACTATATTTTCACCACCAGAACTCAGCATTGGTAAGTGAGATGCATAAACATACATATCAGATTTCAAGCAGGCAGATGAGAATACAGCTGAGAATGACAAATCAAAATATAAAGGATTTAAATCTCAAGATGGTCTCATGAAAATATAACAGTCACATCAGCCCTGTAAAATCTACCTCCAACTACGATAATAAAGAAATGTTTATCTTCTTAGGGTCAGTGAATTTTTTTGAATATTTTTATTATAGCACTTTGACCTGCATTCTAATCACAATGGTTATTAGGAAGTGCAGAAAGAATGTTGCTATTTTAAAAATTAAAATAGGTGATTATAGTATGAGTTTTTGGTCTGGCCTCACCCTGTGGTCCAGACTCTCCTGCAGTTGCTTAGCCCCCCAAAAATGACTCAGATGCTTGTATTAATTATACATTGTTTGATCTACAGCTAAGGCTTATTGTTATCTAGCTCTCTCATCTTAATTAATTTTTATTAATCTGTCTTGTCACATGGCTTGTGGCTTATTTGAATTTCTTTACATAATGTTCTTTTGGCGACTAGATCACATCTCTCTTTGACTCCACCCTTCTTCCCCTTTATATATGCTTAGATTTCCCACCTGCTTCTAAGATGTCTTTTCAAAGGCCAAAACAGTTTATTATCCAATGATAATTCACAACATACAAAAAAAAAAATACCACATGATGTGATGCTAATTTAGCAATAAGATAGAAGTTAACAGAGAAATATACTATACTAAAGACTGAAAAGCAAGTCTTAAGAAAAAAGGTAAGGACTGTGGCTGTAGCTTAGTGGACAGGGTACTTGCCTAGCATGCACAAAGGCTTTGGGTTTGATCCCTAGCACCATATAAACCAGGTGTGGTGACACAGACCTTGAGAGGGGTGAAGAATTTGAAGTGACAAGCCATTGTGGCTCTGTGTTGGTGCATCTTATTCCTGCCCCCAGAGGCACTGGTGTCGTATCTGCTCCTCTGCCCAAGAAGTTACTGATGATGGCAGGTATTGATGACTACTACACATCAGCCAGGGGCTGCACTGCCACCCTGGGCAACTTTGCAAGGGCCACCTTTGATGCCATCTCTAAGACCCACAGCTACCTGACCCCTGACCTCTGGAAAGAGACTATGTTTACCAAGTCTCCTTATCAGGAATTCACTGACCATCTTATGAAAGCCCACACCAGAGTATCTGTTCAGAGGACCCAGGCTCCAGCTGTGGCCACCACGTAAGGGTTTTATACAAAAAATAAAGTGAATTGAATCTGTTTAAAAAAAAAAAAAAAACACACACACACACAAAATAAACTTTTAAGGCAGAATATGGTTCAATTTGTTTGAAAAATAAACTTCTAAGACAGAATATGGTTCAATTTGTTTAAAACTCAGAATGATGGGAAATTAATCATTAATAACATCAAGAGTGAGCCACTCTTCCAGGGGAGGGGGGAAAAATTATGTTCACATTTGTAGCCAGAAATTTTCTATCCCATCTGGGCCTCTTGGTCTGGTCTTTTGGTCTGGACAAAGCTCTCACACCTACAGTCCTGCAGCTGCTTATAAAAAAATAATTATTGAGATGCTTATAATTAATTACAAACTGTTTGATCTAATGACCAAGACTTTTTACCAACTACCTCTTACAACTTAATCAATTCTTATGAATCTATGTATTGCCACATGGCTCTTTGGCTTTACCTGTGTTTCTTTACATCATGCTATCTGAGTGGCCACTTGTAGCATCTGTTTGACTCTGCCCTCCTTTTCTCCTTTATCTATACTTGGATTTACCACCTGCCTCTAAGCTGCCTTGCTATAGGCCAAACAGTATCTTTATTAACAAATGGTAATAAAGTATATTCATGGCATACAGAAAGACATGCCACATCACTTCACCTTTTCTATCTAATCAAAAAGAAAGGTTTCAATTTCAAGACAGCAAAATTACATATAACAAAACAGCTATCAAGTAAGATTTCAGTTACAATATTCAATCTATTTGTATTTAGCAAAATTAAAGAAAATATTCTATCATCTACCTTATCTTTGTGAGTTAAAAGTTCCATATCTAACTTACCATTTATTGTAAGTAAGGAAAACTATAATTATAACTAATCTTCAACTCCATCAAAGACAACACAAAGATATAATATTACCTAAGTAAACAGGAAGTAAATTGCAAGCAACTTCCAAATTCTAGAAATGTCAGAGATATCTGGTTACCTGGAGAGTCATCCAAAGTCTTTCTGCATCATTGGAGCATTGAATTTTTTGGCTAAAGGCCTAGGATATCTGACACATCTTTTTACAAGTAGTGTATTTTGAAAAATCATCTTATCCTGTCTTGGCAGTTTTCAGCAGTCTCTTATCTTTCATCCTGTTGTCCAGATTGGGCAGAGTACTTACTGTCAGCAGTTGAGGCAAGGGCAGGTCTCTGCCCGACAGGCCATTATCTACCAAGGAAAACAAACCCCATGTGGAATGTCTTTGATACCCAACATCACATCTTGGGAAAGGGAATGGTGCTGCCAGGAGCAATCGTGTCTCTTGTTTAGCCAAATTCTGAATAACAAAACATTTAAATGCCATATTCTTTAGGTCTATGAAGTGTTTGAATATTGCCTATCCACATCCCTAAGCTATAATTATTTACAAGGGACATTTCAGGACAAGAAAATTCTTCTTTATACAAAAGTATTAAATATGCAAACTCACAGATACCTTGAGGACTTTATAAAACAATAAGAAGATAATGAATTTGAATGTAATCAGCTAAAAATACTTTCTTTTTAGACAGGGTCTCAGTATACAGCACAGAGGAACGTAGACTTCTCCATCTTCTAATCTCAGCCTCCCAAGGGCTGAAATCCTAAGTGTATCAACACACTTGGCAGAAGATTTGATGTCAACTCCAGCAAGCTACACATGCTCTTCATGAATTTGTTAAAAAGTCCCAACTTGTTTCTTCCTATTTATCTTACTCAAAATGGTGTTGGTTTTTGTTGTTATTTTGGACTTGGGGGTTGTTTTATTTTTTAGCATTAACAATTTTTAGGCTTTGGTAAGTTTCTTGACAATCTTCCTAGGAGAATAACATCAGAATTTGTTCCTCCAAAAGAGGGAAGAAATAGTATCCATTATCACTGTTTAAATTTATTCCATTCCCATAGCAGTGTACAAGCCAAGTGAGATATGTTTCAGTATAGGAAAACAGCAATGTAAGCATTTAATAGACACACCTGTTCCATGTGTTCAAATACTGCTGGGGTAGCAATAGCAGCAGGAGCTTCTTCAATGATCTTCTGATGCCTGCGCTGTACAGAACAGTCACGGCCAAACAAAGATATGGCATTGCCATATTGATCTGCTAGAATCTGGACCTCCAGATGACGAGATTGTTTTGCTAGTCTCATTACAAATATAGGTGATCCAGGGACTTCAGCCTGAACCTGTGTTGGAAAAGGAAACAAGATTCTTAAGTAGAAAAAAAAATTTTTTTCTAAAAAAAGTTGATTTGCTTTCAATAAGCATATGCTTAAGTTTCAAGGACTACATTAACAGTGGGAATATAAAACAGAAGAAATATTGTCCATGCTTTTGTATATCTTTAATGTGTTGCATTCTTAGTTATATCCTCAGTATTAATTAACAAATATGAAAACATAAAACATCCAGTATGTTAAAAGAGCAAACAAAATACTTGAAAACACACACATATACAAATCCCACAACAGGGCAAAAATATTGCATTCCACTCAAAAGACAATCACATGTACAGTGCTCCTAACTAGATGATTTCCTAACTTACATTACATTATATATGATGGTGGTGAAATCAACAGTTTTCCATTTTGAGTTCTTAGAAACACTATCAGTGGGTAAGAAAATCTTAAATTACCAATTAATTTTTTGTCAGCACTTCAAAGATATCCCAATGTTTTCTGGCTTCTAGAATGTCTAGTGAGATTTCAACTACTGATCACTCTTCCCGCCTCCCACCCCAGGATCTCACTTTGTAGCCCTGGCTATTCTAGAACTTAGAGATCCACCTGCTTCTGTGCTTCTGTGTCCTCAGTGCAGGATTAAAGCTGTCCACCACCAGGCCTGATTAGACTGTTGATCTTCTTATCCTTTTTCAAGTAATCCTTTTGCCCCAACAACTTTCAGGGGCAAAGTTGTGTCTGTTTCTTTCTTTTTTTTTTTTTTTCTTTTTTTTCTTTTTTTGGCAGGGTGGTGGTGATAGTGAGGTAGATAGCAAATTTACTCATAAGCTTAGATGTGATTTTCCTTGTATTCAGCATTGCTTGAGACTTGGAGTTTTATTATTGGTGCTTGGCAGCTTTTATTAGTTTGAGGAAATTCTTGGACATTATCTTTTCTGCTTTCTGCTCCATGATTTCTTCAACTATTTTTTTTCTTCATTCTCTTCCTTATATCTGAGTCTTAAAGTGCATAACATTAGAGAATATCACTATAGCCCATGTCTTTGTACTCTAGTTTTTCTACTTTAGTCTGATAGCTACATAAGTTACTTCAAAATTAGTGGCCTGCTGAAAATATCAATCATTTTCTTGCTCATGATGCTCAGCAGTACAGTTCTTCTGATTCTTGCAATCATGTGAATATCATCTGGTGGCTCAAGTGGCCTCTTTCACAAATCTGGTGAGCTGTGTTGACTGTTGGCTGATAACTATAGACAGCCTCAACTGGAACATGCTCATTTCTATTATATGTAGACTCTCATTCTCCAATGGGCTTTTCAGTATGGTACATAGCACAGACCAAGCTTCTTCAGTATAATGTTCTTAGAGGAAGAGGGTAGAAGCTGTATGTCCTCTTGACGTCTAGGCTCCAATATACATATGTCACATTGGCCACCTAATATTGGTCTAAGTAAGCAACAAAAATGGCTACAAATCAAGGAGTAGGGAAAGATATACTTCCTCTTCATGGGAAGAATAGCAAAGTCACATTGCAAAGGGCCTACATACAGGAATGGGAGGAGTATTGTGGCCATCTCTGCAAACAATGTACTATGGTCCACCCTGTGGCCACAATAATTCACAGACCTCCCACATGCAAGGTAGACTCACCCCCTCCCAAGACCCCCAAAGTCTCATCCAATCATGTCATCAGGCTTGACCTCCAATGCTTTCATGACTCATGTGCAGAAACAAAAGAGTCCCCTTCAGTGCAGCTCCTCAGTTACATTCTCTTCATTCAAGGACCTGAGAACTGAAAAGACAAGTTATCTGCCCAAAACTCCAACACTTAATAATGAGATTGGAGAAAGAACTACAAAAGATATTCTTGTTCAAATGGAAAGGAATGGAAATGCTCAGTGGTCATTGGTTTCATAGCAGTCTTGAAATACAAATGGGTATATATTATTGATTTCCCTTACTCAAAAAGCAGAAATTTATTTATCTACTTATTTTGGGGGATTTTATTTTACCTGTATAAATGTTTTGCTTGCATTTATGTCTATGGACCACATGTGTGTCTGGTGTCCTCGAAGACCAAATGGAGGCACCTAGGACTAGTTGTGAGCCACTATATGAGTGCTAGGAATCAAACCTGAATCCTCTGGAAAAGTAGTCAGTGTTCTTAACTGCTGAGCTATCTTCCAGCCCTTTTTGCTTTCAAAACATATTGCCAGGCTGGCTTTAAACTTGAAATATATTTGAGGATGACCTTGAAATTCTGATCTTCTTTCATTTCTTTTAGTGCTGAGATTACAGGCATATACAATCATATTCAAGTTATGTGGCGCTGGGAATGAAATCCAGGGCCTCAAGCTAAAACAAGCATGCCACCAATCGGAAGTATATTCCAATCCCCCATCTTTTACAGTTACTCAACATTAATAGATACTGTCAATATTTTACTTTGAGATATTAATCAGATTCATGACTGTCACGCGCAACCTCGCCAGCAAGAAAGACGCGACACCTGGCTCTTCTTTCAGCAGTTTTATTCAGGAACCTTGAATTCTGACTTCTGACTTACTTACTTATGACAGGGACTGACTGACTTACTATAGCTTATCTCTCTCTGATTCTGCTTCTCACTGACTCTCTGATTCTCTCTCATTCTGCTACTCTGATTCTGACCACGGGAAACCCGCCCACAGCCTAAATAGCCTCTGGGCAGCCAACCCTAGTACACCATGTAGGCACTACTGATAGGCCCAGGTACGAGGAAGCAAGCCAGATCCTCAGCCTAGACATTATTGTTTGTCACTGAGAGCACTCACCATCGGGAAGGTGGAGGACGGAAGCCAGCACCATCTTTAAGGCGTGGCTACACGCAGCTCTCCACAATGACTTTATAAATTATATTATCTTTTTAAAGTTTTTTTCAATTATCATTATTTAATTATATGTGTTTCCTGTGTATGTCTGTGTAAAAGTATATGAACATGAGTCCAAGTGCCCTTAGAGGCCAAATGAAGGCATCAGATGTCCCTGAGCTGGAATTATAGGCAGTTGTGAGTCACTTAATAGTGCTGAGAATTGAACAGCTAAGCCATGTCTCCAAGCCTAAATTACTCTATTTTTTAGTTATTTCAGATAATAGGTTTGGTTTTGGTTTTTTGCCAGTAGCTCCACTATTACAGAATATGGGTAATCTTTTTTCAAGATTCCATTAACAGCTGGGTGTATGTGGGGGGGAGTGGGGTGGCACATGCTTTTAATCCTAGCACTTGGGAGGTAGATGGATCTCTGTAGTTCAAGGGCAGCCTGATCTACAGATTAAGTTCTAGGACAGCCAGAACTGTTTACAGAGAAACTCTGTCTCAAAAAAACTTAATGGCAATGATAATAATAAATATTTCATTAACAATAATTTATTACTTAAATTTACCATACTTTCTAGCTTGCTCATCATTCCTACATTGCCATTAATATCCTTTTCAGAAAATTTAACCCATGAATAAATTCTAAAGGTACTGTCACATGTTTTTCATGTTGGTAGCATACCTTTTGTTATCAATTTCTCTATCAGTTGTGCTTTGACACATATTTATTTATTGTGTATTTGTTTGTTTGCCAGTACTAGAGATAGGGTGTAACTATGCTAGAAGAGTATTCTCTTACTGATCTACAGCTCTAGATAACAAGCTTAAAAATAACAAAGAGAAGGAAAAAATACTGCTAGTGACTTGGGACAGTATTTGGGCTAGACATACCTGGTAACTTGTCACTTGTGTGCTGTTGCTATGTATCAGCTCAACTAGGGTTTAAGAGTCTAACAAAGTCTCACTGACATGTTCAAATGTAGTGCTACCAGTCACCTAGTAGGACTCAGAGGCCTTAGCTGGAAGGCTCTTCTCTGCTTTGCTTCATATATTCTCTCTTTCTCTGGTAGTATAGAATGGGTTCTTCATAGGGCAGTTGAGGGATCATTCCAATAAAAAAAGGTATAAACTACACAACCACTTGAAATGTAAGCCCCAGAATTTGTATAGCATTTCTGATACCTTCAGTTGGTCAAAATAAATCAAAAGGCCAGCTAGAATCCAAGGATGAAAAATAAAAAAAGAACTGCACTACTTGATGGTAAGAGATACAATCTTACAGTAAAAATATGTGGAAAAGAGACACGTTTTTGTGGTCATCTTTGCAACTAATGTATTAATCTTTTCTGTATTTTTTTTTCATCTTTTTGTCTCTGTGCTTGAGTCTAAATTGTATATATTTCAACGTTTCTTTATTTAATCTTAACATGCTATTTAATTCATATACTGATGTCTTAATTTTATTTTTTCAGTCCTTGAATGTTTCTTTTTTATGATTTCTAATTCTTTGTCCAAATTCTCAGCCATGCCTTTAATTTCTTTAAATGTACTAAGCATAATTACTCTAAAACCCTTTTGTAATAGCTCCATTATCTAAATCCTTGTTGGATCTTTTTACACCTACTTTTGTTCTTGGTTTTGAATCAAGCAATTTTTATACCTATGTATTTTAATTGGTTGTTTAATATGTCACATTAAAAAAAACTTGTAGTAATAATAATTATATATAATCTTCTCCGAAGGGAATGGACATTTGCTTTATGTATACAGATGAGTAGGAGGATTGACAATTGTAAACATAATACCTGAATCAAGGTGAGTGTTGTGAATCTGAGATTTAGTCCCTGTAAAGGTTGATCTATTTCTAGTTCATCCTTTCTCCCGTGGTACAGTCCTTCAAGATCTCAATATAAAATGTAACAGACCTTGGGACCTCCAAAACTATTTGTTCAACTATCTCTAACATCTAAATTTTGTATTCTTAATCTTATAAGAAAAATGAAAATTCTGACCAGTTTTATAGTTTTTTTTCCTTCTTCCTCCTTGGGGAAGGGGCTAGCTTTTTTTGGTGTTATTTTGAGGCAAGTTCTTGCTATGTAGACAAAGCTGCCTTTGAACTTAATATGCTTCACACTCCTGAGTACTGGTGTTAAATGTGTGAACTTCCATGCACACTTAGTTGTTTTTTCTTAAACTAGGAGATATCTCTATGAAGGGAAAAAAAAAATCTTCAACTCCCAGGCTCACCTCTGAGTTTCTGTTTCTTTTAGTTCCTTTTGTTTGTTTGGTTTTTTAAGACAATTGTTTCTCTGTGTAGCTTTGGCTGTTCTACTCCCTTTGTAGAACAGGTTGGCTTCAAACTCACAGAAATCTACCTGCCTCTGCCTCCATTATACCAAAATTAAAGGCATGTTATTACCACCATTCAGCCTCTTATAATTCTTTACCATCTTGAAAAGCTTCCAGTATCTTAATGGCCTTTAGAGGGGAAAAAAAAAATCTAATCTAGTCCAGCTTTCCTTATTTGTCCCCTACAATATACTAAATCAAGAATGACCTTAATTTCTGGTCCTCCTGATCTCTATGGCCATACCTGCCAGAACATGCTTAATTTCATCTGATTATCTTGCTCACATATCCTATTTTTGGGAATGTATATGCACACAGACCTGATTATATATGAGAACAGGCATACACTACCATGAATGGTTTATACAATACCAGGGCTTGACACTAAGGCATTCTGCATGAAAAATCAAGTATTCTAAATATGAAATCAGACTCAGTATTTTTAGTTGCTTCTCAATGGAATAACTGATTTATCTAGCCATTATTATAAATTGAAGACATTCACACTAAACACGCTCTTAGTGTTCTAGAGTCTTCATAAACTTAATTCCAAGCAAGGAGTTATGAAATATCTGTGTTATCATTAATTAAAATGTTTTTATGTTGTATTTTATGAGAGAAAGCCTTTTTTTCTGAACTCCATGAAACATTAATGTACCTACAAAATTAAACTTTACAAAAGAAATATAATGAAAAGAACAGGTGATATTCAACTTCCAACATTCAAAATGAAGTACAGTAAAACAATACTTTTATAATTTTCTTTATCAAATCATAGCTTTTCCTTTTACCTCTTGACAACTAAGCAAGAAATTTGACAGTAAATGATTTTTAAAAAAGAAAGGGGGCATGCACACCAAAGGATAGTATAAGGTATAAGATAAAGAGCTAGCAATGTGACAACATAAAACCTGTCTCTCAATTTTCTTTTTTCTGTCACATCTTTTCTTGAGTATTGATAAAAGGGGGAGGGGGGGGACAAACAAAATAAAACAGGCATTTAAAAGTAATTCTTAGGGTAGAACAAGAAATAATTTTGTTTCCTTTATAATTTACCTATGGTATAGCCACATCAAGCAAAGGTAAGCCAAGAGAAAGCTGTCTGAGGCACCCAGTCACACATACAGAGGGCAGTGAGATTCCTGTGCCAAGGCGATGGCCACACAGCATAGGCAAGGGTATAAGCTACTGACCAACAGGATAAAGAACATGGTAGAAACTCAAGGGCCACCAACCAACTTCTCATGAAGTAAGGAAAAGGCTATCTCATAGCATGATGTCATCCCACCATACCATGCCCTTACCTACAACATCAAAACAAGAGCACAAGAATGGACAATGACATTGTCTCTTCTTACCATGAAGAGATACTGTGAGCCGCAAACCATATAGAGAAGAGCTATCTTCTATATAAGAAAAACTAGTGCTTAAATTACATAATTGAATAGAATTTACACTGAATTAGATAGTTCATTAATTCTTTCCACTCCAATGAATAATCAAATAAAGGCTATAGATTAGACTAGCTAATTACATACACATAAAAATTTAAAAAGCTTAGATTACATACACATAAAAACCTGATATTTTCTGTACATCTAAATTACAGTATAAATTAAATTATTCATTTCTAATATATATGACACCTCAAATAAACAGAATCAACTTATATTCTACCTGTCTGAAGAGGTTAGGGAAGTCATCTGCATTGTTAACTTTTCTGATTCCCTTTCCTCCTCCTCCTTCTGAGGCCTTGATCATTACTGGATAACCAACTTCCTCAGCTGCCTTCAAGAAAACAGAAAAAAAAATGAAAGAGTCATGTTAATGAAGAATCTTCTTTTCTTGGTATCTTCTTCATTTAGAAATACAGTCATTAAAGAGCTAGGCATAGTGGAACATGGCTTTAATCCCAGAACTCAACAGGCAGAGGCAGGTGGATGTCTTTGAGTTCAAGGCTATCCTGGTCTACAGAGAGTTCTAGGTCAGCTACAGCTACATAGAGAAATCCTGTCTCAAAACAAAATAAAAAAGAAAGAGAAAAAAAGAGAGAGGGAGAGAAAAAATATGATCAGTAATTAGGCAAGGTGGCAGACTATTCTGATCTCCACACTCGGGAGGCAGAAGCAGACAGATCTCTGTGAGTTTGAGGCCAGCCTGGTCTACATAGCGAGTTCCAGGACAGCCAGGGCTAGGTAGACAGAACCTGTTCCTCTCAAAATAAAAAGATATCTAAAAAAGAAAAAGAACATAGTTTCAAAGATTAGAAAGAGGGTTCAGTGGTTAATGGAGTCTGTTGCTCTTCCAGAGGACTCAACTTCAGTTTCTTGCACCCACACAAGAGAGCTTACAAGTGTCTGCAACTCCAGTTCCAGAAGATCTGACACCCTCCTCTGACCTCTCAGGGGACCTGCACACATATATATGTAACTAAAACTGTCTTCATGTTTCATTGGGACCTTTACCTGTATCAGTCCCTGCTTCTTCTACTTTATTCTAAACAAGGTATTTTCTCCAGAGCTTCTTATGCCAAGCTAGCTCACCCTCAAGCTTCTGACAATATGCCTGCTTCTGCATCTCCCTGGAGGGGTTGCTGCAACCACAGAAGAGTATACTACTCTGTCAGGCTTTTACATGGGCACTGGAGACTATGAACTCAGGCTGTCAGATGTGCATGCCATTGAACTGCCTTGACAGCCCTAATAACTTTTAGATTAGTTCTGTTTTGTTTTTAAAGACAGGGTCTCTCTATATAGCCCGAGCTTATCCTAAAACTCTATTAGGCTGGCCTTGAACTCTTGAGTGCTGGGAATAAAGGCCTGTGCCTCTACTGCCTGGCTTCCAATAACTTTTTTTTTTTAAGATTTAAGTAGTTTACTTCATATAAGGTGACAGTTTTGCCATAGCTTCAAACCACATATACATGACTTCGTAAGTGAGAACTTCCAAGCACCAGATTTATTTTCTGATTCTATTTTCATTTTTTTTTAAACATTTTATTATTTTATGTGTATGGCTTTTATCCTGCTTGAACCTCTGTGCACCACATGCAAGCTTGGTGCCTGAGGAGGCAGTGAGCCTTCCACGTAGGTGCTAGGAACTGAACCCAGGTTCTTTGCAACAAGTGCTCTTAACCACTGAGCCAAATCTCAAACCCCCAATCCTATGTTTTACAAAAGATAAAAGTAGCAAAATCTCAAAATATTACCAGAGTCAGTCAAAAAACTAATTTTCAGAGTATGTTCCCAATGACTTTTCAAATTCTTGGCATTGGATAATGGCTAGGTGATGATCCTAAATTTTTCATTACATTGGTTAGAGCCTCAAATAGAGCCTTAGTTAAATGATAGGATGATTAACTTGAGCTACAAACAGTAGAGTAAACTCAACTGACTGTTCACATCCTTCCTGAATTAAGAGTATTCAGGTCAGGCTAAAATAGAGTATTTTCTTAACATGCCTCTTACATTATCCACCAAAAGGCATAACTGAGGCTTCTGACTTTTCAAATTCTTGGCATTGGATAATGGCTAGGTGATGATCCTAAATTTTTCATTACATTGGTTATAGCCTCAAACAGAGCCTTAGTTAAATGATAGGATGATTAACTTGAGCTACAAACAGTAGAGTAAACTCAACTGACTGTTCCACATCCTTCCTGAATTAAGAGTATTCAGGTCAGGCTAAAATAGTGTATTTTCTTAACATGCCTCTTACATTATCCACCAAAAGGCATAACTGAGGCTTCTGACTAGTTGACATGTGAAAGAGAAACAGTGGAGGAAACTATAAGGCAATAAAAGGTGATTGTAGGGTCACATTTCTACAGAAATAAACAATAATTATGAGTGATCATACTATTAGCCTCTCTAGGCTCACTCCTTCACGCCTCCTCAAAGGAAAAAGTTACTTGACTAGCCAATTTGAAAAGAGAAACTAAGCATGCTTGTTCAAGATCTTCCTCTGAAATGAAACTACAACATGGAACACACGCTCTCTGTGAGCTCTCAGCCATATAATAAGCTGAATGATAAAAGCTGTCCCTATGGAGGGAAGCTTGGTTATTTAGCACTATTTAGAGAGTGAGAGAGAAGCCTAGTTAATTCTCCATTCATCCTAGAAATTTGATTGTTGCTATACTCATAAGCCATTTTTGTGAATACCTCTATAACATTAAAGCTGATGGTCTGACATCTACTTGCCTAGCTTTCCAGTTTTGACTCACATGGGTTTTTGGTG
Organism: Sigmodon hispidus; assembly: GCA_004025045.1. Taxonomy (NCBI): domain Eukaryota; kingdom Metazoa; phylum Chordata; class Mammalia; order Rodentia; family Cricetidae; genus Sigmodon; species Sigmodon hispidus. The sequence continues at coordinate 167,713 of PVIH01001337.1, forward strand.
CTTTTTGGCCATTCCTCACACACTAACAGCTGAATCAACACCCAAGAGAGTCTCTGCAGGTGACTAGTCCCCTTCAAAACTAAAATGTTTAAGTTTAAACTCACTTTCTCACTACAAATTTAAGCAATATTTGTTGTGTCCTTACAACCCTGGTGCTATCAAGGGTGTATGTCATGAATTAGATTCCAAATCTCCATATTTGTAACTACAATTGACCACCCCTGGAGTCAACAACTTACCTTCAGCCCATCATCCACATCCTTCACATAGCCTTTCTCATACAGATCCTGTGGAACATTTAAGATGCGTTTCGAAAAATCATTTTCTTGCCAATCCACACGAAGACCTACAATAGTCAACAATGTCTTAAGACCACCTATGAGAGCTTGTGTCAATTTTCTGCCCACTATAAAAAAGAATGTGTAGTCTACACTGGCCTGATACTTGACATGAAGTGGAGACTTCACACATTTGGCTCTGTGATACCTTCTTTTAAACGCTATTATATTTACCAAAGGCAGATGGGTCAGCAGGGGATAAGAGAATGCTGTAAAACCTTCATCAGTCCATGGAAATAATAGTATTCAGCTGTACCATGGACTAGCATTTGGGGTTCTTAAACTAGAAAAATCACAGAAATGGGCACATATCTAGTTACAAAATTGCAAGGATTCAAGATGGGGTAAGAATAGAGGGAAAGAGAGAGGGAAGAAGAAAAAGCATGGCAGATTTCTCCCAACACCACACAGAAAAATATCTTCAATGTTTTCAGGCCTACTCTGGGGCCAGAGGTCTGAAAAATAATTCAGTCTTTATGAGCCATTGGAAATGGAAATGGTGCTTTTATTGGTCTCAGCAGAGTCATGAGTCCATGTTCCCCGAATGTCTCTTATTCAACACCAAGGGGACCACTACAGCCTCTCCATTCAAACAAGAACAAATACAGCCTTTAAAACTATTTGACCCGGCAAGTCTGGAGAGATATGGCAATCCCCTGGAGAGCCAGAGAAACAAGGGTTCACATTTGTTCAGCCTCAAGACAATAGTCATTCCTATTTTTAAAAGGTTTTAAGGTGTTTGTTCCCTATGTGAGTGGATAAAAAAGGGAGTGGGTAGAGTTCTAATTATTTCCTTAAAAATTTCATGTGATAACCTAGAAAAATTAGCAAGGATAAATAATTTTTCACTTTTCACTTAATCCTTCTCCATGTTTGAGAAAAGGTGACTACTCCACATGGTGTGCCAGGAATCCTTACAGAACCCCTGCAGATGGAGATAGAAAACAGTGGCAGGCAGACATCTACAGAAGATCAAGGTTCTTCTGTAGAGAATCATGTTATTCCCTAGACACTGCTGAAGTCCTATTTCACCAAACAAGCCTGCCTGAGAAGGCTTCCAGCCTACCCTGAGATCTGAAACTTAACCCTACCCCTGCCAAAATATGTGTCCCAGAGTTTCTCCAAATCAAGTCCCTGTATCATTCCATATCTCAGCTTAGAATCTGTACCATAGTACTCAATTTATACTCTTAAAATATAATGAAAATCACAAGAGTAAATAGAGAATGGTGAAGGAAGGCTTTGACACTTGGGCCTTCACTCTGCATTCACACATATGCCCATGTACATATGAACACATACACACACATACACACATGCCACATACAGATGAAAATTAACAAATAAAAAAACAAAAAATAATTTCTTACCACTGCCACTCCAGGGAAGAGTTGGGATGCCTGCAGTTTGAGCCACAATAGAAGATGCAATCTTATCCCCCAAAGCCCACATAGCCTGGCTTGGAGGGCCTAAAACCAAAATAAGACAGGAGAGGAACCTTAACAGCAGCATCTCTGCCTGCTTTCTGGTACATATATTTGACCTTACAGGTATTTTTTTATATTAGTCTTGTCCCATCCATGACATATAATGACCACTACATTTTGACTCATCTTTGCATTGTTTCTAGAATCCAATGCAGTAAATTTGCTGCATACGAAGAAAGCCCTACAGAAATTCTATCATTAAATTTCTGAAAAAAAATCCAATTTTATAAATGTGACCCACATTAAGCAAGTAACAAAATCATTTCTCTAAATCTATAAGCCAAAGTATAGCTGGTAAAATTTTAGGATTTGCATATGAAATATACACTACTTGACCTTAGAAAATGTAAAAAAAAGATTTTTTTTTCCTTAATAATGCTTACAAAGCACTATTGGCACTGGAAGGGCCATGTAAGCTCCATTTTTCCTTCTGCCATGTTAAGAGTAGAAAAGCTGGAAGAAATAGTTGTCATTGGTAGAATATGAAGTAGCTACTTAAATACAAAGGTGCTAATCATATTTCAGAACACTGTGAGGGTACAAAGGTGCTAATCCATATTCAGAACACTGTGAAGGGTATCCTAAGTAGTCAGTTACTTTTACTACCAAAAACCAGTTCCCCCTTCTACATGTTTCTTAATGTTAATGGCAAAGTTTTTAAACAGTTCTTATTTCAAAACTAGTCTTTTTCATATCTCAGATTAAAGGACTCAGGAGAAATAAGCATGTTCAAGATGAAATGAGAGAACTTTATCTGAAGAACTAAAGAGCCCAGTAAAAAATAAAGGGGTATGAAAAGCAAAGGTTACTCTAAGAGCTGCTTACTGACTTCAAAACAAAAGTAAGGCTACAGAACATGGACAAAATTCACATAGGAAGTAGAGGAACAGTGGAGCTCACAAAGGCTTACCCATGAAAGCGATGCCATTTTTTAATAGTAGTTCTGGAAGCTTGGGGTTTTCAGAAGCATGACCCCAGCCAGCCCACACTGCCTACAACAGAATAATAATATGAATCATTCTTAAAAGTCATACCATGAAAACTACAAACTGCTTTACTGTTTCCAGACTGGCCCTACCAGATGTGGTATAATAGCTCCACAGCAGCCCAGTGATTAATTCATCTTCTCTGCTTGACTGCTGGTAAACCTTCCACAGAATAACAACAAGCAGGTGAATGTGGCAAAAAGCCCTCAAGAGAACAAAACCAAGTGAAATCAGAAAGAGGCACTCAGTATTGTTCTTAAGAAATGCAACTCACAGCCCTTAGGGTAGGCTCTCTAGGGCTTTCCAAAGAAAGCCTGAAAGCTGGAAATGGTGGTTAGAGCCTTTGATCCCAGCACTCAGGAGGCAGAGGCAGGTGGATCTCAGAGTTCAAGGCCAGCCTGGCTTACAGAGCAAGTTCCAGGACAGCCAGAGCTACACAGTTTAAAACAAAACAAAAACAAACAACAACAAAAAAAAAAAAGAAAGAAAGAAAGAAAGAAAGAAAGAAAGAAAGAAAGAAAGAAAGAAAGGAAAAAAGAAGGAAGGGAAAAAAGTCTTGGCCCAATTCTGCCTTCATATCTCGTGGTGACATGGTCACTTAAGTCTAGCAGTGGTTTTCAACCTGTGGGATCCAACAACCCCCTTTGGATCAAAAGACCCTTTCACATGAATCACCTAAGACCACTAGAAAACACAGACATTGACATTAAAATTCATAACTAGCAAAATTAAGAGTTATGAAGTAGAAAAAAATAATTTTACAGTTGGGGATCACCACAACATGACGAACTGTATTAGAGTGTCACAGCATTAGGAAGGTTGAGGACCGCTGGTCTAGAGGATACTTTTTTTTCTTTCATTGGGCTTTAAGGTTTTTATTCTAAACTTCCCAACACAATATGAAAAGAAGAAATAATCCTCTAAAGTAGCACCATATTGTAGTTAAGACATTCTGTAGGAAATAGTCTTGTACTTACTTGGGATATAGCTTGGAAGTGAGATGCAGAGAATAGGAAAAAAAAAAAATCTCAGAAAAAATCTTTCCAAACATTCTATTTCTATTATGTTTATTTTTAACTATGTCTTCCTTTCCATGTCTTCTTTCCTTGTCTGTTTTAATCATTTCATATAATGACATTTAAGAACTTTCCAGGCCTGTAGAGATGGCTCTGTAGTTAAAGAGCACTGGCTGTACTTTCAGAGGACTCTTTCAGAGTTCAATTCCCAGCACCCACATGACAGCTCACAACTGTCTGTAATTCCAGTTCCAGGAGACACAGGCAGGTGAAACAGCAATAAGATTAAATAAAAAATACATCATTAAAAAAGAAGAAGAAATTTCAAAAAAGACACTTCACATTAAGTTTTCTGGATATGAGTCCTACACTTTTGACTAAATATAAAATGGGTGAATTTGTTCCTCAAAGACTCTTACTTGTACAGGGATCCTTTTAGCAATATCAAGAATTAATTCCACATTTGCATAATTGTTGTTGTTTGGTCCTCCAGGCACTGGAACATAGTGATCTGCCATTTTAATGTATTCTGAAAAGATTAAACAAATTTATGAGAAAAACATAGTTTTTCTTCCAAATTATTATGACATAGCAAACTATGAAGAGTATCCTCAGTAACCACAGAATACATGGCATTAATGAGATCATTTCCACATCATTTCATTGGAAGTTCTGATTTTTATACAACATATTTCGGACTCACCTGAAGCAGTAGTTTTTAAACATTTCACTATAAAATTGGTTTTTGCTTGTTTCCTTAGGAGGGAAGCATGGTAATTACAAAAAAGTTGGACCTTACAGGCAGGAAATAATAACACTATTCCTACAAAGTCAAGTTCGGGGGATATGGTGACACACTGCTGCAACTCCAGCTTTCAGAAAGCGGAGGAAAGGATATGCCAAGTCTGTGATCAGCCTGGGTTACAGAGGAAGATCTAGTCCATCGTCCATCTCAGAGATAACTAGCTCATGTTCTAGGACTTCTGTAACCTTCCATAACAATAAAATGATGGTCCTCAACCTTCTTAATGCTGCAAATCTTCAATAAAGTTCCTTACGTTATGGTGACCCCCAACCATAAAAATATTATGTTGCTACTCCAAAACTATAGTTTTGTTACTGCTAAAAACCATAATGTGGGTATCCAGGTATATGATATGCAACCCACAAAGTAGTCATGACCCACAGGTTGAGAACTGCTGTAATAAACTAAAGTCAGTTTAACAACAACACGCTGTGGCTCTCTTCCACAATCTACCAAAATATAATTTTAAAATGAATACTTAATATTTCAATAGTATAATTCACTTATCACAAGTGTACTTAAAATTTGGAAATGATTAAGATAATATATATCCTGGGCTGGAGAGATGGCTAACCAGTTAAGAGCACTTGCTTTTCCATCAGAGGACACAGGTTCAAGATCCACCACAAACATAGCAGCTTATAATCATCGATAACTCCAATTCCTGGAAATCTAATGCTTTCTTCTGGTCTCCATGGGCACCAGGTATAATTACATTGCATGTCAACAAAACACTCATACATAAAGTAAAATAAATCTTAAAAAATAAGTATTACATATTCTTATTTCAATGTACAATCATATCTTTGAGATCTGTACCTATGAGTAAAGCTATTAAGTCAAAGGTTATTTGCATTTTATATTCTCTTTAGCATTATGAGTGACAAATCAGGCCAGCAAAATGGCTCAGTGCACACTGGCACTTGCTGTGAAAACTTACAACTTCAGTTGAATCTTTGGCTTCATATGGTAGAAGAGAAATGAATCCAACAAGTTGTTCTCCCCCCCCCTGCACACACACACACCATATACCCCTCCATGCCAACACATACACAGTAAATAAAGGTAGGATAAAACTGAATTGCTTACACTTCTACCTGTGTTATGTATCTTTTTTAATTTTGACGGCATCTACTACTGTTTTGATTGGCATTTCTCTGGTTATCACTGACACAGAATCTCTTCAGATATGCTCATTACTCTTTTTATATATTTTCCTTTTATATTTATTTTATTTTATTGATTGGTGTTTGAGATGGAAAGTTCCTATACTACCCAGGCTGGCCTTGTGTTTCTAGGATCAAGCAAGTTTCTTGCTTCAGCCTTGAGTACCTGGAACTTTAGCCTATGTCACCACACTTGCCTTATGTCTTCTTTTATAGGCTGTTTATTTATAATCTCCACACACTTTGTATGAAAGCATGTTTTCTACTTAGATTATAGGCAGAAACTTCTGCCAATGCTTTCCCATATTATTGTCTGTCTTGAATGTATTCATATTTTAGCAGCAAAATAGCAAATGAAATTTATTTTAGATTTTTTTCTGTATTTGCTGTGTGTGGGTGCTTTGCCTGTTTTTATCTTTATGCACCATATATATACAATGCCCTCAGAGGCCAAAGAGAGTGTTAGATCCCCTGGAACTACAGTTACAGACAGTTGCTAGCTGGCATGTGGGTACTGTGAATCAATCCCAATTATCTGGAAGAGCTGAGCCATCTCTCCAGCCCCCTACCCCCAAATAACAATTTTTATGTAGTCAAATCTATATAGTTTTTCTACTATGGCTTAATCTTTTCAACCTTTACTGGCCCTAGAAAGAAAAAAAAAAAGTGTTCACCTATATCATACACAACACACCGAGAGACACACAGAGTGGAAAGACTTCAAACATATTATAGATGCCAGCTAACAAGATTTCAAAGTTCTGTACAAATCAACTTTCAATTGTTGTTATTAAGAACAATAAAGAAGGTGGAAGATGTGACTTAACTGGTAGAGCGCTGGCCTAGCAGCATGAAGAACTTGGGTCAAGTCCTAAGCAGGACATAAATAAGGAATGGTAGTTCATGTCTATAATCCCAGCACTTGGGAAGCAGAGAAACTGAAGTTCAGACTCATCCTCATCTACATATCAAGTGTGAGGCCAGCCTGGATCCATGAGTCTCTGTCTCCAAGAAAATAGTAAAGAGAAAAAGAGAAATTGGTGGACAAAAGCACAGAAGAAAGATGCAAAAGTAAAACTCTTCTGCAGGTCAGACCCCACTGTTGAGGATGAGTTCTGATACATACAGGATGGCTTAAAAGGATGATGGTGCTAATAATGAGGCTTGTCTTGAACATGCTGTTCAGAGTTAAAGATACCCGTGAATGGATGTTTGTTGTTCCAGTATAACACTGGCATATCCTACATAAGTATCACTAAGTATGATAGAAATGAATATGAGCTGAACCTGTTTTTAAGACATGTGGTGTCAGAGAGTGAGAGGCAGTTTCTAATACAAGTTGTTGGAAGAAATTACCAGAAACCTCCAAAGATAGAAAACTTTCAAGTTGGGGCTGAAGAGATGGCTCAGTTGTTAAGATTACTGGCTACTCTTGCACAAGACCCAGGTTTGATTTCCAGCAGCCACATGGTGGTTTCACAACCTCTTTTAATTCTAGTTCCAGGAGATTTGACACAGTCTTCTGGCCTCTGTGGGCCATGACATCGTAAGTATGCCCCTATCAGTCAACACACACACATAATTACAATAAAAATAAATGTAAAAAGAAAAAAAAACTTTGAAGCTGTCCTGAGTGTGTCTCTATTTAAAGGAGAAATAAAAATAACTATGGTCTGACAGCATAACTGGATTAACTATCTTTCTTTAAGAAAAGGTTATTTCAAAAATTTTAAACTTAGTAACCTCAATGGACAGTGGAAAAAAATCACATGTAAAATTTCGTAAATAAACATTTATTGAGTTTATAACTTAAAAGAGAAAAAGACGCCTTAGAAAGCAAAAAAGAAAAAAAAAGAAAAAAACCAAACAAATAAAACCCTCATTTAAATCTTATAGCTTGTATTTTTCCATCAGTTCTTACTTCCTATAACTATACCAGTAACACTACTCTAGAATATATTCCCTATTAATTAAAGAAACACTTGCCAAGTGGTAGTGGCGGCTCATGCCTTTAATTCCAGCACTCAGAGGCAGAGGCAGATTCATCTCTGAGTTTGAGGCCACCCTGATCTACAGAGCAAGTTCCAGGACAGCCAGGGCTGTTACACAGAGAAAAAAAAACCTGTCTCAAAAAACAAACAAACAACAACAACAACAAAGAAAACTGCTTAAACTACTTTACTTCTTAACCATTGGCCCACAGATTAGACCCACCAAGTGACTAATAGCAAACACTTGGGGAGAGGAGGGAACAAGACATTTTTTTCTGTATTATTTCTCCTCAAGCATATAGACTGTTTACACTGTAGTAAGTACTAGAGATTTAAAGATACAAGGAGTTGGATGTGGTGGCTTACCCTGTACTCTCAGCACTTAGAAGGTTAGGCCAGAGAAATGCTAAGAATCTGAGGTCAGCAGGGGCCTGTCTCAAACAAACTAACACTATACAGGATAGGCTATAAACAAATACTATACTTTTACTTAAGGGACTTGAGTATCTGCAGGTTTTGGCATCAGTAGAGTGCCATGAAGCAGACTTGCACACCAACTGAGTATGTCTATGCTCAAATTCAACCTATTATTTCATGAATTATCCACTTTTTCAGCTTTTCTAGAAATCAGAGATAAAATTATGAAATAAGGGAATGGTGACATGGTTCATAAGGTGAGGACACTTGCCTTGAACCCTGACAACCTAAGTCTGATCCCAGGAACCCATATGGTAGGAGATCACCAACTTCCCAAACGCACGCTCACAAGTACCTTACATTATGCAATTACTAGCTATCATCCTTAACCTCTCAATTTTGTCTGCTCCCCTACAGGCTTAGAGAATGAATTCCACTCTTCACGTTAATAACCAATCCTATCTAAAAGTTATCACAATTTTAAATTTTTTTAAATAATGTTTTAAACTTAAAAAATAATTATGCTACTATATAAATTTACTAAAAGTCACAGAACTATATACTTTAGAAAGGTGATTTTTGTGTCAAATAAATTATACTGAATAAAGCTACTAGACAAAATTAACATAAATCAAAAGTAAAACTCACCCATAATACTAATTTGTAACTTGTATCATTGGCACAGTAATCCTTCCTATCATTCTAGTTCTCTCTGTGTCTTGTTCCTTTCTAGAATATACAGCAAAGGTGATAAGATGTGCAAGCCATCTCAGGAAGCAAGCAGTTGTTTGGGGTCCATGTGACAAAGAATCAAAAGTAACCTCTATCCAACAACCAGCCTTCTTGATACTTATTCTGAGAAATTACATAATACATACCAAAAAGCAGGAATTTGGGGTCAGATGATATACGTATATTTTGTCCATCTAGGCTCCTGATGCCTGCCTCCTCCATCTCGCAATGTACCTATGGTTTCTCCTCAACTCAAAACCCTTTGACTCCTTCCCCACAGAATGCAAGATTCCTAAAGTTGCTTTTTCTGGCAATGATAAGTGTGGTGCTCCCCAGTAGTCACAAGAGGCTCAGGCAGCAGAATCACTTGAGCTTAGGAACTCAAAGCCAACCCAAAAAACCATAAACTATCTCATTTTTAAAAAATAGTTAAAAAGTAAAAAAATCCTTCTTCAGGTTCTCTCTAGTTACTGCCTTTTCTTCTTCCCTCCCCATAAAAGATTCTTAAAAACTGGTCAACACTGGCTCCATATAACTTACCACACTCCTTATTCTCTTATATTAATTTTCTTACTCTTATATTATCCCAGTGAATTTATTCTCCATAGTTACCAGTGGCCCAATGATTTCCTAATTGTTAGATGGGCTTCTGGTCTTCCTGAACTTCCTGGTCTTGTCTATTTGTTAGACTGACACACTTGACCTTTGCAGTTCTTTTTTCTCATGGTACTAAAACTGAAACCTAAAGCCTCATGGATGTTAGCAAACAAGCACTCTGCCACTGAACTACCGCTTCAGCCCTGAGAATGTCTTTTCCATTGTTTCTCCTCTTTTCTCATTTCTCAGCTTTGCTCATGGACTTGGCTTCCTGAGTCTATCCCTTATACCCTTATGAGATATCACACTTGGCTTTCTTGATTTTCTAGCTGTTCTTTGGAGGACAGTGTTAATTGCATTGCACATCTGCAATAATTCACACATCTTAATCCCTAGCTGTATTGTCCTTCCTCAAACTGATCTTTCAAGTTACTAGGAGAATCATTGTCTAATTTGATGGTTTCTTATTCTTTTTCTTAAAAAACAAAGAAACAAACAAACAAAAACCTGGGGGCTAGATCGCTCACTGGTTAAGAGTACATATTTCACTGACACTGTGGTTCACAACTATCTATAACTCCAATTCCAGGAGAACAGATTCCCTCCTCAAGCCTCTGGTGGCTCCTGCGTGCACAAAGTGCACATAAACTCACACAAGCACAAATACACATATACACAAATAAGACAAATACATTAAAAATGAGCTATATATTTTATACTAATATATATCTTATGTGATACATAGCATATGTACATATATATGCATATAATAATAATGTGCATAATTGGGAAAGGGGAAGGAGTGAGAGTATTGCCATATACAAAAACTAGATATTGGGCTGGAGAGATGGCTCAATGGTTAAAGAGCATTGGTTACTATTCCAGAGGATGTGGATTCAATTTCTAGCACCCACAGAACAATTCACTTCCAAGGCCTACAACACCCTTTCCTAACCTCTACAGGCACCAGGTATACAAGGAAAACATAGACATACATGCAGTCAAATACGCATATATATATGGATATATATGCATATAAATAAAATAAAGATAAAATAGAAACTGGATACTCTGATAATCTTGAGATGATAATTGTTGATACTGGATAATAGATGTAAGAGAAAGGTTCGTTAACATTATTTTTATGAGCTTCATCTATTTTAAAATATAAAGCTTAAATATGTATGTATATGTACATACACAGACACACACCTAAAAAGATGAAGTTTGACCTTTGAGGATAAGAAACACAAGGTTCTCCTAGAAAATACATTGTACCTTGCCATTTTAACAAGCCACATACAATTTCCAGAAAAGCATTTGTGTTGTAAAATAATCCTTTCGTACACTGTGAAGACATGTTCCTCTCATTAGTTTAATAAAGAGCTAAATGGCAATGGCTAAGCAGGAAGAGGTTAGGTGGAACTTTTGGAAAGAAAAGAGCTCGCTGGAATAAAAATGACAGAGCCACCAGGAGACTTGGGGAGAAGCAAGATGAACATGCTGTGTTAAAAAAAAAAAAATGGTACTGAGCCATGTGGTAAAATATAGGTAGAAAATATGGGTTAATTTAAGTTGTAAGATCTAGTTAGTAACAAGTCCAAGCTATTGGGGGATCATTTATAATTAATAATAAGTCTTTGGGAGCTGCCTGGTGGGATAGCAAATTCCACCTACACAGCTGTATCATTCCATCATTTGTTGCTCTTTCTGCCTGGTACACCCTTCACTGTACCCTAACTCTCACTGCTCTTACTTATTCTTGGTCAGACAGAAGTTCTTTTAGAAAGTGCCTTCTTAGCTATCTTCCTAAGTTCTAGATGTCTCATTTCTATATTCTCACAGAACCCTCTTGCATGTTGTTATCACAACTTTTATCTCATTATATTGAAACAATTGTTTCCTGGAGCAGGATCACATTTTATTCCTGTGGATCCTAATGTTTGTGGAATGATTAAATAAATGACTAGTAGGCATACCAGGTACAAATGGACTGGTGAAAAAGAAATCCAACAAAGTGGTTAATATTTAGTACATAAAATCTCATCTTTGGGGGCTGGAGAGATGGCTCAGCAGGTTGGGAGCGCCCTCTGCTCTTCCAGAGGACCCGGGTTCGATTCCCAGCACCCACATGGCAGCTGACAACTGTCTGTAGTTCCAGTTCCAGGCAAACACCAAGGCAAATAAATAAATAAATAAAAATAAAGTTAAAAAAAAAAAAAAAAAATCTCATCTTTATGAACTTCCTTTTTTTTTTTTTTTTACAAATCATAATGCAAAGAGATATTAAAGGATGCACCTAAATGATTTCCAACATTTGTTTTTCAGCAATTTGTGACATTTCTAAGTAAGATGGCATGATAACTTTTACTTCTTAGAAAATGTCTCAATAACACTGTAAACATGCATACCACATTTACAAAGCGAGGATAGTTTTTTCCTATCTGTGGACCCCCTGCCTTAAGATAGCAATTAAAAAGACTGTAAAAGGGGAGCTGGAGAGATAGCTCAGTGGTTGAGAGCGCCGTCTGCTCTTCCAGAGGACCCGGGTTCAATTCCCAGCACCCACATGGCAGCTGACAGCTGTCTGTAGTTCCAGTTCCAGGCAAACACCAAGGCAAATAAATAAATAAAAGTGTTTTTTTTTTAAAAAAAAAAAAAAAAAAAAAAAAAAAAAAAAAAAAAAAAAAAAAAAAAAAAAAAAAAAAAAAAAAAAAAAAAAAAAAAAAAAAAAAAAAAAAAAAAGACTGTAAAAGGAACTGTAAAAGATGTCTCAGAGGTTAACAGTACTTGTTGCTCTTGCAGGGGACACAAGTTCTGTTCCTGGCATCCACAGGCCCTGCACAACATGCTTCATACATACATACAGGCAAATATCCATACACATTAAACACAAACATGTTTTTTCTTAAGTCTCCTGAGACAGGATTTTTCTGGAGATCTACTTGCCTCTACACTCACCACCACCACCACCGCCGCCGCCCAGTAACACAAACAATTATTTAGAGGGGGTGGGGCAGTATATGGGAGTGGAACATAACCTTAATTCCAAAAGTTCAAAGGCAGAGGCAGGCTATTCTCTAGGGGTTTGAGACTAGCCAGGTCTATATAGTGACCTGCCAGAGCAACATGGTGAGACCCTGCCTCAAGGAAAAAGTAGTGAAAACCCCACTTGAGTTCCAAGATTTCTCTCCCTCAGTAGTCATAGGAAAAATGGGAATCTTTCTTCTAAAGTGCTCTCTATTTCCATATAAGTCATAAGAAAAATATTATTTTCTTCCAAACATTTTCAGATAGACACACTAACATATATGACCTAACAAATACTTAACACTGAAAAAGTCATATGCTTTATAGCCTAAACTTCTACCTACGTATCTCAGACCACAGGGATCTTTGTGGTAGTTAACGACAGTACAGTCACTTTTGTGTGTCTAGTATTGATGTATTTTATTATCTGTTTTTGTTACATTATGGACACCTTTTTAAAAGAGAAATCTTTGCACAGGATTTCACTGGCAATCTTGGGCTTGAGAATCTTCCTAAGGTAACATTCTCCTACTCACGGGCAGGTCTACTCAATGTTTTATACCTAAAGCGACACAAAGCCAGTAACTCACCTGCATTGGCTTTAAGGTCTTCAGGTGTAACCATGACAACAAATCGGATTGCACGTTCATTTCGAAACATTTCATAAGACCATCGACGAATAGATCTCATGCATTTCACTGCTGCAATACCATTATTAGCAATAAGAACCTAGGAGGAAGGGATATGATATGGAAAATGGAAGAAAGGTAGCAGAGAGAGGCAATAGTGGAAAACCAAAAATTTTTACACATCTCCTTTGTCTGAAAAAGAATTTCAAGCAAAAATTGTTGCTAGTCAAAGTTGTTGAGAAACAACTCCTACAAGATCAAGCAATATTTTAAATGTTGGCTAAGCAAATATTTCTTTTCTTTCTTTTTTTTTTAAAAAGATTTTATTTATTTGTTTGTTTATTTGTTATGTATACAGTATACAGAAGAAGGTACCAGATGTCGTCATAGAAGGTTGTGAGTCACCATGTGGTTGCTGGGAATTGAACTCAGGGCCTCTGGAAGAACAGTCAGTGCTCTTAACCTCTGAGCCATCTCCCCAGCTGCTAAGCAAATAGTTCAACAGGTGCTATCTAGAACTAATTCCTTTCTAATTTCATGTCTTGAAAAAAATTAAAAATTATAATTACTCATATTGTTTGTAGACTATTCTATCATAACTACTACTAAGAAATATAGCATATATCTAATAAGGAATGGGGTACAGTTACATAGTATGCTGCTATACACTATTCTTATTGTAATAAGGTACTTGGCATCAATTGCTGTTCACCAAAATGCTGTGCCCCGGTGCTTTAGAGTGAAAGGAACTGCTCAACTTCACCATCACAAGAAAATCTGAAGAATCAAATAATCCTGAGAAATTTCTGTAAATAAACCTTCCATTTCCTTACATATATCTTGCAACATACCCCTGAAAATATTAACCATGATAGATACATAATCTTCTTTTATTTAGAGATGAATATAAGACACTGATGAAGCAATGCTTTTACTAGTACCTATCATCTGGTCTTTCAATCACTATAAACTATTTCAACTAACATATTCTCCCAGCTCTGGCAAATTTTAGATAATAATGACACAGAATTGGGTTTTGGGAGGGGGAGGACAGCAGACAACACAGAGTTTCATTAAAAAAGCTAGGCTGGCCACATATTCTTGATCTGCCTATGTCCATCTCCCAAGGTCTTCAAACTATCTGACATCTCTAAGTATTTCATGTAGCCTATTTCCTCTAAACATCTCAAATATCTAGTTGAAGCCAATAAGCACTAAGTCTATCAAAATTTATGCCTTTTCTTCTGAAACTGTCTCTACTTCTCTAAATCCAGTGCTATAATATTTATCCAGGCCCCATCACCACCACAACCATACAAGGTTACCAATTATTCCTTACACCTTCTTTGTCAGGCTAATGCAGCTCTGCCCTACTGGGCAGTCGTGGCTCACAGCTTTAATTCCAGCACTCTGGAGGCAGAGGTAGGTGAACCTCTGAGTTGGAGACCAACCTGGTCTATAGAGTAAATTCTGGGACAGCCAGGGCTACACAGAAATTGTGTCTTGAAACAAAAAAACAAACAAACAAAAACCCACAAGATTTTTCAAAAAAATAAAAAAAACATTAAAAGCAGAGTCTCAACTCCTTATCAACTACAATCAGTTACCAGCATTTATTTATAAATATATATGTATATAATTGCTGATATTAGTAGCATGCTAGGGAGACAGAATAAAGTTCCTAAAAACCTAAATACCATTCTAAACAAACTAAAACAAAAAATCTAGACACTAAGTCTCACATACTTTAGGCAAAATTGTTTAGTAAGTAAGTTGCAACTTACCTTCTCAATCACTTTATTTCCTCCAAAACGAGTAACAAATTCTGCTGGGGAAGCTACAGTGAAATCTCGTTGTGAGTCTATTTTCTTTCTGTCTCGACCTTGTTTTACTAGGTGCAAACCAGACATGCTGGATCTATAAAAACAGAGAAGCAAAGACAAACTTTACATAGGATTTCCTCACGACACTTTATCTTCTGAAAACCTTCCTTCTTACTACCATACTACAATGGTACTCCCCCAGGACCCTTGTGGAGTCTCTATGCTGGTAAATCACAGGAAACAAAACAGTCCTGAGTAGATGTGATGAATCCATCCTGTTTTCCCAATACTGTGAGGCTGTGGCAGGAGGACTGCCTAGAGCTCCAAGCCAAAAAGGGCTAAAGCGTGAGACTCGTCTCCAGAACATGAAACAAGGGGCTGGAGAGGTGACCGAGTGCTCTTGCACAGAATCTAAATTCAGTTCCCAGTACCTGCACGGTGACTAATGCAGTTCTCTGGGGACTGAAAACCATCTTCTGATCTCCGTAGACAACAGACATACACTCATACAACATAAAAGAAATAAACCTGAGGGGTTAGAAAGGCTACAGATTTATTTCTGTTGTAGACAGAATACTTGTCTAGCAGGCACAAGGCCCTGGGTTCAATCATTAACTAGTATGAGAAAGACCAGGAGATACTCTATTTTTAAAAAGGGAAATTGGGCTGAAAAAATGGCCAGGTGGTTAAAACACATATTGCTCTTGCAGAGGACCACAGTTCAGTTCATAGTATCCATGTTAGACAGCCCACAACTACCTGTCTCTCAAGATCCAGGGGATCTTGACAAGTAAGTAGAGTGGTTATGCAGGTAGAAGGAAGGAGTAGGAGCTGAAGAAGCCATATAGCTAGACATAGATTATTACTAAAGGCCTATCTATCTTTGTTTCCTGTGGACAGGCTTTTATATTTTTTTAGATTATTTTTAACCCAATAAGATGGTTTAGTGGGTTAAAGCTTTTGCCCTGCAAACTTCAGTTTAATCTATAGAACTCACATAAGGTAGAAGGTGAGAATCAATTCCAGAAGTTGTCTTCTGACCTCCACTGTGCACCGTGGCATGCACGCCCAAACACGTATCGTGCATATATAGTATATAAAAATACATTTTAAAGACTAGATTGGTTTTAAAATAAATAGTAGGCCACATGCAGACCAGTGTGTCACACACACAAAAAAGAGAGATTGCAATTACATGATTAAATAATTTTTGACAGACATGATGGTACATGCCTTTAATCTCAGCATTCAGGAGACAGAAGCAGCTAGATCTCTGAGTTGGAGGCCAGCCTGGTCTACAGAGATCTAGAACAGCCAGGACTACACATTGCACTTTGTCTCAAACAAAAACAAACATATTCTTTATTTCTGAAGTACAAGAGAAAGACAGACACTAACATTCTAATATCCTGTTATCTAGGGAAAAAATGAGGGATAGCAGGGCTTGGAAGAAGAAAAAGAGAAATACCATGAAAATAAAAAGATTGAGGTCAGGTATAGTAACAACAGCTTTTAATCCCAGCACTCAGGAGGCAGAGGCTAATCTGAGTTCAAGGTTATCCTGATCTACAGATCGAGTTGCAGGCCAGCTAGAGTCTCATAGTAAGACCCTTTCTCAAAATAAAATAAAATAAAACAAAATAAAAATAAAAACATTCTTTGGTTGCCTTGTTTCAATTTTTTTACAGCAGTATTTTCCATTCTTACTTCCAATTTTAAATGTGAAATTTTCTTTATTCATCCCTTGAAATTGCATGTCTTCTAGAGGAGTGGTACCAAAATTCTATGATATTGTTTTTTCTAATGTGATTTTTCTATGTAGCTATATAGTTTTAAAGATTTAGAAAAAGAAAATCAATCATTTGTCTCTCAGTGCATCATTAAAACTCAATGAATAAGCTTTCACCTTATCCTTTTAAATAACTTACAATGATTCTGTGTTCATTTCTTTGCTTGAAACAAGACCTTATTATGTAGCTCAGGCTAGCCTGGACTTCATTATGTAGCCCTCAAGCCTCCTACCTCAACCTCCTCTGTGCTGGTATTACCAGGCCTAGCTAAGGTGGCTCTTCTTAACCTACAGAACTATTATCCACAGGATAGCAACAAGGGACATTCAGAGACTTAACTGATGGATACTTTACTAGATTTAATGATGCAGCCACAACAAAGGCTGTCTATACCACTGCTGGCCCTCAGTGTAAGCTAATATGCCAAAGCAGTCTCTGAGGTAACATTTCAGACTACTCAATTTGCTAAAAGTTTCTACATTCTTTAAAAAAGATGCTGCAGTGGCACCCTAGTGCTTCCATTTCCCAGTATACTGAATAAAACATGGAAGAAGGAAGGGAGGGAGGGAAAGAGGGAAGGAAGGAAGGCCGGCCAGCCAAAAACTTCATTTTTCTCTATCAATATGCTTAGTTACTCACATTCAGATTGGAATTTTAAAGAGGGTAAAGAAAATAAGCCCTCAAAATAGAATGACTTATCTAAGTTTTCAAAAGAAGTTTAAAACACAAAGAAATATAGTTTCCTAGGCCTCCTTTCCGTGTTCTTCCAATTACATCCTAAAACATCTATGGAAACATTAACATGGTCAAAAAACAATGATGGGACACACTGTTCTTTGAAAGCAAAAACCTTTCCTTCCTTGTCTGCAACTGTACTGGCTGTGTAATAATTTCTTTCAGGTTCCATGTCCATGACACTTACCAGTGCATCACACTGATCAATAACATGGATGGATTTCACAAGCATCAGTCTCAGTTCGACAAAACTACACAGTAACTCCACATTAATGACACTCTAACACAAGGACAACCCATCAGCATACGAAAAGCTCAGGAGTGTGCTGGTGGAGAAATGCCTGCAAAGGCATGTGAGGAGGATGCAGATATTCTGCATATTGATCTTTATTGAGATGATTATTACACCCATACCTACACGGATCAAATCACAAGTACTATCAGTTTTAAAGTGTAAATTTTACTATAAGTAAACTGTATCTCTACAAATCTAACTTTAAAAAAGTCAAGTGCGTTAGTGCATACCTATAATCCCAGCAAGCAGACCTCTGTGAGCTTAAGCCCAGCCTGGACTAGAGTTCTAGAACAGCCAACGTTGCCACTCTGAGAAATGCTGAGTGACAAAAACTAAAACCAAACAAAAACCTCAGGTTCGTAAGATAGTGACTCAATGGTTAAAAGCACTTGCTGCTCTTCCAGAGTACCTGGGTTCAGATCTCAGCATCTACACAGTGGATCTCAACTGTCTATGACTCTAGTTCCATAGAATCAAATACCCACTTTTGGCCTCCATAAGCATCAGCATATAAATGTGTACATATGTATTTTCAGGCAAACATTCATACATACATTATATGTTCTTCCAGAGGTCCTGAGTTCAATTCCTGGCAACTGTTTAATGGCTTACAACCATCTATAATGAGATCTGATGCTCTCTTCTGTCTGATATTTAAGCAAACATGTAGACAGAACACTGTATGCACTAAATAGATTTAAAACAAAACAAAACAATAAATTGTTCCAGGAATGGTAACCACTACAGACTTTGGGGGAGGGGGAAGACTAGCTGTTGTGTTTATGTATGATGTTAAAAATTATGAAAGGTTATTATTATTATTCTAGTTTTTACACAGCAGACAGATCAAGATACAAATGGGGTACCAACATTAAAGCCCTAAACAAACAGAAACTGAGCTCTTTATTTGACCTCCTAGAAAAATCAGGATTACACACATGATAGGCACCCTTCTATTATACCAATTTAACTAAATATAATGATGCTCCCTTTGCCTCAGTACATTTGACTGAAGAAAGTGAACTATAGCTACTTCACTGTTCTGTCTCCCTGTGCCTGCCTTACAAGAAAAGTAGTTTTGAAAGACCAATCAGCTTCTTAGTTTTCCCTTTTTTGAGTTAGGGTCTTGCTATGTAGACCAAGCTGGCCTTAAACTAAGAAAGATCAACCTACCTCTGCCTTCCAAATGCTGGAATTAAAGGCATATCCCACCACACTCAGCTATTCAATTTTTAATTTTAAAAAATTATAGCATGTTCTCTCCTGCTCATCACATTAGAACGCTTCCTTTTTGTGGAAAAAGTGTTACTCTACTTGAATTGAAAATAAAGCCAAGTAAAAGCATTAAATTGTGTAACTTTGTCCTTTGACAATAAAAAATCTTGATACACATACATTAGTACACACAAAAAAAGACATAGAGAGCAAGAATGTCCCTACCTAAGACATTTAATTTGCCACAACAAAACATCATAAACTGGGTAGCTTATAAACAATAAAAAAAAAATGTATTTTTCCAATTCTGAAGAACAGGAAACCCAAGACCAAGGAGACAGGAAAATCAGAGTCTGGACAAAGGCCATTTCCTTTTCCCTCAATGTCACCTTCTAAGTATGTTCTCACAGGGTGGAAGAACAAGACCAGGCTGACCTCAAACTCAGAGATCTGCCTGCCTCTGCCTTCTAAGTGCTGGGATTAAAGTCATATGCCACTATGCAGGTTAGAGTATTAAGTCCATTATCACCTCCCAAAGAATTTGCCATCAGACACCAGGGTGTTTAGGTTTCAATATATAAATTGAAAACAAAGCAAAAATTTAGACGAAATAAATACATATATTAACACATATACATTTTATGTAAGTGTATGTTTGTTTACATATATAAAATCAAAGCATTTTAATATATATTTGAGGGGCTGGAGAGATGGCTCAGAGGTTAAAAGCACTGACTGTTCTTCCAGAGGTCCTGAGTTCAAGTCCTAACAACCACATGGTGGCTCACAATTATCTATGATGACATCTAGTACCCTCTTGTATACTGTATGCATAATAAATAAATCTTTAAAAACCTATATATTTGATATATATGTATATACATAGTTAGAACTTTTTAACATTACATGTATTGTTTATATATCAATTACATTTTACTTTTTTGACTCTCAGTTTTACTTGATTTTCCCTCAAAAGCATGGAAAAGAATAAAGAGGAAGCAGATGACTTTTCTAATGACAAATTTGAAAACTCAAGTGTTCTAAATTTGTTTTTTCATAACTCTGGTTAATTCTCAGGCAATTCTGTTCAAAATAAAAACCAGACCACAAAGCAGGTAATACAAAGATAATAAAGGGACTTTGAATGACTGCTGTCAAGCAAATCATTTAGGTCTTTTTAAAAAATGTATGTTTTTAAAATGTGTATGTGTATAGGTGATGTGTGCACGAATATGTGTGTCATCATGCATATACAGAAGTCAGAGAACAACTCTGAAGTTGGTTCTCTTTCGACTCAAAATTCAGGTTGCCAAGTGTAGTTGGACTTTTTTTGTCCTACCTGGTCAGTCCTGAAACTGATTATGAAATAATTAACTCAGAGGCTTGCTATTATAGTAAATGCTGGGCCAGTAGTCCAGGCATATTAATGATTAGCTCTTACCTTTAAATTAACCCAATTCTATTTATGTTTAGCCATGTGGCTTGGTACCTTTTCCCAAAGTAGCATCTCATCTTGCTTCCTCCGCATCTGCTTCTTTGCCTTTCCTCTTCCCAGAATTCTTCTAATCTAGTTGCCCTGCCTCTACTTCCTGCCTAGCTACTGACCAATCACTGTTTTATTAAACTAATATGAGTGACAAAACTTTACAGTGTATAAAAGCATTAGCCCACATTTCTTTTTTCTTTTTAAAACAAGAACCCCAAATCTAGTATCTTTTGTATAGCTTTTTTCCTGATCATTATTCATAACAGCTTGCAACCAACACTCTAAACAAAGAAAAACATCCATAATTCATTTGGGGGGGAATGTAGGTATAGTTCTCTAGACTACTTCCTGCTGACTGGGGGTGTTCATAATCTTACAGGGACCCAAAAAAATTTAGGATTATGAGTCCTGATTGGAGTACTCTGTGAGGCTGGATAATCTTAACGAGAAGCCTTGAAGCCATTCTGGATGCAGAACTCAAAGGAAACTACAATAGGGATGCTCTGAAATGCTGAATCATCTGGGCCCTGTTCCCATCAAAGATTTTTCAGGCAGTCTTCCTCAATCAAACCTGTTTGTTTGTTTGTTTGTTTGTTTTTTAAACCCAGAATGAACTCACAACCTCTAATTTTCTATGGAAATGAAAACAAAACTTCTTCTCCAAAGTAACGTATCTTTTGACTTAACATTTTCAAAATATATAGGTTGGATTATTCCAACAACATTTATAATCAAATGTCTTTTAGCAGCTGTTGCTCCTTTCTCAGTGGTCAAAACATTCAGACCACACAATAACATACAATATCCAGACTCTCTATAATTTCCATCTTACAAAACTTATTACTATTATTTATTTTACTCTAATTCTCTTTTAAGGGCTTTCTCTATCCTTTTTCTTTTCTCTCCTAAGCCTACGTGTATTTTTAAACATAATATAAACTAATTAGAGGGTTTTGTTTTTCATCTGAATCTGTCTTTACTGCATATCTCTATCTTTTTCTGACCACAGGAACTTTTAATCTGCTAAATGGCATGGCTAGGATTAAAGTCTTGTGGGTAGGACTAAATCCTCTGCTATGGCAGCTGGCTCCATCCAGCTCCTTTATCTGTGAGAGCTTAGCTTCATAGCAGAGGTATTGACCAGAGTCACATTTACCACCCCAACTCTGGGGAATCTTAGGGTTCACATTGTTAACAAGCACAGCATTACTATCTGCTGCTCATAAGCCTCATTTAAGTGTTTGGCAGCAAGGCCTGTTAAAAGAGCTTGGAGGTTTTTGCCTCTAAAGCTGAGTCAGAATGCCTCAGGAGCTGTGCCTATGTTTGCTGCCAGCAAATAGAGGCCATTCAAGAAAATGCTGCTATCAAGAAGCCATGCTTGACTGTTTCCTTTTTGTCTGTAGGAATATAAACCTTAAATCATCATATGCAGCTTGTGCATGTATGAGACTCCTATGAGACTTCAGGAATCTGCCATGTTGCAGCTCAAGTCCCAGCACCAGTCTGTACCATTGTCCACTTGACAGACACAACTAGGAAGATGTTTCTGGTTCCATTTCTGTGTTCTAGAACTCTTTTTAAGCTTTCTCGAGCTTTATGTGGATATATGTGCACCATGTTGGAATGACATTTGTAATCTGAAGTTTCTCTGTCCCACCAAAAACTCAGCTGCTTCCCAAATAATTGATTGGGAGACTATACAAAGGAGATCAGATTCAGGGCTCTTGTTTGAAGGGGGATTAAGGTGGAAAACACTGTAAAGATTTGTTACTGGTATTAGTTTAATAAAATACTGATGGTAAGTAGTCATGCAAGAAGTATAGGAGGGGTGACCAGACTAGGAGAATGCTGGGAAGAGGAAAGGCAGAGCAGCAGATGCCAGCCAGATGCAGAGAAAGCAATTTGAGAATGCTGCACTGAGCAAAGGTGCCAAGCCATGTGGCTAAACATAAATAAGAATTATGGGTTAATATAAATAAAATTCCAGCACTTAGGAGGCAGTGGCAGGTGAATCTCTAAGACTTTGAGGTCAGCCTAGTCTATATCCTGAGTTCCAGGACTGCCAAGACTACAAGGTAAAACTCACTCCACAGAAAGAGAGGAAGAGAGAGAAAAGTTAGTTTCACACAGTAGGGTGTGATGGTGAAGACCTTTTTGACCCAGCAAGGCAGGTAGTTCTGAGTTTGAAGTTAGCCTAATCTATAGAAGGAGTTCCAGAACAGCCAGGGCTGTACAAAGACCCTACATCAAAAACCAAAACATTAAAAAGTAATTAGCTAGTTAATTAAAAATCAGATGTACCTGTCACATGCCTGCATCTTAGTGCTGGGAGGATAGGGGAGGACACATTGGGTCTTGCTAGTTATCAGGTCCCAGTCTTAAAGTAATAAGGCAAGGTAACAGAACTGTTTACTTGAGATCTTCCTCTAGCTTCCATACATGCACAGATGGAAGAACACATCCTCACACACCCATGTACATATACCACAAACACACTTGTGTACATAGACACACACAAATTACAATGAGAATTGCTATCTTTGTCATTTTTCTTTAAGTATAAAATTATTTTAAAATGAAAAGACTTTTAAAATAAGGCTTTTGGGTTTTTTGTTTGTTTGTAAGATTCATTCATTTATTATGTATACAGTGTCTGCTTGCATGCCCACAGGCCAGAAGAGGGTACCAGATCTCATTACAGATGGTTGTGAGTCACCATGTGGTTTCTGGGAATTGAACTCAGGACCTCTGGAAGAGCAGCTGGTGCTCTTAACCTCTAAGCCATCCTTCCATCCCTAAAATAAGGTTTTTTGTTGGGTTGGTTTGGTCTTTTGTTTTGTTTTGTTTTTCGAGGCAGAGTTTTCTCTGTGTAGCCCTGCTGTTCTGAAACTCACTCTGTAGACCAGGCTGGTATCACAAAATTAAATTTAAAAAAATATTTTAATGGCACAAGTGTTGCATTAGAAAAACTGAACTGTGTATTTACTAGAATATTATTTTTAATAAAATTTATTGTTAAGTGATTAAAAATTGAAAGAAAATATTAAATAGCAATTATCTCTGGATGAAACTATAAATTTTTAGTTCCTTTTTGTATTTGCCAGAATTCTAACTTGTCTACAATGAACATATTATTTTTAACAATTAAAAAAAATATAAAAAAGATGGCTCAGAGGTTAAGAGTACTGGATGCTCTTCCAGCTTCAATTCTCAGCCCCACATGGCCCAGTTCCAGGGGATCTGACACTCTTACATAGACATATATGCAGGCAAAACACCAATGAGAATTAAAAAAAAATCTATTATAAATAAAACAGTAAGTGCAAGCTTCACTTTTAAATTTATACCAATATAAAGAAGGCAGGAGAGAAACTCATGAAATATAGAATAAATATAACATAGTGGAATAGAGTTTTACTTGTAACAATCATATAACTGTATAGAATAAATTCCTAAAACCAAAATACATACATAGTCACAGACAGCTCCTGTTTTCAGAATGGAAAGGAGAAAAGGGTAAGTGACAGAGAAAGTAGACTATTGCCCCCAGCAAGAACACCAAATTGCAGATCTCATAATGACCTTCTCTGTCTACTCACTACTAGAGTACCATGGCAACTGAGAACCTCAGTATATTAAGAGCACTGAAAGAAAATTTGGAAAGCTACTGGGAAAATGAGGAAAACTTAGGCAAGCCAAATGAAAAATGCTAAAAGAAACATAAAATACCCTCACAGTCTATCTATAAGCAAAGCCATGAGCCATGATAGGAGTTGCAACTAGGCCAGTTCCATTCTTACCATGTTAACGCTTGATACAAACAAACTAAGAGAAGGAAAAGGCGTGTGGTTTTAATAATGGTTATTCTCAATGTAAGAACTGTAACAATGACAGTACATGTTTTCTGTAAACAAGCCTTTCAACATTAAATATCCAAGTTTTATGCAAAAGACTTTAATTCCTGATCAAAACATTTTATCAAGCCAGGCACAGTGGCACAAACCTGTAAATCTAGATTCAGGAGAGAAATGCAGTATGATCATGTGTTCAAAGACAGCCTGTGTTACAAAGTAACTTCAAAGCTTGCCTGAGCTTCATGGAAACATCCTGTTCAAAACTGTAACAAGAAAATTATATAAGGGTTGTATGATTATCATTCCAGCAGTTGGAGACTAAGGCAGGAGACTTTTGAGTTGAAGGCCAGTATAAGCTACATAACAAGGCCACGTCTCAAAGAAATTTATAAGCAAACATTTAAATCACATTGTATTGGTTGTGGCACATTTTATACTCATGAAAGCTCTTGCAGCTATTATTTAATTTTACCTCTATCATCAGGCTTTAATGAAGTCATTAGACTGATTAAAGTCACAAAATTCATGGAGTTTAAGTGAGATCAAGATAAAAAAATTCCCATTTGGTTCTATACCAAAAACAGTTTACCTATAACAAAAAAAGCTCTATAACAAAAAAATCTTCATAGATTTTTAACAAAAATGGCCATCTTCATCATGACTATAAAACTGACTACACTACTAGTGTTAAGTGCCAATGGTAAGTCTGCCTTTCTTTCTCCTTGCACCAAATAATCACTAGCAATCACACACTTATTTCCATGAATTAACTTCCTCTCAAACAAGTGTCTGATCACTATCACAAACAATATGGTGCAGGAGTGGGGTAGTAATACAATTAAGAAATCTAACAGGCCCAGATGTGGTGGCGCAAGACTTTAATCCCAGAATTCAGGAGAGAGAGGTGGGAGGATCACTATGAGTTTGAGGCCAGCAGGGTCTAAATAGTGATTTCCAGGCTATCTAGAGCCAAAAAAGAAAAAGGTTAAGTGAGGAGGGGTGGCAGGTAAGTGAGATGCCCAGCAGGTAAAACCACTTCCTACCAAGTCTGATGGCCTGAGTTTGTTCCCAGAGCCCAAACTGTAAAAAGGAAGAAGTTGTCCTCTCACTTCTTGTATACACAAGAGGAACACCTTTGCCTACTCCCACATAAATAAATAAATGTAAAAAAAAATTCTTCAAAAGAAATTCAAGAGATGTAAAATATAATGGGTGTTATTGCATATTTGTTTGAATAAATTAGAATCTAGTGTATACTAAATGAGATGAAAAATTTTAAGATTTATCTTTATTATTATTTTTGTTGGTTTTTCAAGACAGGGTTTCTCTGTAGCCTTGACTATCCTGGAACTCACTCTTTAGACCAGGCTGATCTCAAATCTTAGAGATCCTCCGGCCTCTCCCTCCTGAGTGCTGGGAATAAAGGCATGTGCCACTACTGCCTGGCCTACCTTTATCATTTTCAATATTGGGGGTGGGGATGTATATGTGCACCCTTAACCTATGAACCATCTTTCAAGCTTGACGTAAAAATTTTGAAATAGAAAGATGGAGAGTTTTGGCATATATGATGCATTGATTGCATAACATGTTAGGCCCACGATTTCAATCACAACACCAAAAAAAGTAGTTTATAAAAGTGTGCACAGTATGACCTCATTACAGTATAAAGAAATGTATATGGGACTGGAGAGGTAGGTGGCTCAGTGAGTGGTTAAGAGCACTGGCTGCTCTTGCAGAGGACTCAGACTCCGTTCTCAACACCCACACAATTGCCAACAACAGTCTATCAATTCCAGTTCCAAGGCCTCTAACACCCTATTCTAGCCTCTGCAGGCATAATGCATGTGGTATTCAAGAATACATGAAAGCAAAACACCCAAACACATAAAACATAAACAGTTAAAAAATAATAATAATAACGTAAGAAATGTGTGTGAAGCATGGCACAATAGTGAAATACTGGGGAGGGGGGTGCAGAAGCAGGAGGATAGAGGAGGATTGCTAGGGACAGGGAGGAATACATAGAAAGACCCTGTCTCAAAAAGAAAGAAGGATGAAGAGAAAGAAGAAATGCGCATGTGTATTGTGGATGTATATATAGAAGAGGATTCAGAAGAACTGGAGAAATCGTTCAGTAGTCAAAAGCACTTGCTGCTCTTTCAAGAGGGCTTGAGTTTGGTTCCGAGCGCCCACAGTAGTCAGGCAATGCATACCCACCTGTACTACAGTTCCATGGGATCTAATGCCCTTTGGATCTCTGAGGGCATCGCACTTATGCAGCATACACATATCCAAACAGACACACATACTCATAAAGAAAAATTAAAAAAAAAAAAAGAATTCAGAAGACCAAGGAGCGTATCAGCAGAGTAATCTCTGGTTGGTAGATATATAAGTCTTTATTAATTTTCTGTACTGTTTCTTAAATAAAACATTACTTTTCAAATATACTTTCTATCTTTTTGAAGTAAGGCTGACTGAATTAGAGACTCACTCAAAGAAATCCTAAATCTGACAGAATAGCTCACAGGACTCTTGACTAGTTTCCATATTTAGCCATGTGACCTTGGGAATAATAATACAATACCTGTCTCACTGGTTGTGCTAAAGATTAAGAATGAGACTCTACCCAAAACACAGCAGTGGCTGACAAACACTAAAGCACTTGTTGAATGCCATTTATTATTACAATTATTTTTCTATAATCAGTCACTAAAAAAAAATGACAAAGTTTTATTAAGGATGGGGTAGTACATCTCAATAACAGAACTAAATAAACAATGAGGCCCTTGGTTCAAGCCCAAGCACTTAAACATAAAAAAGATAATGTACACAATAGAAGAGGCTGTACCAGCAAAAAATAGGCCCCATCACTCAAAGCCAATTGTAGCACAAATTCTAATACCAGATTCTTTATGAACCTTACCTTAACATCACTATATCCAAGAGAGAAATATATGCACAGAACTTTGTATAATTTTTTGTTTGTTTGTTTTTAAGTCTACAGCAATGAAAAAGGTTATCTGGGAGCAAATTCCAAACTTACTCATACATTGATGTCACAGGAGAAACTACAGGTAATTTCTTATTTCAAAAGAGCTTCACCAGGCAATGGTGGGGTACATCTTAATTTCTAGCACTAAGAAGGCAAATTCTGTGAGTTCTGAGCCAAGTGTGGGCTACAGAGCAAGTTTCAAGACTGCTAGGGCTACACAGAGAAACCTTGTGTTGCATGAATTCTGGTTGTAATAAAAGAAACTCAGAGCCAGATATGGGGAAAGGCTGAAATATCAAAGAGAGGAAACACTACAGTCAAATCTCACCCAGGTATTTTCCATCTTCCTTCCTGGTCACTTCTAATGCTTCTTCTGTCTTCCTATGCTTTAAATACCTTCTTCCCTGAGCTGTACTACATCTAGGTTAAGATTAAAGGCGTGAGCTACTACTATTTGTAGTTGGACTTGAACTCACAGGAAGATCTCTGTCTCTAAGAGTTATGGGATTAAAGGTATGGGTCACCACTCTCAGTCTTCCCCTCCCCCAACCCCAAACTGGGATTAAAGGTGTGTGCCATCACTGCCTGGCTGTTCGGCTTAGTACTCAAAGAGATCCTCTGGATCCCCAAACTGGGATTAAAAGTATGAGTTACCACTGCTCTGTTAGCCCCTGAACTCACTGAGATCCAGAATGATCTCTGCCTCCCAAGTGATCTAATGGTGTGCACTACCTCTGCCTAGTTTGACTGTGGGTTGGTCTCTTGATATTCCAGGTTTTATTAAATATATAACATATCACCACATATCCCCTTTTGTGTCAGTCATAAAAATAAGAACCTATGTTTATAAAATATCTTAAATGCCATATTCTATGAATCTCTGAAGTATCTGAAGAAGATTTGTTCATCTAAAATATATCTGATCTTGGAAAATATATCTAATATAAGTCTAAGTTTGATTGTAATGTCTAACTACTACCTTGCATTTTTTATATCCTACTTGGTTGGTAGTAAAAACTTTCATCGACTAGCAATTTACATTACATTGTTAGATGAATTGTATATACCTTGAACAAGCATAGATATATGTACAGTAACAAAATGTCAACCTTATATCAATATACACACTTTTTATACAGAAAACCCAACCCAGTGTAAAATATTTAAAGCTAGTAATTCCTTTTTAAAAGTAGATTCAATAATCTACCCTTATATTCTATCATATCTGTATCCCCCTTTTCTTTCTTTTTTTTTAAAACAAGAACCCTGAATCTAATCTCTCTTGTTCAGCTTTTTTACCATAACCAATAACAATTTTTAACCAATTATCCTAAACAATGACAATTATCTACAACCCATTAAAAAACAAAAACACCCACCCCACCTCTTGGGAATGTAGGCGTCGTGTTTTTAAATTTATTTCCTGCTGTCTGGGGTATCTTTACAGGATCCTAAAAGAAAAGTTTTGTTAATTGTCAAGTCCTGAAATAAGTAGCTGTATCATTTGTTGTCCAATCTCTGCAAAATACAAAAGCACACGGCTTATCTCAAGTCCTGGCTAGAGTAATCTGTGAAGCTGGTTCATCTCAGCTAGCCACCATGAAATTGTCCTGAGCAGTTTGTACTAGTAGCTTGTGTGAAACCATGGTTGTAGGGCCCCATCTTCCTTTTAGATACTTCAAGTTCACAACTGGGCATTGTCATGGATTACGGCAGAAAATTGATAAGGGACTAAAGCCCAACACAACATTCAAAAGCTAAATATATAAGTATTTATTCAGCATAGGATTAGTAACAATAGAATAGTCCCTTATTTATAGTTATTCTTCTGTTCCATATCAGGTGGCTCTTCTGATATGACACAGAGATTTTTCATTTTCCTGTAACAAGTATGTTTGGGTTTAGAGAAAGAACGAGCCGCACTCCAACTCTAAAGCCAAGTTTAAATTATAATTAAACTGGAACTTCAACTTTTCTTACAAATAAAGAGATATAGAGGTTAAAAAATGAGATTTTTCCCTTATAGAGTATATTGGTACCAGTAGGTCCAATATTCTTTTGCTTCTGAATTTTTCTGGATAGCCTCCCTTCTGTTGTAGATGTCTAGCTGTCAAGGCCTTTTAACTTTTTGAAGATGGGTATTTCTGGTTTTCTATAAAGACAAAAACAAAAACCTGCCCCAACCCTTTGTTTTTTCTTACAACTTAAAGAATTGTAATAGGAGTAAATGAGCCATCAATTCTTATTTTCATGAAGCTTCTCCAATTCAAATTGAGTCTTTATTAATTTGATGGTATTCATAATTTTTCTTCACCTGTGGAAACAAAAGCAAAACCCCTTCCCCAACATAGCACATAGCCTGGTTTCCTTTCTGAGGTCAGTGCATCTTTGAAGTAGATGGGCTGATTAAGCTCAGCTGTATTTTCTACAGTTCAATGCCTTTCAGCAGCTGTTGTTCCTTTCTCATTAGCATTAAGAAAATTCGGGAGCTGGAGAGATGGCTGAGAGGTTAAGAGCACTGACGGTTCTTCCAGAGGTCCTAAGTTCAATTCCCAGCAACCACATGGTGGCTCACAACCATCTATCTTAAGATCTGTTACCCTCTTCTGGCACACAAGCATAGTGAAGGTAGAATGTTGTATACATAATAAATAAAATCTTTTTTTAAAAAAAAAAAAGGAAAGAAGAAAATTCAAAGTTAATAAAGCGTTATGTAGTCTATTTCTAGGGGTCTTTGTTATTCCTTCTATTTATTTAGCATCTCCTTTAGAGTTCAATTTTATCTCTATGACTGCTTGCACAGTACAATTGTATGGTATTCCTGTAATATGCTTTATAATAAGCAAAAAATTGTTTCATTTTACTAGAGACATAAGCTAGTCAGATTTTTTCTATTTTTTTTGTTTTATTTATTTATTTATTTTAAAGATAAAACACGATTGGCAAATTCTTAACCAAATTAAACAAAAAAGGGAAGATCTACTTCAATAAAACTAGAAATTGAAAGGCAAACATTATAACAGATATGAATGAAATTCCAGAAAATTATAAGGACATACATTATAAATGTGTTTCAATAAACTGAAGAATCTGAAAAAACTGGTGAATTTTTAATAGCAAAATTAAACCTAAATTCAATGAATGATTTTAACAAATGCATACTTTGTAACTTGCTTGAAATACTAATAAAATAGCATTGTCAGTCTTAATTTGTACAGGTATTCCCATGAGGGCCATAACTTCTAGCAAATGTGTGATTACAGAATCAGCCTTATCTGAACTCAAAGCAGTTGCCCATTGGAATACTGAGAACGTATCTATTGTATGATGTACATATCTTAATTTTCCAAATTCTGTAAAATGAAATACATCCATCTGCCAGATTTCATTTCTATGTATACTTTTAGGGTTACTGCCTACTGGCAATGGAGTTTGGTTATAGAAGAAACAAATAGGACATCTTTTTACAATTTCTCTGGCTTATTGCCAAGTGATAAAGAAATCTTTTTTTTTAAATCCTTTGCTATTGATGTGATGTTTTCTATGAAACTCTGAGTTCTCTAGCACATTTTATATTAATAATTTATAAATTTCATCATTACCTTGTGCTAAAGAACCTGGAAAACCCATATAGGATCGAATGTGTGTTATATAGAAGGGATGAGCCTAAGTCCTGATTATTTCTTGTAACTGAATAAATAATGAAGTTAAGTCTGACGCATCTTTAATAAAATCAGCAGTTTCAATGTGTAAAACAACTCTTTCTGCATACTGAGAGTCAGTGACTATATTGAGAGCTTTGGTATAATCCATTAATACATCACAATAGCATATAATTCTGACTTTTGAACAGAATTATAAGGGCTTTGAGCCATTTTACTTATATTTTCTGATTTGTAACCTGACTTTCCTGATTTGTTTGCATCAGTATAAAATGTAGAGGCTCCAGAAATTGATTTATCTCGTACAACATGAGGAAGAAACCAATTAGTTTTCTTTAAAAATTCAATTCTTTTGCTTTGAGAATATTGGTTGTTAATACCTCCCAAAATATTACTGCAGGCTCTTTGCTAAGGTTCACTTTCTACCCATAATTGGTCAATTTCTTCATTAGTTAAACATACAACAATTTATGCTGGGTCCATTCCTGTCAATTAATGAAGTCTTAATTTTCCTTTAAAAGTCAATTTAGAAATCTTTTCCACATGTGTCTTTAATTTTTTACTTGGTTTATGTGGTAGAAATGTCCATTCCAATATAACATTTTCCCTTTGCATTAAAATTCCTGTAGGAGAATGCAAGATAACTTAAGAGGGCAAGATAACTAGGATGCAATTAAGGTCTGGATCCACATGATCCACATTTGCATCATGTAATTTCTTTTCTACAAAAGTCAATTCTCTCTCAGCTTCAGGTGACAATTCTCTTGGACTATTGAAGTTCTTGTCACCATTTAGGATCTTGAACAAATTATCCAGTTCATCATTTTTTATTCCAATAGTGGGTCACAAATTGGCCAGGTCTCCCAGTAATCTTTGAAAATCATTAAGTGTCTTTTATATCTCCTGATTTGTACTTTTGGGGTCTAATTTTTTGTTGGCCTATTTTGTAACCTAAATAATTAATGGAATCTCCCCTTTGTATTGTTTCAGGGGCTATTTGTAATCCCCAAACAAGCAAACTTTTTTTCACTTCTTTAAATATTTTTTTCTAAGGTATCAATATTTGAATCAACCAATAAGATGTCATCCATGTAATGATAAATTATAGATTGTGGAAATTTGTTATATATTTGTTCTACTGGCTTTTGTACAAAATACTGGCACAGAGTGGGGCTATTCAGCATTCCTTGAGGGAGGACCCTCCACTGATATCTCTTTACAGGCCGAGAATTGTAAGTAGGCACTGTAAGGGCAAATTTTTCTTTGTCTTGTTCTTGTAGAGGTATTGTTAAGAAACAGTCTTTTAAATCAGTAACTAAAATAGGCCATTCTTTAGGTAACAGAGAAGGCAAAGGAATTCCTTGTCTTGAAAAAAATACCAAAACAAATGTAAACAAGAAAGAGGGAGGGAGAAAGGGAGAGAGAGAGAGAGCAAGCTTCAAAATTCTTCTGAAGAGTCAAACATCTTACAGGCAATCATATCTAAATTTTCAAAAGATGAGAGGTAGGAACATAATTTACTTTCACAGAGCCCACTTTGTCTTTGAACCCAGGCTATGGTACATCTTCCTCCCAATTTATGTGCATTCAGATAAGAATAACTAGAGATAGTTCCACATAAAGTCCTTACCTGACCATTCAGAATTTTGACCACATTATCTTAAGATGTTTATGAGAAAATTGAGATGGAGTTTCAAATATAAACACAAAGTGGTTTAAGAATCACAGTACCCGGGCTGGAGAGATGGCTCTGCAGTTAAGAACACTGACTGTTCTTTGGAGGACCTGAATTTGATTTCCAGCATCTATATGGCAGCTAACAACTGTCTGTAATTCCAAGATCTGACACCCTTACACAGTTATACATGCAGGCAAAATATCAATTCACATAAAATAAAAATAAAATATTAAAAAAAAGAATAACAGTACCCTAAGAGGTTAAAGACCAAAATATAGGGAATAACTTGCTTCTACCTCAACTTTAAGCAGGAATTCAGTATTTCAGTTAGCAAAACTGTTTACAATCATGTTTGATAGCATGGATTGACATCATGTGGTGCATTTTAAGTATGCAGGTCCATCTGACCTTAAGTGGCATCAAAGAAACTACCAAAACTAAAACAAATAAAACAATTCTGTTAGATGCCACCAAATCACATACATACTAGTTACCAAAATTAAAATGTACAGATTTAGTCTTTTAACAGTTTTCTTTTGAAATGTTCAATTAATTATTTTCAGAGATATCTCATCCTAACTGAAGCTAATAAGCCCAGATTGATCTTATCTAAGATTAAAAAGCTTAAGCAGCTCTTCAATGAGACTTCCCAGTTTCCATAAAATTGTAACTATTTCTTAAGCCCTTATTTTCAAATACTTGGATGATAAAGTTTAGGAAGTGAATTATCCAGTCTTTCAACAACTCTGGAAAAACATAATGCATGTCTTCTTCATCCCTACAAAAGTCAAATTTTAATCCTGCTTATTAATCAGATCACTAAGATGTTCACTTAGCATCCAAGATCAAGATCACAGCAATTACTCCATTTTGTTTCAGATGACTCTACTAAACACTTGTGAGGAATAGGCCTGTCCTCTTAACCTCTATCATGCATGAAAGATCAGGCTACTCATTCTAGAAGCTGCTAGTAAACTCAATCAGTTTATACTTAGTATTCAAAGAGTGAAAGCAGTACCTCAATCATCATCTTCATTTTTCAGAGAAAATGAGTTCAAGAAAAAAATAAGGATTGTCAATGGTCACATACAATATAATAAGCTATAGATGTCATAGAAGTTTTTCTATCAAAAAAGAAAAAAGAATTTAAATTATTCCCAAAGACAATGTCATATCCACAGGTTAAATGAATTAAGGAAAAAATCTTGTTCTATTTGGAATATTGGCTAAGAGGTCAGTGGAAACTAGAAACTGCCCTTTTCCCCAGGCTGCTGACCACACTCTTGGCCATGAGCAACAACCATGAGAGTTCTGGCAAAAATGAGGTATCCAAGATATTGCAATCATGCCTCTGACCACACAGCCTCTGCCTGACAACCATGGGCCTTGGGAATGGCTTGGCATCTATATACTGCCTCAGAATAGCATCAGCTAAGTTTCCTGTAATAGCATTTATTGCACCATTGCCAAACCCAATGTCCTAATTCAACAAATGAACACTGTTTCACATAAAATTAAGTTGGGCAAATTTCTCAAAGAGCAATGTGACTCTAAAGATTTAGCCCTAACCTAGTCTTTCTCAATAGGGGATTATGACATTTTAAAATTAATTCTTGGTTGTGTGAGATGATATACTACATTATAAAAATAGTGGTGATGGTAGTGTTGAAAGAGGGTCTCTCTATGTAACCTTGGATGTTCTGGAACTCACTCTGTAGACCAGGCTAGCCTGGAATTCAGAGATCTGCCTGCTTATGCCTACTGAGCACTGGAATTAAAGGAATGCACTACTACCTCCTCTAGTCCTATTGTAAAAGTTTTAGTACCACCAGTCCACTGTCCTCCAAATGTGAGTAGTCTCAGCAGTTGACAACTCCCACACACTTCCAAATGACTTTTAGGGGGACAATACTACAGCACTAATCTAAGAGTAAAACTAAGTGAATCATAAAGTAGCAAAGTATGTTTTCATAAAGTTCTAATTTCTAGTTCTAATTTCTAGTCCCTGATACTAATTCTTCTTTAGGACCTGAAGTTAGGTATAATACTTTGTTCATTAACTCCAGAAAACCAATATCAGAAATACTCATAAAAATTAAAAAAAAAAAAAAAAAAAAAGCTGTAAGGTCAGGTAACAGAGTAAAACAATTACAAAAATGCAACTCTCAACCTTAACCAAGTTATTTCCCCTCATCAGACCTCAGTTTTCTCATCTACTAAAACAAAAGCATTCGGCTAGTCATCAAGGTAGTAAGTATATGCTTGTAAAGGAGGGAGGCCTAAGCCCAAGTTGAAGGTCAGCCTAAGGAATAAGAGATCCTGTTTTAACAAACACATAAAAAATAAAAGCACTAAACTTATGTGAAGTTATCTGCTTCATTACACGTCCCAGAAATCATGAAGCACAGCATAAGTTGCTTTACTCTTTTGACATCTACATAGCTTAAATGGGAGCGATTACTAATATATACTAACTGCTTCAACTTACAGAAGCGAGGATTCCAAGCCCCATGGATAACAATAAAAAAATTATCAGAACAAGTAATTTGAAATTTTACTGTATGAAATTTTACTGTAGAGCCAATATTCTGAGTATACAAAAAGCCTAATTATTTTACGATCCATTAATAACAGACTATTAAGAAAATAACAGTAGCAGCCCCTGCCCTAACTGTGTTTATCTAGCTTTGAACTATAATATTTACCCTCAGTGTACATTAGAATCATCTGGATAGCATTTTGCTTGTTCTACTCTGTGTGTGTGTGTTAATTTCTAGAGATGGTATTTATTTCCTAAGGTTTACTCACAAATGAATGATAAACAGATCTGACCAAACTCTTTAAACCTAAGAACTGAAAAGCAAATGACTAAACTAGTTATATCTAATCAACCACAATCAAAGGGCTTAGTCACTCACCCAGTACCCCAGCACTCCAATAACTTTAACACTCCAAAGGCCAGAGAGGGAAAATTAGAAGTTTAATGTCAGTCTGGGTTACATAGTAAGTTTGAGGCCAGCCTGAGTTAGATAAGACCATGTTCCAGGGCAAAACAACAATAACAAAAAACAAAACAACAACAACAAAAAAACCAGTTACTTCAACATGAGTGAGCTGGCACACAGTTTTAATACCTGCTCTTAGAAGGTAGAGTCCAACCTGATCTATATAAGAAGTTCCTGTCCAATCAGTGGTAATGGAACCCTATCTCAAAACACAAACAACAAAACCCACAAGGGCTAAGGATGTAGATCAGTGGTTGAATATTTACCTACCATGTATAAGGCCCTGTGTTCAATCTCTACCACTGATGGGGGTGGAGGGAAGACTACAAATTTGGCCAAATTTGTAAAATTTGCAAAATTCCTATCAATCAATGAAAGTTACAACACTGTTAATCAACGTACAGCAGAAGCTGAAATTCCTCAACCTAACTTTCATTCACTGGATCATATTGAAGGAGCTAGCGTGTATAAAGAATGGAGAGAAAGCAGAGAGGAACACATAGGAAAAGGTACTCCCCAAACCCACAAAGTGCATAATCTCCTATTCATAGAAGGTGTGCTCAATGAAAAGAGGTGATCGTAATATGCTCTTATTCCTTTAAGAATACGAGAGTGAAAATAACAAGTCAGAGGAAATAAATAAAATTCAGTAAATTCATGAATCAATTCCTCTCACCTCATGGCCAAACCATCCTGTAAAGTAGAGATCCCTAAATCAGAGAGCGTATCTGAGCTGACAGAAGCTGGTGACAGGGAGCCCTCCTTCTCCTCTAGTAGGTCCAACTTCACCAGGTTACTGATCTCATCTTCCGAGTTGTCTTCAGACACAGACCCAATTATGAAGCGGGAGTGCTGGTTCAGCTCCAGACCTTTGGCCAACGGAGATGGTTCATCCATTATTCTTTCAAAATAAGCTCTCAGAGCTGTGGGAAAAATGAAGAGAAAAGTAAACTATAGGCAATAACATATGGTAAGGACACTCACGAGAGTAAGTCATAAACCACAAGCGACCCCCGGAAAGCAGATTGACTGAATCTGAGAACTGGCTTTCTTGGCTATTCTATTCTGTTTCCTCCAAGAGAGGAAAAGAAAGATAGCAGTAACTATGCTTATGAATTAAAAGGTTTTATTTTCCTCAAAGAAATATTTTTCACACTCTATAAAACATTCTCCATCTCTTCTCTAATGCAGTGATACTGAGGGATAATTAATGATCAATGGGAACCCTTCACTGTAAGCTAAAGATGTTGTGAGACTATGACTCATCTGTAGCACTGTAGGTAGTGAGTGCTAAGAGTTTAGGGAGACTGGCAATTGCTTGAAACTCAGTGTTAAAACTATATAATGATCACTTGGTTCCAAACAGCATATAATGAAAACTCATAAATTTTATTAAGCACACATATTTAAAGTAAAACAATAAACAAAAACCCTTGTGTTTTCATGAGGTTTTTTTTTCTCTCAAACTTAATATTTTAAAAATCTACCCCCAAATGTTATTTTTGTTGTTCAATTCGGTACACAGATTTGGTATAGGAAGTGAATCTACCACCAAATTTTAAATCTTTATTCAAAGTAACTGATGTATCTTCTCAAACAATGTATCTCTCTAGATACTGGACCTTACTAGTCAAGATTTGCTATAGTCAATAGCTAACAAACAAACTTAACCAAAATAGTTACCAGTTCAAAGCCCCATAACAAGAAAACACCAAACTAAGTAAAAAGTATTCTGTTCCTTCAAATATTTATTTTAAAAACTTTAAATCACCCAGGCATAGTGGCATGCACCTTTAATCACAGCACTCAGGAAGCAAGGACAGGTGGATGGATCTCTGTGAATTTGAGAACAGCTTGGTCTACAAAGTAAACAGCCAGGGCTATAAATCAATATATCAACTCAATACTAAACAATTTGTGGCTTAACCAATCATTTTAACTTATAAAATGATTGCCAATCCTAATTTTAAGGTGTTCTATGATAAGTTACTATTAGAAAGCAATATTTATTGATAACTTTTCTGATATTCGTCATTGTCAGATATTAAAGTATGTGAAGAGCAATATTTAATCATATCAGACAAGAAATGTCAGTGTTTTGGTAGAGGGTGGTCATAGTTCTGAGGATTAAACTCAGGCTTTCACCTGTTAAAGCAAGTGCTCTGCCACTGAGCAATACCCTCTGCCCTCTCTAACTTTATTTGCTAGTTTGTTTGTTTTGAGACATAGTCACACCAACTTGCTCAGGTTGACCCTGAACTTGCTCTTTGGACCAAGCTAGCTTTGAAATATGATTTTCCCTACTCAGCCTCCCAAGTCACTGGGATTATGTGCCTCTGCCACCAGAAATTTCCTAAATGTGTGAAAATAACAATGAGTATGTTAAAATTACACATTCACCATTCTTTTGGTGTGATATGAAAATCAGTTTATCTGTTTAGAGACAAAAATAGCAATTTCAAATGCTAGGATAGTAAAGTTCTTCAAACTATAATTCCTGGATCCAAAGCTGCTTGATGGAGAACCTGTAAGAGTTCAAATTCTTGGGCCTATCTTAGACCAGCTGTTTCAAAAGCTCTAAGCTGAGGTATAATAGTGCAGCTTAACAAAACCTAAAGTTTAAGAAGCACTGT
Organism: Sigmodon hispidus; assembly: GCA_004025045.1. Lineage (NCBI taxonomy): Eukaryota > Metazoa > Chordata > Mammalia > Rodentia > Cricetidae > Sigmodon > Sigmodon hispidus. The sequence goes on from PVIH01001337.1 coordinate 206,081, forward strand.
GCTGCAAAAAAGAAACCCAACAATAACAAATTGCCAGGAATAAGAAATATATAAGGGAAAATAAGAAAAAAAAATCTGTGAACATTCTGAAAGGAAGCTGAGGAATACTTTAACTTTTATTTTCAAAACCAGCATGAATAAATTTAGAAATAAGACAATGGTGGGGAGGGTAAAGAAGTATAAAGGGAAGGAGCAGAGGAAAATAAAAAGGGTAACATTGGAGAAATAAGACATCACTTTTCTGCTATGTATCTAGACTTAAACATATCTGTGTGTATACATGCATATATATGACATGTACATAGAAAATGAGTATTTGAGGTGAGAAAATGGAACCAATAATGGTAGAAAAGGACTGGAAAGGGCAGGGCAAGAATGGACTTGAGCAATATACAAAGACAGATATGCATGATAAATGTCAAAATGAAACCCATTACTTATACATTAAAATAAAAAAACAAAAATAAAATATGAAAGTTCTAGGTCAGGAGTAACTCTGGTAAAGAACTTGACTAACACACAGGAGGTCTTGTTTCAAACCCCAGATTTGGAAAAAATTGTCTAAATTTACTATACATTTATATTATAATAATCAATCAATCTTTCTTTCTTTCTTTCTTTGCCTCCAAATCGTATGGAGTTCAGTCTAAAAGAAAACCAAATCATTAGAAGAAAAAAAGAGAGTTAAGGAATAACAGGAAAAGAAAAGGGGACATTTTAGTATCCTGAACACTTTAAAGAATATTAAGATACAGAAACAGAAAATTAATTTGTTGGGAGAGGGCAATGAAGAGACAGCATCTCATAGTCAGGCTAACCCCAAACTTCTGCCGCCAAGTTTGTTTTGTCTCGCCTCTACCTCCCAACAGCTGGGACTACAGGTGTCTACCAACACACCTGGCCTACAGCTGTCTTCACAAGGGAACTGAGGCACACACATAAATGAACACCCTATCTTATAATCTGGCTAAAATCTGGTGGTCACAAAAATAAAATTTATAAGCAAGTAATGATTCTTTGAAATCATGGAAAGCCCTCATAATAAAACAGGGTCCCTGGGCTGATGAACAAAAGACTCAACACAGCCAGCTTCAAGGTGTCCTCTCCTAGCTGCCAGTACCAGGTGGCCTTTTCTAAGGGCTGCACAGAATGAAGCAGCTGGGTGTTTAACAGCTCTGATGCCAGTCCAGCAGCAAGCACTTGAATGGAACACCGATCCCCAGGACAAGCATGCACACCACCAGGAAGGGAGGTCATGCCTGGAAAATCACTGAGTAGCCGCCCAGACACTCTAGAAGCTACCACAGCCTGTCCCCTTTCCATTGATTCTAGTCCTAATTAGAGAAAGCAGTGGGTCATCACCATGGTCAGACTTCTTGTTCACTTGCCAATATTCTTTGTGAAGACAACAGAAACCCCACAGTTGAATATCTTAGCACATGAAAATGTTTATTACATTGTAAACATCAAAAAGTATTATTTGAAACTGACCTCTTATAATTCTTATTGTCTCAGCAGATATCCGCCTCCAAAAAGAACTAAACAAAGAGAAAACGGAGATTGAAGGTTGCTTTTTTGTGTTTGCTTTTTTAATCTCAAATTTTTATCAATTCCAGTTTTATTTGATATAGAAATAGTACAGAAATAGTAAAATTCAAAATTTTATGTTTTCTCGTAAATACAAAGTTCAGTAGCTTGTACTTATGAAAAACAAAAGCATTTCATATTCAAAAACTTATTATTTCTAAACACACTAAACAAACTTATCATTTCATAAAACAGCTTTTCTGAAAAAACTATAGTCAAAATCAATGCATTACACTTATTACTTTTAACACTTTATTAAAAACAAGGAAATAGGAAAAAAATAACTGATCTTGTAAAATTCAGGTTGAGAATGTTTCCAAATAGTCATAAGTATCCACAAAGACTAGAAACCAGGGAAAAAGCATTCACATTATACAAAATCCCTAAACTGTAAAGGGCCAAAAAAAAGTCTCTACTTCCCAAATCCTAGGTTTACTTCTAGGCTAAAAACTTAAAAATATCCAGAGAAGAAATTCTCTATTTTGGTTAAGTATAAGAAACACATAGGGTGGGGCTGAAGAGATGGCTCAGAGGTTAAGAGCACCCTCTGCTCTTCCAGAGGACCTGGGTTCGATTCCCAGCACCCACATGGCAGCTAACAACTGTCTGTAGTTCCAGTTCCAGGCAAACACCAAGGCAAATAAATAATAAATAAATAAAGTTTTTTTTTTTTTTAAAAAAAAAAAAAAGAAAAAGAAACACATAGGGCTGGAGAAATGGCTCAGTGGTTAAGAGCACTGACTATTCTTCCGGAGAACCTGAGTTCAATTCCCAGCATCCACATGGCAGTTAACAACTGATTGTAACTCCAAGATCTGACACCCTTACACAGTTATACATGCAAACATCAATTCATATAAATTTATTTTTATAATAAAATATTTTTTTAAAAAAAGAAACACCTAGAAGCTTTGCAAAACTACCCATTACAGCCAGACCTCTGGCCTATGCCTGCAGTCCTAGCATTTAAAAGGTAGTGAAAGGAGGACCAGGAATTCAATTACCCTTGGCAACACATAAAGATCTAGACCCAGTCAAGTCTGGACTATATGAAACCCTGTCTCAGAACAAAAAATTAAAAAAAAAAAAAACTTCTAAAATACCCATGTGTAAATTCCACTCCAATTCTACTAAATCAGATCTGCAGTTGGAGGGGATAAATGAATTATCTTTATTTTTATTTTATGTGTAGGGGTGCTATGCCTGCGTATACAGCTGTACATCACTTGTATGACTGGTACCCATAGAAGCCAGAAGAGGGCACTGGATTCCTGTACTGGAGCTGCAAGACCATTATGAACTATCATGTGGATGTTAGAAATAGAACTAGGGTCCTCTGAAAAAGCCATTATGCTCTTAATTACTAAGCCATTTCTCCTGCTCCAGATTTTTTTCTTTTTTCTTTTTTTTAGGATTTATTTTTATTATGTATACAGTGTTCTGCCTGCACGTATATCTGCATGCCAAAAGAGGCCACCAGATCTCATTATAGATGGTTTTGAGCCACCAAGTGGTTGCTAGGAATTGAACTCAGGACCTCCGGAAGAGCAGTCAGTGCTCTTAACCTCTGAGTCATCTCTCCAGCCCCAACCCCTAGATTTTTTTAATTGGTTCCTTTGAGAGTTTCAGAAAACATACTTTGATAACATTCACCCTATCCTAGATATCCAGCCCCCGACCTTTTCTAAAACATAAAAGGGGTGGTTCAGCAAGTAAAAACACTTGTAGCAAATTTGCAATCTGAGTTCAATCCCAGAACCCATATAGCAAGTTGTCCTCTGACCTACACAGGCTTTTATACACACACACACACACACACACACACACACACACACACACACACACACACTTTGCTAATAAATTAATGTTTGTGTTTATTTTTAAAAAAAAAAGGAAAGAAAAAAAGATTTAGCTCTTGGTGGGAAGCTAACTAGATAGATAGCTCTGTAAAATGTACTTGCCAGGAAGCCTGAAGAGTTGAGTTTAATCCCAGGGACCCACATAGTACAAGGACTCCTGAAAGTTGGTTTATACACACACAGATAATAAATATATGAAGATATTATGTGATTTGGTTGTTGATTAAGTGGTTATAGACACTCATTTTCTTGAAAAGCAGGAAAGTACTCAGTAACTAGTTAAATCCAATAAACCAAAAATCCTTAAATCTCCAAACATTTCACCTGTGCACACAAAAAAACTAAATAAAGAAGGACTGGTTGAGATTCTGTTTCAGAAGCTTCACATTATATTTGATTTCCCTGCAACTAGTTACCAGCCTGATAAAAGGCTAATTTTATTCAGAAAAAAATCAAACAGTTTTTAGACTGGGGTACTCTATACTGAAGTTGGATAAATTAAGTACACTTATTAAGACCTCACAAGATGTTTGCAGAGTCTGAACAGCTGAAGCACTGAGGTGGGGTGGAAGTGCTAGGCAATTACTAGCAGGGACCTTACCCTAATAAAGGCTGAATATCTAGCTTCCCACCCAGATCATCCTGCAATGCAGTACCAGTCAGTAAGACCCACTCACATTGTCACAAACTCCAATAATCTCTTCAATCCACCTTCTGAAATGTAATTGGCAATTAATTATTACCAGATGTCTGATAAAGTATCCAAATGAAAGAATTAAGAACAAATAACTACTTGTAAAAACAAAAATAAACCATGTAATCAAAGAAAAACAAAATGTAAGAAGGAAAGAAAAAGGCAGAAGGGCTCAGTTTCATTTTTGTGACTAGCCCTCCCATCCCCAGTCATATAACCCTAGTACAAACCTGAGAAAATAACAGACAAATCTGAACTGAGTGAGAGTCTATAATATAAATACTAACCAGTCTTCAGAATTTGAAAGTTATTTGGAAAGGCTACAAACTTCACAAACCAGAAATTAAAGTGCATAACCACCAAATGCAAGGCAATGTCATGACCTAGCAACCCAACAGAAAAGCAATGAGGCTGGGAGAGGTCAACTATGAAAAATGTCTGCAGCAAACAATACTCCATGAATAGTAATTTCTTCTGTTTCTTTTCTGTGTTGGCACTGAATAACTTAGGGCCCCCAAATGCTATGGAAGTGTCCTGCTAGTGAGTACACTCCCATATTCAAAGTTAGCTTCTTAAGTTTGATAAAGATACAGGACCATGTGAGCTGTTCAAACTGAGTAAAGCTCAGTCAAAGGTGTGCAGGACCTCTGTAGAATATTTTCACGTAAATATTTCAAGTACTTCCTTAAAAAGTCTGAAGTCCACTGATTGGTGGTGGTGCACACCTTTAGTCCCAGCACTCGGGAGGCAGAGGCAGGTGGATCTCTGTGAGTTTAAGGCCAGCTTGGCATACAGAGTGAGTGCCAGGACAGGCTTCAAACCTACACAGAGAAACCTTGTCTCAGAAAACAAAACAACTCCCTGGCCCCTCAAAAAAGTATGAAGATCTAAAGAACTATCATTATTATCCAAAAAGATCTAAGAGAAAATATCACATAGGTAAACATGAATGGTGTATATATCTTTTCTTTTTTCTTTCTTTCATGAAGAGCAGGTACCATCACCTTGACCTAAAGGTGTGGCCTCTTGCCCAGCACAGATCTGGGATTCACCTGTGATGACCATTGAGGCTACAGAATTAGGGGTGTGGTTGGAGGGCAGCTTAAGATCGAGGTGCACATACACAGAAGCCCCTTCTCTTTCCTGTTCACTCTTGGATGGAGGACCTGACTTCAGCTCCAGCTTCGAGGACCAGTCCAGCCTTCCAGGAACTGCACAACTGTTTAACCTCTTGTATCAGTGAGTCTCCCCTCAGAACCCCCTAAATAAAAAATACTCTTCTTTATCAGCTGCCAGTGATTTGCAATAGTAGTTTTTTGTTGTTGCTGTTGTTTTTTCTTCAAGACAGGGTTCTTCTGTGTTGCCCTGGCAGTCCTGGAACTTACTCTGCAAACCAGGCTGGCCTCAAGCTCACATAGAGCTACCTGCCTCTGCCTCTCACATGCCATCACTGTTAGGTGCATTTTCTTTAAAGAAATATTTTTAAACAAATATACAGGGCATGGTGGCACATGCCTGTGATACCAAATTCCAGGCTAGCCAGGAATACACCAAAAGACTCTATCTCAGAAAAACAAACATAAAGAAAAAATAACTAGTAATAATTCTTTTATTGGTTTTTATACATTATCTCACTATTACTCAGACTGTACTCAAGTTTGTGAGCTCAAGCAGATGATCCTTCTACTTCAGTTTACAGTAAGGAATAATTGTGTTAGTATTTATATGCTGCATTTGTTCATTTGTGTGTGCCCATACGCAAGTATGTGTAGAGATTAAAGGACAACCTGTGGGAGTCAGTTCCTCTTCCCACTTTTGTCCTGGGGTTGAAACTAAGGTTCTAGGGCTTGGCCAGCGGGTGTTATTGATAACAGTTCACTTGTCCACAAATAATTCTTAAAACTTAAAAACAGTGACATTAGGATCATATCACTCCTAGAAGTATATATTTAAATATTTTTAATTTAAAGTTAAAAACATAATCACAGCAATAAGAAAAGCTAACAATAAAAAGATGTAAAAAATGTATTTAAATCAAAGATATAAACAATAAGAAACAAACAAAAGAAGTTAAAGAGCCTACAAAAAAAGGTCCAAATATGAAAAACAGCTCCCAAAAGAACAAAATTAAGAGCAAAAAATATATATAATTAATGTAACAATTCAATAAAAATTTCCCAGTATGAGGAAATGACTGTCAGATTAAGAATGTCCACTAATGAACTGTATGTGTAGCTCCATAGTAGAGCTCTTGCCTCGCTTCCGTGAAGTCCTAGGTTCAATCCTCAGATTAAAAAAAAAAAAGTCATAAAGTACCTATAACAAAAAAGAAAAACAGATCCCAAAGAAAATGAACACAAGAAGATTTGGTAAACCAGGCAGTGGTGGCCTTTAATCCACCACTTGGGAGGGAGAGGTCAGCCTGTCTACAGAGCAGATTAGCACAGAGAAACTCTGTCTTGAAAAGAACAGAGCAGCACTAGGGAGTGTAATGAAGAAGAGGAGAATTTGATAAGCTTCCAGAGAGGGAAAATTGCATCTTCATACAAATAATTAAGAATCAGAATTGGACATAGTGGGCACTTGGGAGGCAGAGGCAGGCTGATCTCTGTGAGTTTAAGGCCAGCTTAGTCTACAAAGTAAGTTACAGGGCAGTCAAGGCTACACAGAGAAACTCTGTCTCAAAAAGAAGAAGAAATAAAAATCAGAATGCTGCTGGGCCAGCTGTGGCAGGCTTTTAATTTCTGCTACTCAGGTGGCTGAGGCCAGACAATTTTAAATTTAAGGCCTTCCCTGGACTACAGTGAGTTCAAAGCCCAAGTACAGGCAGACCCTATCTTACTTTTTAAAAAAGCTCAGGTATCGAGGGGTTAGGGATACCACAAGAACATGGCATTGCAGAATAAACTGTTGGGCATTTATGAGAACTCACAGAGATCAGGAAACCTGTAAGGAATGACCTAGGATCTCTGTATATCATGTTATGGCTAGTAGCTTGGTGTTCTTAGATTCCTAAAAATAGGAGTAATGGCTATTTCTGACTCTCTATCTGCTTGTAAGACCCTTTTCCTCCTTCTTGGCTGCCTTCTCCAGCCTTGATGTGATGGAATGTGTCTGGTCTCACTGTAGCCTGTTATGCTGTGTTTGGTTGATGTCCCTGGGAGGCCTGCTCTTTTCTGAGATGGGGGTTGGGGGTAGAGGAGAAATTGTAGTCAAGATGTAATATGTAAAATAAGATGCACACCTTTAATGTTAGCACTCAAGAGACAGAGGCAAGCACAGATTTCTGTGAGTTTGAAACCAGCTTGGTCTACATAGTAAGTTTCAGGACAGCCAGGGCTTCACCATGAGACCCTGTCTCAAAACAAAAACCAGCTATTACTGGGATGAGTAAGAAATCATTTTTTTTAAGATTTATTTATTTATTATGAATACAGTATACAGAAGAGGGTACCAGATGTCATCATAGATGGTTGTGAGCCACCATGTAGTTGCTGGGAATTGAACTCAGGACCTCTGGAAGAACAGTCAGTGCTCTTAACCTCTGAGCCATCTCTCTAGCCCCAAGGGATGAGTAAGAAATCTTAAATAGAAATATGAATCACATATTTTTACAACCATGTTAAATGGGGAGAGGGGACATAAGTAACTGAACCAAAAAAATGTCCTAATTCTTAGAATAAGCAGAAGTACTTATAGGTTTTCAGCTTAGTTTGAAATTGACCAATACACACAGCACAGTAAAGTAAATGTGGCAAATGTTAAAAATTGATGAATCTAGGTCACAGGAACATTGGTGTCCATTGCACTATTATTGGTAAGATGAATTTTCTTTTAGGTATAAAGTTAAAATATTTACCTCCCCATGTATTCTTTCTCAGAATACCACTAAAGGCTATACTCCACCCAAATGAGGGAATAAACCAGAAGTGTGAAAGATGTGGGATATGAATTCTCCAGGAGCGAAGAGACAGTAAAGAGAATCCCTAGGGTTGATGATGAGGAGGGAGTCCAGGATGACCATTAAGAGGCAGATGCAAGAGACAAGCAATTTAGGCTGAAAGAGAAGTCCAAGAGAGATTTTATAGATAAAAAAATTAATGGACTATCTGGCTCATCACTGTCCTGAGAGATTTAGAAAACTGGTGAAGAATTAATATATGGTAAACTTCCAGAAAGCTAACAACAGAAATAAAAAACATTACCTCCAAAGAGTTGTACAGGAAAAAAAAAAAATCACAGGATACAACTAAATCCTACATAGCATTTACATATTCATAATGTAAACTTCTTGATTAAAAATAAGGCTATAAAGTAACTCATCTAGGTGGAGAGTTGGTGGATATAGGAAAGATAAAGATGAATAGTGAGGGTAATGAGTCGTTTGAGAGCCAAATCTTCAATATCTATCATATCAATAAGCAATGTCTAACAGTTGAGAATAATCAAGATGCAACCAGACAAGAATGTTACTCACACATAAAAATACATATCACAAATATATTTACCAAGATAAACCAAAGTAGGAATACTTAGGATTTTAATCAACTTTGTGGACCTTGTAACTTTTTAAACTATAGGCAAGGGGTTAGGAATGTGGTAGAGTGCTGGAGGTCTAGGGTGTGTGATGCCCTGGATTCAATAAGGGAGGGAGGGAAGAAGTTGCCAGGTAAAGTGTGGCCTATACCTCTAATTCCAAGACTTGGTGACCCTAGCTCCAAGGATAATACATGTAATTTCTGGACATTAAGAGATTTATAATATTTACACACCTTTAATCCTATTACTTAGAAGTCAGAAGCATGTAAAACTCTAAGTTCTAGGCCAGCCAAGTCTACATAAAGCAAAAAAAAAAAAAAAAAATTTATAACATTAAATGTAAATTATCTAGCCAGGCATGGAAGCACAAATCTGTAACCTCACTATTTGGAGGAAGAGGCAGAAAAGCAGACTCACAGTCAGCCTTGGCTATAAGGGCTACAATGCGAGTTGGAAGCCACCAGTAAACTGGGTTAAACCATGTCTGAAAACAAGCAAAACCTGGGTAAAGTAACAGGAGCTTCTAATTCCAACACCAAAGAGGCAAGAGGATTTGTTGAATTCAAGGTCAGCCTGACATAAAAAGTGAGTACTGAGCCAGCTTGTAAGATGTCACAAAGAACAAATAAATAAAATATTTCATAACTAGTAAGAAATTAAAGGGAAGGGGAGCTGCATGCCTTTAATCCCAGCACTAGGGAGCCAGAAGCAGGCTGATCTTTTTAAGTTCAAAACCAGCCTAATCTACAGAGTGAGTTTCAGGACAGCCAGGGCTAAATAGAGAAACCCTCAAAAACAAAACAAACTAAACAAAATTTTTAAAAAGGAAGGAAAAGAAATTAAAAACACTGTTTGCTACTGGTATGAATAAGGAGGTAAGTATAAAACAAAGATAAGAGGTTAAACATTGTTTTACTCTTTCGAACTTAAATTTTGAGGTTAGCTTGTATATGCATCATTAACTAAAGATTTCAAAATAAGATTAGTAGGCAGCTTTCCTATTAATCCAAACATGAACAATTAGACAATGAAAATATTATTCACATATTAGCACTGTATGTTTTACTGTGTAATTGACCTTTTTTTTTTTTTTTTTTTTTTTTTTAAATTCACTCTGTAGACTAGGCTGACCTCCAACTCAGATCTTCCTTGTCGGCCTCCCAAGCGCTGGGATTAAAGGCTTGCACCACCACTGCCTGGCTAGGTCTATTACTCAAATTTAGCAAGTTCATTCAAAAATTTCAAACTTTGTTATCAAGACAAAGAAAATTATTTATACAGGCTGATTTTATAAGATAACCTCTTAATAACCTGTATATATGGCAACGACTTCAATTCCCAGTGTTTTAGAATAGCGAGTATTTTTGCAGTTTCTCCTGTAAAGGGTCAGAACCGAATGCTGAGAGGATGGGATGAAGTTGTCTCAAGAACAACACTGGAAAGTGGCGTCAATTGAGGCCATCAATCTTTAGGTAGAGTGATTAACATTCAGTTGGGTTTGGTTTTGTTCTTTTTTTTTTTTTTTTATTTTTTCTGAGAAAAGTTTCTCCTTATACAGTCCTTGGCTTACCTGAAATCTACTATGTACACCACAGTGACCTCAAAGTCATGGATCCTCCTCTTTTTGCCTCCTGAGTTCTGAGGTTACACACAAGGGCCACCACATCCAACAAAATCCCTAATGTGAAACTATGTCTCACATGTCTCCTTAAACAACCCAAAACCAGATGGCATAATGGCAACTTGAATAAGTAACAAACTGGGAAGAGAACTCAATGGTTAGAACAGACTTCATGGGGATTTACGGACTAAACTCTAAGAGCTTACGCCAGGTCAGATGCACTCTTCATGCACGTACAACATCCCTGAAACACTACGGCTAAGTGTTTTGTTTATATCATGTCAAAAGGGCCAATACATTCAAGTAGAACTTCACACTGAAGTTTTAGAAATTAAAAACCAAACATAAACTACTTAAATAGAAACCTGTTAAATTGATGATCAAGGAGGACCATCTTTACATGGACTTCCCCTCAACAGTGATTAAGATTTTTCTCTTTAGCCAATGAGGCTTCAGTGTTTATTCACTTCTGCATAAGCCTGTTGGTTTAAACATATGGAAAGATGCTCAATGTATGGCTTCTATAGTTTTTATTCTTTAAGAATATGCAAAGGGTGGTGATATGGCTCAACTGTAGACAAGCTTCAAGAGCAAGACTGGCCACTCAGTTCAGTCTTTGGTGACCACGAGAGAATGAGAGAACTAACTCCCCAAAATTGTCTTCTGACTGGAGCTTGCTCCCTCCTGTGCCATACACACATATAAATACTTTTCTTTTAAAAAAAAAAAAAAAAACTAATGGTGAAAGCTTTTTATCTGAACTGCTCAAAGAAATAGCCTTTCTGTCCCAAGTAAAAACTTTAAATTTAAGAGTATTATTATACAATTGTTAATTTGTTTCCTCATAAAATACTTAAGGTATTAGCCACCCTAAAAATAACAAAAACAAACAAATAAAATACCTAATTTTTTGGTATTCCAAAATACAATCTACAAATATCTTGGTCCTATTCATAGATACCCTGGGACTCATGTGGTCTGGAGGCTGTAGGTGAGAAATGCCTTAATTTTGAAGAAAGATGTAATGTGGTTCAGGATCTTGAGCTGGTGAAGGGCCTGTTTACAATCATACAAAGCCCTAAGTTCAATCTCCAGCATTGCATAAAAAAAGGTGAGAAGACAGGCTGGAGAGATGGCTCAGAGATTAAGAGCACTGGCTGCTGTTTCAGAGGTCCTGAGTTCAATTCCCAGCAACCACATGTGACTCACAACCATTTATAATTCGATCTGGCACCCTCTTCTAGCCTTCAGGCATACATGCAAAATAGAACGCTGTATGTAATAAATAAACCTTTAAAATTAAAAAAAAAAGGTAAGAGGGCCATGGGAGAGGAGAACCACCTCTCATAAACTGTCTTCAGACCACGTATCAGTGTATTAGAGTGCACACATAAACACACATACAGACGTCCACACAAATAAATGTAAAAAATAAAACAAATTTGGTGGTGCACACCTGTAATCCCAGAAGGTAGCTCAGCTGGTAAAGGGAATTGTTGTTGAGTTGATGGTCTGAGTTCAATCCCCAAGGCTCAAAGGATAGGAGAAAACAGATTTCAAGACTATCTTCTGGGGCTGGAGAGATGGCTCAGCGGTTAAGAGCACCGTCTGCTCTTCCAGAGGACCCGGGTTCAATTCCCAGCACCCACATGGCAGCTAACAACTGTCTGTAGTTCCAGTTCCAGGCAAACACCAAGGCAAATAAATAAATAAATAAAGTTAAAAAATATATATATATAAAAAAAAGACTATCTTCTGACCTCCACATGACATGAGCCTGACAACCTGAAGACCCACTCCCAAAGGTTGTCCTCCGACCTCCACAAGCACCTTCGTGATCACACATGTAGACATACAAACACAGAGAAAACAAATAAATATAAAAACAAAGGAGTAGAAAAAGGAATAAAGGAAAAGCTGAAGGTGGCTTTTGATCCCTGCAATGGAGAGGCAGAGGCAGGCAGACCTGAGTCTGAGGCCAGGCTGGTCTACAAAATTCCAGGACATCCAGGGCTACACATTACACAAAGAAATCCCACCTAAGGGGAGAGGGGAGAGAAAAAGAGGAGAAAAGAGAGCGGGGGGGGGGGGGGGAAGACAGGAGGGGAGAGAAAAGGAAAACAGAGCAAAGTATGATGGCACCGTGCCTAGTGCTTGGGACACTGAGGCAGGAGGATTACAAGTTCAGAGCTGAACACATGGAGACCCTCCAAACAAAAACAAACACTAGCTTCAAGCAATTAAACCAGTCTGTGTGAAAGGTCAAGTTTTCCTACTGATTAGCTGAAAAGTGCTCTACACCTGAACCTGTTCACAGCACTGTAGAGTTCTCCAAGGCTGGCTTTCACACTGACAGTTCTTTCACATGACACTGATGGTCTGATGCAGAAGTACATTAAGGAAAAGACCCACTAATTCCCAACTTTTCTTCTAAGTGTAAAAACAATTTAATCAGCCAGATGGTGGTGGCACTCACCTTTATACCCCTGCACTAAGAAGTCAGAGCCAGGGCATCTCTTCTACTTTGGTAAAACATAAGCAAAATTTCTACCACATTAATAAACACAGAAAGCTTCGGAAATTAGTGTTTTACTGTTGACATCTTTCACAGACCCACAGGTTTTGTTAATTATTATTGGAGTCCCATCAATACTCCAGTTAAGGCTTAAGTAGTACTTAGAAATAAACAGAAGCAAAGAATTGGGAAGAGACTTGCTACTTTGCAGCAAGCAGGTGCCTACGATATACACTGCTGAAAGTGAGCCCTATCTTAGACAACAATGCTTTCCCAACAAGTGCTTGTCAAGTAAGCACACAAGTTTCCAGGACAGAAGTCAAGGGTGTCCCTGTTCATGAAGCAACAAATTAGTGTATTCCTATCCCCTAAGAGAGAGGAAACTATGTAACCAAGGAAGGATATCTCCCAGCCTGAATTGTAGGATTAAGAGGAAAAATGAAACAGGAAAGTCAAGAGAGATCAACTTCTGAGAGTGAAGGCTAGGTCGTTAGATTTATTCTGCACATTGAGAAGTTTCTGAAACTTTATGTAGAAGTGAAATCGGGAAATCCTAGAGTCTTTTGATTTGTCTTAAATCTCCAAACAAAACCATCTAAAATCATTTCTCTGTTATGCTTCTGTATGCTTTTACAAAAGCCCACAAGGCCTATATGAAGCCTCTGATTTTTAAAGCTGGTTGTTAAGTATCCACATGCCAGATACTCAAACCAAAAATAATACCGGCCCAGTTGTGGACAGAATCTCCACGCACACTTTCCTTTGAAATCTTTAGCTTCCTATCACCTTCTGATGTCCTCTCTCCAACAGCTGGCCTGAGCCAACAAGACGATCGCCAAGGAGAGAGTTAAGAACTGGCGAGTACAACTTCCCTCCTAGATCCCTCCTAGAAACCCTCCAATCCTGCGAGCAGGAACTGGCAAAGGGACAGCCCGCCTGGCCTGGGCTCTCCCGCAAGATACAAAGGCACAGTGAGAGCCACAGCAGCCCGCGCCTCTGCGCCCCACACCTCTCTCCTCAAGAGGAACAAGACTTTCCATGCAACCATCTCCAGCCCTGGACACCCGCCTCCCACGTGCTCTTCTCTCTTGGAGCCCACGGTCGGATGCCAGATTCAGCCCGGCCAGCGGCAGCCAGCACCGGGCACACACACACCGGGTCCTCCCTAAGGGCCCTGGGCGGCACTCCTCCCAGGTTCCGGGGTCTCGGCTCGCAAGCCCCGGGCCCCAGAGCCCTCCACGCGGAACTCGGGGGAGGGGACCTGGAGGCCGCAGAGCTGAGGGGAGGACCTGGCTTCCCGGCCCGGGGTCTGCATGGGATGGAGCCCCACCGCGTGCGAGCAGGCGGGCTGGCGGAGGCTGTGAGGCCGCCCCCTGCCGGCTGCCCCTCCCTGGCCCGGGACGCTCGGGGTTGCGCTGCTGCCCTTCCCTCACCTCAGGCTGGCGGCACGCACTGACCGGCGGTCGGTCGCAGAGTTCCTGCGCCGAGGCGTGCTGGGCGGGAGGCGACGCCGGTGACTCCGCGATGGCTGACAGGCGCTCAGCAGGCCGGCCGGGCACCCGGGCCGAGGAGGGCGGGCCTTCGGCAGCCTGCCCCGCCCCCGGCCCGCCCGGGCCCGCCCCCTCCCGGCCGCCCACCTCAGCCGTCCAGCCTCATGAGGTAGGCGCGCGTCCGGGGTTACTCCAGGCCGTTCACCTCCGACCCCGCTCTGGGCAGCCGCGCGGTCCGGGCGCCAGAGGGAGGGGGCGAGGCGCGGGCTCCAGCAGGCGTCAGCCAATAGGCGAGCGGCGCGGGGCGGGGCGACGTGAGGCGATGTCTATGGTCCGAGCGCCGCTCTGCCATTCGGGGCCGAGCGGTGCGAGGGCGGGCGGGTCCCGGACGTCGTGGTTGCCCCTTCTGCCTGGAGGGTTTGGGGCCAGCCCAACGGCTCCACCTCCCGGCAGAGAGCGGAGTAGGTGAAATGGTTCCGCTCCAACCTCCCAGCAAAGACCTGCTAGGCTATTAGCGCGGGAAGGGAACTCAGAACCCAGTGGGGCCAAGTGGTGCTGGAGACGAGCCCTGCTCGGATGGACTGTACCATTGCTAATGCTGACACTAATGAAGTTGCTATCGTGCCTGTCCACTGCCTTTTCAGTTTAGTGCAGGCTAACCAATGCAACTAATCCATCACCGACCCTTTTGCTTAGCTCCCCAGCCTACCTCAAAGGAGCTGTTGATGATAGATCCTGGACTATTGAAGAAAAGTGTTAGTAAAGAAAGTTTGGTGAGCAAGGCTGGGTACAAAGGGCATCAGCCTCATGCCTGCCTTCAGCAGTTAAGTGCCAGTGAGTCCTGACTTCTTAGGTTGCCTTCCCTCCTTTACTGAGGTTGCTCCAAGCCTTTTGAGGTGAAGCCAACAAATTTCTCTAGTTCTTCCACTTCACAGCAAGACTTTGACGGCAGTGTGTACTATTGATAAATGGTGACTGAAAGAATTCCCAACACAACACAGTCATTGAGCGTAGGTGCCGTGACAGTGAGAGGAAATCCACTTGACAAGAATGCTGTGAGTTCTAACCTATTGCAAGAGTTGAGAGGATTAGGCAGGGTTCTTTTCCCAGTTCTTCCACAAGCCTGTGACCAAGGAAGGTGCAGAGAACATCATAGCCAGAACAGTATTTCAATGCCAGAGGGCAAAAAGTAAAAAGAGCAGAAAGCCACACCCTAGGAAGCAAATTCATGGGTGGAAGCTAAGACAGGAAGATACTGAGATTGGACAACAGGAACAATGGGCTCTCTCATTACCATGAGGTGGCAGCTTCTCCAAGAATTGGAAACAAATTGAAGAATTAGTGAACTTTACAAAACAGTGACCTATATTTTAACAGTAACTGTGTCATTGGGATAAATGGCAGCTCAGAGCTCAAAGGAAACTCAAAGCTTTAAGAAAAAAAAAAGAGCAAGACTTTCTGGTTTGTCAAGATGTTCGACTTACTAAGAATATCTGGGAAGCTTTGCCTCTTCATAGTACCCTCTGAAGCTGGCATGAAGAAGTGAGCAAGGAAAGAATTTAAAAGCCTTGAAGTTACCCCTTGTTCTTTTACCTTTTAAATGGTACAGGCTGTTTTCCTAGGATTCTTAATGTTTGTCAGCTTTAGGAATGCCACAATAATGGATTTACCTTAAAAAACCAAAAAAACAAACAAATAAAAACTTGAGGACTGTGGATAAAACCATTTGCCTCACACATGCAAGACCCTGGGATCCATCCTCAAGTGAGGTATTCAAATAGTCCAGCTCTCAGGGAGGCCAGTGAGATGGCTCAGCAGGTAAAGGTGTTTAACACCAAGCCTGAGGAGCTCAGGACTATCCTTAGAACCCACGAGGTTGAAGGAGAAAACTGAACCAAGTTCACAGGCACACTGGGACATGCGCATGTCCACATACATACACACCAAAAGAAGTCAAAATTTTTTAAACAAATACTCAAGGAAAGGCCTAATGAAAGAACTATATGAGAGAGTGCACTTACAAAGCAGAGGCAGGACAATGGGCCTTCAAGTTTGTGTGTAGCCTGGTCTTAGGAGACTGAAGACACAAACCAACAAAAAGCTACAGGAAAGAAAACCAAGAGTGAGGATGGCCCAAGACCACTTCCAAAGAATGCTATCAAATGCTGATACCTGGACAAGATCTGGCACATGGCTGTTTCTGTAAGACAGTAACCTCTGGAACTGGAACCACTCCTAAGTGTTGTGCTGTTTGGGGCATGCCAAGACCTGCCCATCCTACTATAGGCCTTTTAGAGCTGGTCTCCATGAGTCCTTGCCATACAAGCTGTATATAAGAGATGGGGGAAGAAAGCCAAAGGGCGGGGAAAACATGCCATACAAGACTAACAGGTGGAAGAGAAGGGGTGAGTACACATTCTAGAAGCTGAAATTAGTGGTCTTTTCTGGACTAAATTACACCCCCCAAATCCAAAGCTGAAGTCCTAGTCTACATGATGGGGGAGTGAGGGGGATGTTAGAGATAGGATCTGTAAGAATACTTACTATTAAGTTAAAACAAGATCATTTAAGGTAGACTCTAGTAAAATAAGACTAGTGCCATTAAACAAATGAATATTAAGATACAGATAAGTGGTGAAGATCCTTTGAAGACAGAGAAGACTGACTGACAAGCCAAAAAGAAAAATTTCAGAAAAAAAAAATACTACCAACATTTCAATAATCATGGACTTTTAGCCTCCAAAAATGTAAAGAATTCTATATTTTTTCTGTGATATGGTAATTTAACTACCCTAAAAGGCATAATACAAAGTCTTCATATTTTTCAACAAAGTCATGTAGTGGCTGGAGAGATGGCTCAACAACAATGACCACTCTTTCAGAGGACCTAGGTTCAATACCTAGTACCCATATAGGTGGCTCACAGTCTGTAATTACAGTTCCAGGGAATCTGACACCCTCTTCTGGCTTCTTTAGGCCCCAGGCATATATGTGGTACACAATCAACATCCAGGAAAAGCACACATACAATTTTTTTTAAAAAAGAAATATTGTGTAAAGAGAAAGGCAGCTTCTTCCTGTAAACAGCCTGAGGTGGCCTGTGAAAATGGTTCACTACTTTCTTGTTCACTTTAAGAAAGTGAAAATGCCCAGGCCATCCATCAAAAATATACATATTCAAAGCGCCACCAAAAGTCTAAAACAAGGTACTTTAAAGAAGCAGTGTGTCCCCTTGTAGCAATACAGTGGTGAGTCAGGTTGTCTAAGCCAAACAGTAGGTGGGGACATAGAGTCTGTAGCTCAAAAAAGAGTGCTGAAATTTTGTTGCATGCTTAAAAATGCAGAGTATGAAATGAAAAGTTTATATGCAAATTTTCTAGTCACTGAACATATCCAGGGGTACATAGTACCTAAGATGTGCTGATGAACTTACAGAGCTCATGCTGAGTTAGCCCATACATGTGCTCCCCGTCACATCCAAATGATCCTCACTGAAATGAACAAACTGGTCCAAAGCCAGAAGAGGAAGGTGAGCAGAAGAAGCCACAGAAGAAACTGAAGAGACAAAAACTTATGGCACAGGAGTAAATTCAGCATAAATAAATACAAATTTAAAAAGAGGGACAAGAGAGGATTGGTCAGAGTGGTGCAAGTCTTTAATCCTAGCACTAGGGAGGCAGAGGCAGGTGGATCTCTGTGAGTTCTAGGATAGCCAAGGCTACATAGAGAAACCGTGTCTCAGAACACACACACACACACACACACACATGAATTGTGTAGAGGTAACAGAAACTGATCCTAAGCATTCCAGCTCCCTTCATTGATCTCTTTCCCTGTTATAGGAAAAATCTGAGAGATCCTTGTTTTTTCAGTGACTACAATCTATTTGGAAAGACAGAACTAGCCCTCTTAAACAGCACCTATATCTCATTCCTTAGATGATAGTCATGAAAATTTGTAAAGGGCATAAGTGAGAGATGATAAATTCTCAAAAGTAGATAAGCCTGTATATATCTAAATAGTACATTAGCATTTTCCATGTAGTTCTATTTGGCAGTCATTTCTGCTTTAGATAAGAGCAGTATTTCTCAAGGTATGGTCCACTGGTGACCTATAATAGGAACATAGAGTGCTTGTTTAAAATGTAGGTTCTTGAGGCAGCAAGATGGCTCAACCTGTAAAGGTACTTGGCACTAATCGTGATGACCTAAGTTTGATCTCCAGGACCCACATGTTGGAAAATAGAATTAGAACAGCTTCCCACAAGCTATCTGACCTCCACATTAGCTCCAAGTCATGCTCATACTCACATGCATGTGAAAAATGAGAACAGATTTCCATTAAAGTATGTATGTACATATATGTAATTTTTTTGTAAGTAAACCCCAGTTTATTGTAGGTCCTCTGTATTTACAGTAAAAGTCACTAAAAGGCTAGGGTAGTTATCTTTAAATAACATGTCAATCATATAAAACGGCTGGAAACAAAGTTAGAGAAATATATACATTTCAATACATTAAGTACTTTTTAAAAAAAAATTTATTTATTTATTTATTTATTTGCTTATTTATTTATTTATTTATTTGCCTTGGTGTTTGCCTGGAACTACAGACAGTTGTTAGCTGCCATGTGGGTGCTGGGAATCGACCCCGGGTCCTCTGGAAGAGCAGAAGGTGCTCTTAACTGCTGAGCCATCTCTCCAGCCCACATTAAGTACTTTTAATATTGAGGCTTTTCATATTACATTAAGAGGCTACTGTGATTTACAATGTTATTTCTTGTAGCTTAAGACTTGTTGGTATATGTAATTTTTTAAAGGGAAAATGCAGACTCTTTTAAAAAAAGAAACTTCATCATTGTTCACAATGAAATTTGACAACACAAGTTTAGTATTTAGCATTTTTGTTCCCCTGTTTGCTGCCAGGGTATCTTGATGAATAGCAACGTATCCAACACCTGTATTTCTGAGACAGCAATCTTCAAATCAGGCTTGAATTGAATTACAGGAGGAAAGAGTATCTTTCCAGTCCTGGAGCTGAAGCTCAGTGGTGGAGTATCTACCTAGCATACCAGAGGTTCAGGCCCAATACCACAAAAGGGAGGGGAAGGAAAGAAAGTGCCTTATAGAAATGGAGCCTGGTAGGTAAAATACCCAGATGTTAGCTGGGTGTGAAGACACAAACCAGTAAGCCCAGCACTCAGGAGGCAGTAGCCAGAGGATCATCACAAGTCTGAACTGAAGGCAGGCTAATCTGCACAAAGGATTCTAAGTCAGCCAGGGCTACATAACAAAATCCTGAATAAAATAAAATGAATATTCATAGTCTTATCTGACTTCTAGAATTTGCAATAGTTGTTTTTAATTTTTCTTTTTATGTGTATAGGTGTTTTGCCATGGGTGTTAGGTCCCCTGGTACTGGAATTACAGTTGTGAGCTGCCATGCAGGTGCTGGGAATTATATTGGGACCTCTGGAAGAGCAGTCAGTGCTCTTCTTAAACACGGAGCCATCTCTCTAGCCCCTCCATACTGTTTTTATAACTTTCCTTATGATGTCAGACTTATCATCCTCGTTTTTCCAAATCTTAGTCGTTGAAAATCATTTTCTCATAGACACTAGCACTCATCTCTTTCCTGTGAATTCTAGCAGCAGTATGGTTACCAGCACAAGGTCCAGTGTTTTAATTCTGCTGTAACTTTTTGAGCATATTGAAGACAGCATTCTATAGTTTAGCACCCCTCTTTATAACTCTGAGAATAACACCAAGTGTAGATATTAGTTAGTGTTTCATTGATTGAAATAAAGATTAGCACTGGTCAGTAGTGGCACAAGCCTTTAATCCCAGCACTCAGGAGGCAGAGGCAGGTGGATCTGTGAGTTCAAGGCCAACCTAGTCTACAGAGTGAGTTCCAGGACAGCCAAGGCTATACAAAGATACCCTGTCCTAAAAAAAGCAAAAGGTAAAAGAAAGATTAGCATGTACCTGAGAGGCCACTGTGCTCCTGATCCTTGCTTATCAGTCTTCACTTTGCCTTTGGGAGGCAAAGCCTCCAGTAAGTTACTTAGCAGCTCTACTGATGATCAGAATTCAAGAAAGCAAGCCCTTTGCCAAAAAGCTGTGGCTCCAGTTGTAAGATAAAAGGTACAAAGGCCTTATCTGAACACGTCCCTTTGCTCTGGTAAACCATTCAGGTTTGTCCAGAGTTAAGAGCCTTACGGAACCTCACACCATAAGGTCAGAAAATCTCCTCACGAAGTCCTCTTTATAAGACTGGTCCTGGTGTCGAAAGGCAAAATTACATTGCATAATGAAGGGCAGTGTTTATACTGGAGACTGCCCACGATATTTTCACATGGACACCAGGGTTTTCACAGTGTACTTGAGTTTTCACATGGCATTTCAGCTTCCCCTCCTCCCCCTTGTTATCTAATCCCAAACATTTCCAGTCCCTAGCTGGATTTTAGGCAGCTTTCAGTCTCTTCTTCCACGAGACCTAAACACCGGTGTGTGTGTGTGTGTGTCTGTGTGTGTGTGTGTGTGTCTGTCTGTGTCTGTGTGATATAGTGTGTATACATATGCATGCATATACAACTGTATCGAAAAACTAAACAGCTGGAGAAATGTTAAATATCTTTTTTATTTAAAGGCAGAAAAACAAGATAATTTATTTACTTGTTTAGTTTTGGGATTCTGATCTTGTGATCCTCTGCTTTACAACCAACACATCTCATTCTCCTACAGCCATGAGACTTCCATTATTTCCTTCCCCTGTCATTACCCTCTAAGCTTTTTAGTATCTCCATTATATCATATTATATCAGACTTATGTTTTTCCTGCTGCATGTATAGGCATTTGTCTTCCTCAAAACACCCTCAACTTCCCCATTTCTGCTGTTATATAGAAAGCACAATAATATTTGCAGTCTTTACTCTAAGGGACACTGATCCATTAGTCAACTTCTTTTTATCCTTTCGTTCCTATTTTCTTTTTCTTTTGAGACTCACAGCCTGAGCTAACCTTGCTTCTACCTCCAGCGGAAATACAGGCTTGTGACAACCAGGCATGGAGTAGAATCTCCCTTTATTAGATATTAAACCAGATTTCACTGCTTCCGCCTTTAAAGAGAAAAGCACTTCTCATAAATAACCTAAACACACAGATAAAAACTATCTCACTCAAATCCTTTTCACCTCTGGACCTACTGTTCTGGTGCAACTGATTTGCTTAATGAAAACAAAGGATGATGACAATCAAAAGGAAATACAACTTAGATCAGTGAATGAAATGCCCATTATGTTTTGAATAGGGCTCAATACAGAGAACTGATTCTTGGTAATCTAAACCAAAGATAAGGGAAGCTTCTTTTGTGCTGTACATTATTTTAAAAGCAAAACAAGCAAACCAACACAAAAATCCACCCAATTTAAGCTGTTTAACCTGAGACACCAGGTCTAAAAGCCTAAACCTGTCACTAATTAGCTTTGTCAGTAATTAGACTGTGAACAAGTAACTCCTTTTCTGTGTCTGTTTCCTTGACTATATAATCAACTCTATAGGGTGATGTTTTGGAAGAAATATAATCAAAATGTAAAGCCTCTAATACAGAGCTTGAAACATAGGAAGCACAGAAAATATTACTTTCTCTTTTCTCTTTATGTTCCCTTCACTCATTCCCTATGAGTTCTACAGTATTAAATTCTATGTTATTAATTCAGGATAGCAGAGCATGTCAAGGAACCAGTCAGCATTGTACCCTTGCTTGCAGAGAGAGAGAACAAATTTATTTGATCTAAAGTTTTGAGACCAACCAAAGGGATACATCTGCGTCTGCTCAGGTTCATTTCATGTCATACTGGAACAGTTTTTTGGCCCCTCTGACAAGAATAAAACAGGGAGCTGAAGAGATGGCTCAGTGGCTTAGAGTACTTATTGCTTTTGCAGAGGACCCAGGTTTGATTCCTAACATCCACATGGTGGCTCAGTTCCAGTTCCAGGGGGTCCGATGCTCTCTTCTGACCTCTGAGGGCACCAAGCATACATGTGGTATATATGTTTATACAAGCAAGCAAGACACTTATATACAAAATGAGTAAATTGAATAAAAAATTTAAAGAATATAGAACAAGTTACAATGTTACAAATAGAATTGTTATTGAAAACAACTTCTTAGAAAATAATTTACAGGGCTAGAGAGATGGATTACCAGTTAAGAGCATTGGCTGCTGTTCCAGAAGTCCTGAGTTCAATTCCCAGCAACTACATGGTGGCTCATAACCATCTCTAGTGGAATCTGATGCTCTCTTCTGGCATAAAGTCATGCATGCAGATAGAGCATTCATTTACATAAATAAGTAAATCTTTTTTAAAAAAGAATTTACTATAAATAGTCAAGTTGAATATACCTTACATACCTTCTAACTCAGTTTCAACCATTGTATTTATATCCTGGGGAGACCTTCAAACATGTTCCAAGAATATTGTAACAGTAGAGTATTTAAATTGTGCTACATTCATAAAATTAGATATTATGAATAACTAAGTATAAACAAAAAGTTGCTACATGAAACATTATAGACTAATTTTAAAATTAATACTGAACAAAAAATAAAAGAACTGGGCATAGTGGTGCATGCCTTTAATCCCAGCATTCAGGAAGCAGAAATAAGTGAATCTGTGCATTCCAGGACAGCTTGGTCCACATAGTGAGTTCCAGGGCAGTCAGGCTGTGTAGAGAGACACTGTCTCAAGATAAATAAATAAATTAACTAAATAAAAACAAATAAGTAAAACAAAAGAGAATACATAGATTTCTAATTTTAAAAATAGTCAAAGCAGTGAAGTGGTGGTGGCACATACCTTTTATCCTAGCACTTGAGAGGCAGAGGCAGGCAGATCTCTGTGAATTCAAAACCAGCCTGTTCTACACAATGAGTTCCAGGATAGCTAAGGCTACACACACAAAAAAAAAAAAAATAGAAAAGGCCAGGAGTGATGACATAACCCTTTAATTCCAGTGCAGAAGCATGTAGACCTGTGAACTTGTCTGTCTATTAAGCTGCAAGCCAGCCAGGTCTACATGGTAAAACCTCTCAAAAAATTAGAAATAAATGATAAATAAGAGGCAATCTGAGAACTGGAGAGATGGCTCAGTGATTAAGAGCACTGGCTGTTCTTCCAGAGGACCTGAGTTCAATTCCCAGCATCCACATGGCAGCTAGCAACTGTCTGTAATTCCAAGATCTGACACCCTTACACAGTTATACATGCAGGCAAAACACCAATTCACATAAAATAAAAATAATTTAAAAAAGAGGCAATCTGAATAAATGAGAACAAAGTATAATGATTCATATATATGAATGTTGCCACAAGGTTCTCCATTGCTTTTTATTCCAACTTAAATATTTTTAACAATTATTTTGGGAATTTCACACCATGCACCCCAATCTCACTCATTTCCAAGTCCTTCCGGATCTGCCCACCATTCCTGTAAACACGCCCCATTTTTTTTAAGTCTATGAGTTGCTGGATCATGTGCAGGGGCAGGACCTCCACGACTCAGGGCAACAGCAGGGTTATCAGAGGAGTCTTAGCGAGTGCCCAGTACTGATGGCACAGCAGAAGCCAGAGGCCTTAAACCAGACCAATAACTCATTGCAATAAACATGTGCAAATAAAGGAGTTTGAACAAAAAGGTATACTTCATGACCAGACTAAAATTTTTAATAAGAAATTATTTTTAAAACAGGCAAAACTCACCAGGCAGTAAGTGGCATATGCCTTTAATACTAGGATTCAGTGGGCAGAGCTCTGCAAATTTGAGAACAGCCTGGTCTACAAAGCTAGTTCCAGGATAGCCAGGGCTACACAGAGAAACCCTGTCTGGAAAAAAAAAGAAAGAAAAAAAGAAAAAGGAACCCTCCCCCCCCCCAAAAAAAGGCAAAACTCATTTGTGGTGATAAGAATTAGATTGTCTTTCCTAAACTAGGTATGGTAACTTATCCCTATAATCTTAACACTGGGGAGACTGAGGCAAGACCGTTACAAGTTCAAGTTTGACCCTGTCTCAGAAAATTAATTAATTATAAAGACTGGCAAAGTGGCTTGGCAGGTGCTTACTTCCAAGCCTGGCAATCTCAGTTCAATTCCTAGAATCCAATTCCCAGAATTCAGTAGAAGGACTGAAGAAATGAAGGCCCAAAGAGGTTAAGGAACTTCCTTGAAATAATACAATCAATGACAGGGCGTCGGCTAGAACCTTGAATGGCCTCCTGGCTTCTGGTCAAGGGCTCTCCTTCTTTCCTACTCTCTTCCAGAGGCCACAACTGGACACATCATCTCTACCGCTAGACACTTTGTTTAATTTTAGTTTTGTATCTCTGCTCCACAGTGTGGCATTTATGAGTAGGTTCAGTCCCTAGTGTACACACACACACACACACACACACACACACACACACACACACACGGGGGGGGGGGGAACCTTTCCAAAAATTTATAAAAGAAAATTGCAATTTCATCTTTAGCTGTGCATGAGATTGCTTCGGGGAAAAATTAGATTTTCCTCTTCTATGACACAGGGTGAAAAGTGAGAATTCAGATCCATTCCTAGCTTTGCTGCAAGGTGGCAGCACTGTCCTGTGGCAGCTACAGAAAATTTTAAACAGAACAGCAGAGAATGTGTCAACACCACAAGGGAGTAGAGACTCATGTGGTCAGAGTAAGTGAACAGTCAACACAAATCAGGCAAACAACAGAGCCCTTTAATCCGCCCTCATGCACTGAGAGGACCAAGCAAGTGCAGCAGAGGAAGGAACAGGCTCAAAGTGGGATCTGCTGCTGGATGCCCACACTTCCTCTATCCCTTCCCTATGTTACCCAAAAAATTGTCCTTCAGGGATCTCTCTCATTAATGTTTCCCAACAAAACTTTGATGCTTAGTTTGGCTAGATTTCAAGCGGAATTGGTGTGTTATGACACAGGGTGCTACTTAAATCATAAACGATTAAAATATCATAAAGTCCCTTATGGAAAGTCCTATAAACCAACTCTTTATGTCCTTATCAATCAAGAGTTTCAACCTCCAAACCTTCTCATGCATAACTAAGCCCACGCTGGCTTCAATGAAGCATATTTACAGTGGCAGGAAGGCTGTGGAGGCTCTGCACATTGACAAATATCTAATTAGATATGTTCTTTATGATCTCACCTAGCTATGCTATCAATAAGTATTTAGGGTCAGACAGTGGTACACACCTGTAATATTTGTTCTTAGGAGGCAGAAGCAAGAAGATTGAGAGTTCAAGGCCAGAATGACTTTCAAGAAAGTATAGACTATATGAGAAGACCTCTTAAAACAAGTCTTTAGAGCATAATGCTAATAATATACTCTTTGCTAAAAGATACAATTTTGAGTGGGAAATTCAATACCAGCTACTCCCAGCTGAGGACATTATCACTGGTGCACTGTATGTAGTTCTTTCTCACAACCACTTGCCCAGTAGTCATAAGAAAGTTGTTTTAACTATATACACTCCATTACTCATGAGTGTGAAAATATACACAATTCCATAGGTGTGTTTATGCTCCTGTGAACTTATGGTTATAACTATAAACAAATTCCAGAGATCTTTTGGTTGATATTCAATTTATACAAGGAAAATAACTGAGAAATGAATAGTCAAGTCATTTCTCCAAAGGGGCCAAACAGACTTGAATTAGAACTCAGTTCTACTGACCCCTAAAGTCCAATGTTCTCCCCAGCGGAAGGCACTGACTCATTCAGTCCTAGTTTCTTCCTCTCTCCCAGAAATTGAACCTCATAATAGGCATCTCCATATCTCTTAATGTTAGTGTGTATATCTATGTGCTTCCATCAGAGTGCACACCTGTGAATGAATACGTGTCTATCTGCAAGTATTTATACAGCATATCTTCAGGTGGTTATGTCTTTTCTGTTAGGGAAACCTCTAGATAATGACAGTTCTCAAAGTTGGCATCAGCAGTGAAGTCGGGCAGACCTAAAAAGTCAATTATTAATAAGCAGATTTGGCTCTTTCTCCAATCAGCTGTATTCCCAGGTCTTCAGGAAACAAGGCAAAATACAAGGTAAAACCAGGTAGTCAGAGTGCAGCTTGGTTCCAGGACAGTAAAAGCAACAAGAGGCAACGCTGTAAACGGCTATGACAGTTTAAGAGAGGGCTGTAGGCACAAGTACTCATCAGCTCAGACTGGCATGAATACCATCTTAGTCTTCAGTCTCATCATTGCATCCTATGATTTCAACAAGAACAGTAAGTACTTCTCTAACCTCATATGCCAGAACATCCAAAAGGAAGCCTAGAAAGCATTTGGAGCCATTTCCATCAGATAGGGATATAGCCAATACCTAACAAGTTGTACTTTGCAGAAATTACCCCATACATCTGATCAATAAGCCCAAGGGGCAGCTATCTGTTTCATGAGAAGTCTTCAGGGAATGTGGTGCTTTTTTTTCCTCCTTGCCTACAGGAATAACAATAAAAACATGGTCACACAGCTTTCATTGTAAGATGGTACCACAGTTTTGTAATTAGCCTCACCTGAGGCTCTCAAATTCATAACCCTTCATAAGATGTTGCCTTCATTTTCAAGGTAGTAGACTCAAATAGTTTAAATGGAGATGCCAATTGGGGGAGCTAACGGAAAGGTGATATGGGGGTGGAGTGCCAGTGTTTGCTATCTTTGGTAAGTGTTGGTTGACTTGAGGCTTTTTGTTTGTTTTGTGCTGAGGCTTGAAAGCCAGCCTAAGGATGTTAGGCAAATGCCCAGCCACTGAGCTCTAGCCCTAGCTAGCAGTAAATGTTTATTTAAAATTTACTTTTTTCAGAGTTTCCTAAACATTTCTCTAAAATTAACTAGCTGAAGGTTAAAGCAAAATAGTATAAGGCGTAGAAGTAGGCTGGTTATACAAATTAAAAAAATTCACACCTGTGACTCAAGCACTTGAGAGATGGAGGCAGGAGGATTGCCATCAGAACAGAGCCAGCATGGGCTACTGAGAAAGATACAGTCGCCTTCATCTTCTTTCTCCTCCTTCCTTTTCTTTCTCTCCTCCTCCTCCTCCTCCTTCTCCTCTTCTCCTTTTTCTTTTAAAAGCAGCTGAAGCTAAATGTAAATAATTCTCTTTAAATTTTTTTATTAGATTTTTCATTTTATTTTATGCGTGAATGTTTGGCCTGCATGGATGTCTGCACCACATGTGTGCTTGGTGCCATTGGAAGGAGGAAAAGAGCACCAGATCCTCTTGAGGTAGAGTTAGAAATAGTTGTGAACCACCATGTGGTTGCTGGGAATTGAATTGTTGTCCTCTTCAAGAGCATCCAGTGCCCTTAACCACTAAGCCAGTCCTCCAGGCATGAGAGCATGCTTTTAATCTCAGCATTTGGAAAGTAGAGGCCAGCCAAAGCTACATAGTGAGTCTCTCTCTCTCTCTCTCTCTCTCTCTCTCTCTCTCTCTCTCTCTCTCTCTCTCTCTCAGTTTACTTATTTATTATGTATACAGAAGAGGGCACCAGATGTCATCACAGATGGCTTTGGGCCACCATGTGGTTGCTGGGAATCGAACTCAGGACCTCTGGAAGAACAGTCAGCACTCTTAACCTCTGAGCCATTTCAACAGCCCCCAGACCCTATCTCAAAAAAGAAAATAAGAAAATTCCCATGTCCTGTGAGTCATGTACCACAAAAGCATAAACAATTAAGGTCTATAGCTCTGCAGAAATCTATAGAGAGCCTATATCCAAGGGAGTATATCATAAACCTTTCATGTTTCCTCCTTACTATAATAAGCAGAAGTTGAGCAGTGGTGGCAGGAGAACCTCTGGGTTCAAGGCTATCCTGGATTACAAAATGAGTTCCACAACAGCCAGGGCTACACAGAGAAATCTGGTTTTGACTTAAAAAAAAAAAAAAAAAAAAAAAAGCAGGCAAATAGTACATAACTGAGCAGAGAAAATAAACTGTTTAAAGAGAATGGGTAGGTTATTCTTTCTTTAACTTAGTAATTACATCTCTCACTTGTCTTTCAGAACGAATACATTGGTACTCAGTTTTCTTTATAGTGGGGCAATTCCTAGTTAAATGTATTTGGCCATGTGTTTTAAGATCCATTATAGAGTGTATTTGATCTCCAGAGTTCTAAGTTTTAAAAGCAGGAACTTCGTCTCTTCCCCTGTCTCATAATTCTAAAGAGAGAGGACCCAGTACATCCTGACCAGTTTTTTTTTCTTCCTAGACCCCAGAGAGAGCAGCTGCCAAGTGGAACAGCTGCCCAGCCTCTTCCCAAAGGATGTGAGAAGCCATAAAGATTTGGTGATAAGAGGTAGGGAATGGAGACATTTTTGGAAAATCCCCTTTAGCATCCCAGGCTTTTCTTTTTTTTTTTTTTTAAGATTTATTTTTTTTATGTATATAACATTCTGCCTCCACTATGCCTGTTTGCCACAAGAGGGTACCAGATCTCCAGATAGATGGTTGTGAGCCACCATGTGGTTGCTAGGAATTGAACTCAGGACCTCTGGAAGAACAGTCGGTGCTCTTAACCTCTGAGCCATCTCTCCAGCCCCAGGCTTTTCTTTTTAACCTTTAAAAAAAAAATACCTTTGTTGTTGGAGCTACAGCAGTTAAGAGCACTGGCTGCTTCTCTAGAAGATCCAGGTTCAATTCCCAGCGCCCATATGGCAGCTTACAACTGTAATTCCAGTTCTAGGGGATATACATATGCATGCAGGCAAAATACCCATACACATAAAATAAAATAAATTTTAAAAATGCCTTTTCTACACACTTCTTAGTCCAGATCTCAAATATAGTCTTTTAAAAATATATATCTCCTCAGATGAATATCTGGAAATGAATTTCTATATTAACTTCTTGCCTAAAGTATAGTATGTCTGTATAAATCAGAATAGGGGTGGGGCTGGAGAGATGGCTCAGCGGTTAAGAAGAGGACCTGAGTTCAATTCCCAGCATCCACATGACAGCTAACAACTGTCTGTAATTCCAAGATCTGAGACCCTTATACAGTTATACATGCAGGCAAAACACCAATTCACATAAAATAAAAATAAATATTTAAAAAATAAAATAAAATAAATCAGAAAGGAATAAAGAAAGAGAAGAAAATGCCACTCAGGCCTCTCTGCATTTAAGAAGACAATCTACGAGCATTTCTGTGTGCTGGATTTATTGCGGTCTCTTATCTTTGTGCTCCTGGTAGGAAGAGAAGCAGAGCCTGCATGCAGTTATTACCATAAACACAGACAGGAGAAGGCGAACCAACGACGAACAAAGTGCAGCCGTGAAGTTTAACAGGAGTCACGAGTGAAAGTGACTTCTCTGTGAACTGTGCAGCTAAGAACCAACTTTGTTTTTCTGCTTAGTTCTTCCAGAAATTCACACAGATATCAAAGGCATACTGTTCCTCCAAAATCAGACTATAGCTACCCTGCAGTGCCTTGGCTCTGGGAGGAGAGTGAGAGTCCACCTTGTATATTCAGAGAGATGGCCAAAGGTCAAGTATACACTGAAGAACCTGGGAGTCTTTGCTGATCTCCATAGAAACAGCACAGCCCTCCCAAGCTGTCACCTCATGCCCCCTGCCCCGTTTCAGAATGGATCCGTTCTAACAGGTAAGGTGAGACCAAAGAGCTGACAGAGGTAGGCTGACACTAACTTACTGTTGACATCCTTGGTGGCCAGTGTTTATTAGCAGCTAAAGCCACAGTGAAATAAATGTACTGTCCTCCCCCTGGGAAAAATCAGTGTCCTCTCTGAGAACCAGTTTTCTAATTTCTTTAACAATAATTTCAAATTGTATTTATGTTTACATGTTTAGTGTGTGTGCACGCTCACATGTGTAGGCATGGACATGTATGGAGGTTTGTGGGCACCTTCAGGAATCAAACCAAATACCTTTGGCAGCAAATGCCCTTATCCACTGATCCACTTCGCTGACCCCAGGTGTACATTTCTAATTTCTAAGACTCCTTTTAGTCCTAGTGTCTTGTGATATTCATAGATTCTAAAAAATAAAAATAAAAAAGATAAGTTCTTACTATCTATCCCTGGCTGGCCTAGACTGCTTATGTAGACCAAGCTAGCCTCAAGCTTATATTAATTTATTTGCTTCTGCTTCCTGAGTGCTGAAATTAAATGCATTCACCACTATGCTGTACTGCTGTACTATGCCTAGCTGGTCTTCATTTCTGATGGTTAGGTCCTCCTCCTCCTCCTCCTCCTCCTCCTCCTCCTCCTCCTCCTTCTCTTCTTTTGTTTTTGTTTGTTTTTCCAGACAAAGTTTCTCTGAGTAACAGCTTTGCTTGTCCTGGAACTGGCTTTATAGACCAGGGTGGCCTTGAACTCACAAAGATCCTCTTGCCTCCATCTCCCAAATACTAGAATTAAAGGTGTACACCACCACACTGATGGATGTGTCTTCTTTTAACAACAGTTCTAGGCCAGGTGTTGAACACATATCTTTAATCCCACCACATGGGAATCAGAGGCAGGAGGATCTCTGTGACTTTGAGGCCAGCCAGATCTACATAGTAATTTCCAGGACAGCTAAAATTATAGCTAAACAAAAAATTTTAAGACACCAATATTTTGTAAATTTTGTTTTCAGTGCACACAGAAAGATATATAAGTAACATATATTTATAGTAAAAAATAATTCTCCCTCTTATTCATGTCTCTTAATCCTGCAGCTCCAGGACTCTGAGGATAGAAGAAACCACTACTACCTACTGTATTTTTTTCAGAGACCACATTAATAGGTGTGCATAACCCCCCCAAGGCCTCATACTGCCCAGGATGGCCTCTAGCTTGCTTTATATCTAGGGCTAGCCTTGAACTCCTGAAACACCACCGTCTACCACCCAAGTGCTGGAATTACAGGCATGAAATGCCATTCCTAGGTCATTTTCATATGTGGAAAGCATAGGCAGTACCACACCATACATCCTGTTCTACACCTTGGTTCTCCACATGCATGGGTTTGCCCCATGTCCATATCCATAAATTTAACTCCTGTGTGGTTGTAGAATATTGAACCCGAGGCCTTGAACATGCTATGCACATGTCCTATTTCTGCACATATAATGTCACCAGCCATACCTCATTCTTCTCAATGATATTCTACTAAATTGCAATTTGTTTCCCCTATTCTCCACTGGTGGAAATTTTGGCTATTCCCATTCTTTTGCTAATACAAACAATGATCTTATGCAATCCTCTTATGTATCTGCTATTTATTAAGAAAATTAATTTCAAGAAGCAGAACTGCTGCCCTGGCTACTAATAGCTAGTCTCATGTGGCTCCCACAAAGGTGGCTCCGATTGCCATTCCTAGCTACACTGTGTGAAACTACTTGTTCCCCAAAAGCAGCAGTTCTTGATCTCAGCTTCTGCCATCGTTTTCTTCTTTTACACATTATTTCTGTCAAGTAATTTCTGATCAGTATGTTAGTATAAAGTTCTTCCTTTGCAAAAGGCAGTCGTTTAGATTCTGCTGCTATCTTGTTGGAAAAATAGCACTAAATACTTAGAGAAACCAGGAGGTAGAAGGCTCACAAGCAGAACAATGTAGAAATAAACTTTGTTTTGTTTTTCAAGATAGAGTTTCTGTGAGTAACTCTGGCTGTCCTGGAACTCAATCTTATTTTAGACCAGGCTGGTCTTGAACTCACAGAGAAGAAATAAACTTTAAAAAACCTAGACAGGAGACTAAGAAATAAGGGGAAAGACATTCTCTTGAGACATGGCCTAAGAACAGTAAATTATTTATCCTTACATGACTTGAATGTTTCAGACACTTTGTTTTAATTAAAAAATTCTACCACTAAAAGCCAGGCATGGTGAGGCACACCTGTAATTTCACTATACAACATATAAATTTTGAAAACAGCTTGGGCTATATGAGGTCAGGTTTCAAAAAAAGAAAGACAGACAGACAGACAAACTAGCTAATTAAACTCTACCACTGGGAGGGGTCTTAAAACCTAAAAACTCAATATCAATTTGAACATTTTCCTCATACCATGTGACATGCTACTTGAACCAACCACAGTACTGGCCTTAAATCATTTTCCAATCTGTAGTTCTCTGAGTGGCACTATATCATGCTATGCACTGTGGGACCCGAGGTAATTAAGGACATTAGCTGTTAAAAACTCTGAACCAGGAAAACTGGGGAGTTAAGGAGGAGGAAAGTTGCCAAAGGTTAGCCTGCCCTATTGAAAACATTTGTCTTGAGATGACCTCCAGGTTTTGAGCTTTTTCCAAGAGGAAGAGTCTTCCTCCTCCCAGATGCTTGCTCAAGGCAAAGGTTCTGAGATCCAGAATCTGGAGCAATACACTAGGCAATCTGAGTCAAAGAGACCAAATGAATATTTGCAGGTTATATTGGATCCTAATCACCATTCATCATACATTTCTATGGAACCACAATGACAAATCCCAAATCATCTTACAAATGGACTTTTGAAAGGAACTTTCAATGTCTGAAGATGCCTGTTCTGACTTTAAACCACATTAAATCACAAAGATGTGAGAGATCTCACATAGGTTAGAATTGAAAACTAGGAAAGTGGTCAGGGTTAGATGGTCACAGGAGAGATGCACTCTGAAGTTGACACTCTGATGTCTGTCTGCAGAAGAAGGTGTCTAAAATACAGTCAAATGACATTAATGAAAATATCCTTAAAATAAAGTAAGAATGTGGAATTATAAGGATGAGAACTTTCCACAACACAGTTGGTCTCACAAGACATGTACCAAACATAAAATGCAGAAAAGAATGCTGGAGAGATGGCTCAATGTCTAAGAGCACTGACTGTTCTTCTGGAGGGCCTGAGTTTGATTCCCAGTCCACGTGGCAGCTAACAACTGTCTGTAATTCCAAGATCTGACACCCTTACAGTTATACATGCAGGCAAAACACCAATTCACATAAAAAAATATTTTAAAAAAGCAGAAAAGAAACATAAGACAGTGGCTGAGCCTATAGCTCAGTTGATAGAGTGCATGCCTAAGTTGCTTTTCTCATAACAGCATAAAGGGAACTGGGGCAGGCTGATACAATCCAGTTCCTATTCCTGTAGCTCAGATTTTATATATAGAGGCTTTCTAGAAAGTTACATAGAGACTTATCTGTTTTTAATAGGACACAAGAAAGACAAAAACACCATGTCTGATTTTTGTTTTGTTTTGTCCTTTTGAGCCTGGCTTTCAGGTACCCCAACTCACTATGTATTTGAAGATAAGCCTGAACTACTGATCACCCTGCCTCCACCTCCTGAGTGCTGAGATTACAACTGTACACCACCACATACAGCTGTTTCATCCATTTGATAAATATTTTCTACTCTGTTTTTTGAAACAGTCTCAGTGTGTAGCTTAGGCTGTTCTGGAACTCACTTTGTAGAGCAAGCTGGCCTCAAACGCACAGAGATCTACTTGTCTCTGTCTTCAAGAGCTAGGATTAAAAGTGTATCCACCAACATCTTTTCTTTTTGTGTGACTTTTTTCTTTTTTTCTTCTTTTGGTTTTTTGAGAAAATGTTTTTCTGTGTGGCCCTGGCTGTCCCAAAAATCAATCTGTAGACCAGGCTGAACTTGAGCTCAGAGATCAGCCTGTCTCTTTCTCCCAAGTGCTGGGATTAAGGATGAACACCACCACCACTGGGCTATGTGACTTTTTAAAAGATGTCATTTTAATAGATGATTTAGGATTTTTATAATTTGACTACTATGCACTAACATAGAAGTTATAAATGGGGGCTGGAAAGATGGCTCAGCAGTTAAGAGCACTGACTGTTCTTCCGGAGAGGACCTGAGTTCAATTCCCAGGATTCACATGGCAGCTAACAACTGTCTGTAATGCCAAGATCTGACACCCTTACACAGTTAGACATGCAGGCAAAAGACCAATTCACATAAAATAAAATAAAATAAATTTTAAAAAAGAAGAAGTTATAAATGGTAACAAACTAGTATTTAGTGATGTTAACTATCTCCTTTGGTAAGTTATATATTTCCCTGGTGCTCAGTTTCCATAGTTACAACTGGGAGGGCTGACTAACTAAATAGTCTAGTTTTCAGATGTATGGAGAGTTAGACATTAGAGTACAAGCCTAACAGCAACATGTAAGGACTTCCAAATGACCCTTCAACCATCATTATAAAATAATCTCTCAGACACGCCTCTATTTATTTTTTTTAAATATTTATTTATTTATTATGTATACAGTGTACAGAAGAGGGTACCAGGTATCATTACAGATGGTTGTGAGCCACCATGTGGTTGCTGGGAATTGAACTCAGGACCTCTGGAAGAACAGCCAGTGCTCTTAACCTCTGAGCCATCTCTCCAGCCCCTCTATTTATTATTATTTATTTGTTTTAGATAGGGTCTCAATACATAGCCTTTGTCATCTTAAAGGTCACTATGCAAACCTGGCTGCCCTCAAACTCACAAAGATTAACCAGGAGATGACACTTTCCTTTAAATATAATGTATTTATCCAGAATTGGTGGTGTATGTCTGAAATCCCAGCACTTGGGAAGCAAAGACAGGAAGGAGAAAGTATAGGAAGTCAGCTATATAGCCTAGCTACACAGTGAAACATACTATCAGAAAAAAAAATACATAATTCAAGTTTAACTTAAGCTTCATAACCAATCCTATCTCAAAATCCAAGCAAACAAAAAGTTATATTAAATTTATATAAAATGGATTAAATATAATGCATTTAATGTTCTTTAATTTAAAATTATTGTATAAGACAAAGCATCTTTTAGAACTGTGAGTTATTATTGTCTTTAAAAATTTATAAAGCTGGATTTTTAGAAACAAAACTCTTTAAATTGGGGTATTTCTGTGCTAAAAAAAAAAAAGAAAAAGAAAGAAAGAAAGAAAGACAAACCAAACAAAGTCTTACTTTGCAGCCCTCACTTGCCTAGAATATAGGCCATAGTGGCCTTGAACTCACGATTCTGCTAGAATACTGGGATTAACACTGTGCCTAGCAAACTGGGATATTCTTGTGAGTTGTTTTGAGGCCTAGGTGGCATGAAACTTTCAAGTAAGCCCTGCTGATCTCCATTTGCATTGGCCTTCCTGACTTTGCCTTCCTGGTGCTGGAGTTAGAGGTAAATGCCATGATGCTTACATTAAATTGGGCATTCTTGTTCAAATACCTTTAGCCAAAAATAAACTAATGTTGCACTCTAATTATCAATGGAAATAAAATATTTTTTTGTCTTTGTTGAGACAGAGTTGTTTTCTGTATAGACCAGGCTGTTCTAAAACTGACTCTGTATTGCCTTGAACTCAGAGATCTGCCTGCCTCTGCCCCCAAGTGCTGGGAGTAAAGGTGTGGAAATAAAATATATTTTCAAATCTGCTGTACCTGGATTCTCAGTTACCTCAGAGATAAGACCTGGAAAAGGTGAGCTGCCAACACAGATGGATATTAATTCAGACAACTGAGAGTACCCTGACACATGAAGCCTATTTAACAGACTTTGAAGTCACATTTCTCAGTAGGTGGGAATACAGGCCATATGTCTCTAGGCCATTATCTCTCTGGCTGCCATACAGAGCTTTTGTGCTTAGAGAATCTCTAGACTTTCTGTTATCTTTCAATCCAGTTCATTCAGTTTACAGTGTCTTCACACCTGCTTTCTCTTTCTCATTTTGCTTTGCTTCTGATCTTTACAACACCTTTGAGAAATAGATACAACAATTACAAACAAAGAAACGAAAGCTCAGAAATTACTTGTCCAAAGTGTGTTTTGCTTGTTTTCAAACATGCGTGTTACCACTCAAGGGAACTGACTGGGGCAAGGCATAGTGGCCAACACTGTCTCCCAGATAAACTGAAATCAGGGACCACTATTTCTCCTATAATTTGTTGTATGATGATTGGTATTAAAAGCTACCTAAGTCTAATTTTTCCCCTCCTAACAACGTTAAAAATGTCATTTCACTGTTTTCCTTGTCATGTTGTTCAATATCCTTGCTCATTAACAACAACAAATGGTGATTAAAAAGAATTTAAGATGTGTAAGAGTAATTTAGAGCCAGGTGGTGGTGCACATTTTTAATCCCAGAAATTGGGAAGCGGGAGGATCTCTGTGAGTTCAAGAGATTCTTTGTGAGACCAGCCTGGTCTACAAGTTCCAGGACAGCTAGAACTGTTATACAGAGAAACCTTGTCTTGAAAAAAAATAAAATAAAATAGGGCTGGAGAGGTGGCTCAGAGGTTAAGAGCACTGACTGATCTTCCAGAGGTCCTGAGTTCAATTCCCAGCATCCACATGGTGGTTCACAACCACCTGTAATGAGCTCTGGTGCCCTCTTCTGTATACTGTATACATAATAAACAA